>OX381610.1:24879057-25482903 GCA_947459985.1 Diloba caeruleocephala
ATTTCCTTTCGTCGATTTCGCACCAGTGCACGGGATCTGTAACGGCTCCTACGTCCCAGAAAACTCCGTGATTGTTACGCCAAACAAAACTGAATGCTTTAGACAAATAACAACACTAAACATCTTTTATCAGAACGTTCGTGGTATAAAAACCAAGCTAAATAAATGGAAAACTAACATGACACTCCTGGATCACGATCTTATTGCAGCAACTGAGACGTTTCTGGATTCATCAGTAGAGGACTCCGAGGTCGTATCCAGTGGCTGGAATGTAATACGCCGAGATAGAAGCAGCCCCGGAGGCGGCATTCTATTAGCTTCTAAACCAGGTATGGTGCTTGTCCGTACAAATGACTTAGAGACTGTTGATGGTGAAGATCTCTGGGTCAAATTTACCATTCGAGGGAACAACGTATATGTTTGTGTGGTCTACATTCCTCCAAGTGCTACGGACTCCGTATATTTTGACTGGTTCTGTAAGGTGGAATCCTTCATAAATGATTTAAAGGGAAGCATATTTATAATTGGCGATATCAATCTTAATAGTGCATCAAAATCTGTAATTTGTTACTATAGCTACTTTCTTTCATTTTGTTCCATATCTGAAAAGAATAATGTTTATAATGTTTTTGGTGGCAAGTTGGACGTCGTCCTTGTCAGGGATGTCGATTGTGCCGTGCAAGTCCAAACTGCTGAATCTGGTGGTATTGTAAATGTAGACTACTATCATCCTCCCCTTGACATTGAAGTCAAACTTTATACTAACACATGCAAGGAAAAAAATTGTCCTAGTAATTTCAACTTGACGACTGACTGGAACTTTGATAATGCTGACTTTTCCCAACTTTATGAGCTTATGTCTAAAGCCGATTGGAGTACTGTCACCAACGCTTCCAATATACTTTCTGCTACTAACGAATTTTACAGAATTCTTTATGACATGTTTGATACTTGCATACCAAAAAAACAGAGGGCAATCTCCAATAGGAAACGCTACCCTGTTTGGTTTTCTTCCGACATCATAAGGGATTTAAACCGCAAAATAAAGCTCCATAAAAGATGGAAGCGTTATGGTGACATTAGTGTATATGCCGACTTCTCTAGTCTACGATTAGAGCTTAAGAAACGCATCGATGTTGCCTATGGTACTTACATCAAATCGATCGAGAGAGGCATTGTAAGGAATCCGTTGAAATTCTGGCAACATGTTAATAGTCTTCGGTCTAAAGGTGGCTTCGAGCCCACCGTGACCTATAAAAATAAAACTTTTACCGGTAGCGATGCAGCAAATGCCTTTGCACAGTATTTCTCGAGCGTGTTTTTGCCAAATAATCCTACATTAGATGCTGATAAGATACCTTCTGTTTCTGCACCATATGAGGGATACATAAATATTGGTAATTTTACTCTATCCCAGGTTAAGGATGCAATCAACAAATTAAAGCCACGTAGCTCAGTAGGCCCTGATAAAATTCCACCATATATTTTAAAAGGTTGTAAGGATTTTGTTGCTCCTCCTCTTACTTATATTATAAACTTGGCTCTTCACAGCGGCATATATCCAGAACAATGGAAGGTATCCAGAGTGACTCCGATACCCAAGACTAATAATAGGTCCTTAGTTGAGGAATATCGTCCTATTGCAGTATTATCATGCCCTGCTAAAGTGTTTGAGTTCATTGCTCATAAAGAAATTTACTATCAGGTAAAATCTCATCTCTGTAATGAACAGCATGGTTTCCGTCCAGGTCGTTCTGTTGAGACTAATCTGTTGTCACTCGTTGATTGTGTTTCGCAGGGTTTGGATAGAGGAAACGAAGTAGACGTTCTCTATTTCGATTTTAAGAAGGCCTTTGATACAGTGGACAATGACATATTGCTATGTAAATTAAAAGCCATAGGTTTTACACCAAAGCTACTCCGTTTTATCGCTGATTATCTTTTAAACCGGAAACAGTTTGTTGCTCATGGATGTTATCTTTCCGAGTCATACCACACGCGTTCAGGTGTGAGCCAGGGATCAGTTCTTGGCCCACTACTCTTTCTTTTAATGATTAACGATCTTGTCAGTGTGGTAAAGTATGCTAAATGCCTTCTGTACGCAGATGATTTAAAGTTGGTACTTGAAATCAACGAGTATACCACTCATAATGACCTCCAAAGTGACATCAACCGGATCCAACAATGGAGCATTATCAACAAAATGCATTTTAACACAGGCAAGTGTTATGTTATGACTTTTAGTCGCAAGTTGCGACCTTTCCATGCAATATATAATTTATCAGACGCTGTAATAAAACGTGTATCTAATATTAGAGATCTTGGCGTGACATTTGACTGTGGGATGACATTCCATGAGCATGTTTCCTCTCTAGCTGTTGAATCCTACAGGCGACTAGGATTTGTTTTGCGCAATGCGCGAGATTTCCGTGATCCTTGCGTTATTAAAATATTATACAATTGTCTTGTTAGAAGTAAATTAGAATTTGCCTCATGCGTGTGGAATCCTTATGAATCGTCTTACACTCTTGTAATTGAAAAGGTCCAAAAAGCCTTCCTACGATACTTATACAAAATAATTTACGGATACTATCCATTTATGTACCCTACCTATTTTCTACTAGGAATGCTAGGATATAATTCCCTCGTAGTGCGGCGAGGTCATAACCAAGTCATTACCGCTGTCAAGATCTTGCGAAATATAATAGATTCTCCTGAACTGCATACCATACTGTGCACATTGTATGTGCCAAATAACTATTTACGCCATAGGCCTAATCGTCGGCACAGATTATTCGCAGCGTCACAGTGTCGCACAGTGTCGCGTGCGCATTCCCCGCTGTGTCGCATGCACGGCGCAATCAACGCCCTAGTTGATGCTTTTCCTGATTGTGACGTGATAAACGACGAACTCAAATTAGTCAAGTCAGCATGCAATCGTTTTTGTGAAATATACTGTATATGATAATGTATAATATGATTTTTGTGTTTTGTATGTATTATGAATTAATTACTGTAATTGGTGTAAAAACCGTTGTAATTGATCAAATAAATAAATAAATAAATAAATAAATAAACATTTATTAGAACTCCATCTACTGTGTAGAGTAAAATAAATATTTTTATGGTAATGTCTCTTGTCTTTTTTTCATATTTATTTTGGTATTACGAGTAATAAGATAAATCGTTCGATACGTAGTTCCATTCCAACAAAAAAACCGTCTTAAATGTCAAACATTTCTATCTCGAAGTTACATCTTACACCTATTTTAGTCTACTTCATCTTTTATATTTATTTATCTTGTTTCAAAACATCAGATATACTTGTAATTACTTTATAAAACCTAAGATATCGATGTATTAAAATAGCTCGCGAGGTATGAAAATAAACAACAAGGCTCGCCACTTGCACAATATTGTTTTAAACAATTTATCCACATAAAAAATACTCGGGCCTTTATTTTATGCTTTGAATATTTTTTTTAGTTTCGTAGTTTTTTCCTAAGAATAATTCTTTGGTGATATTCAAATTTTATGAAATATTGTCTCGGCTATAATTTTGCTCTATACATTTTCGTCTATGACATATACATGATGCTGTGGGTATTTTTATGATTCGAAATTTTCTTCATTATATGTAAAATATATTTTTAGTGTCGTCTTAGTGTACCATTTTTCTATAATTTCAATTATACGAACATGGGTTTATGTCCTAACATTGTAACTTATTTAAACTATACTTTAAGATGATTTTTATAAAGACAAACAAGAAAAAATATTTTGTAATAAATAATGTTTTCGTAATATTAGCAATACATTTAAAATATTTTTGACGTATATATTCTTATAATATTAAATACCTATTCAATTCTAACATTAGCTATAATTGATATTCTTATATTTAATCACTAGTAACTAATTTCTCGAACCCTGCCTTTATCTAAATAAATAATTATCTTTCGTTCTTCGTATTTTGCATAATTTACACAGATTATTTTGTTGCCAAACGCTGTATAATCTATTGAATAATTTATAATGTAAGACAAAGCTGATTCACGTGACCTACAATGTTAAATATGGCAAGACCATTACTGATAAATGTACATGAAAACTATGAAACGGAGCCTATGACTGTTTACGAACGATGTGATGTTAAGTAAACCGACGACACGGGAGAAATATTAGAGTGTCCCACTCTAATATAATAGTTTAATAATAAAACATAAATAAATTACCTAAATATGGACCTACATACTATAATTACTTTAACTTGGTGTTTGAATTTTTACCGTAAACCTAAATTTTATTTAGGCTTATACCTAATACTTGATTTAAAATAAACCTTAATTTAATAGACGATAAATTGACATAAAATAATTATATCCTGTATCTCCGATGTCGTGTCAATATCGTCGCATTCTTTAAACTGTTTTTTTCACCTAATGTTCTTACCACCAAATAATTACATCCTGTTATTTCTACATTCTCTCAATATTATTTATAACTTCCTTTAAAGAGCAACGTTTTGTAGTCATTGTAATAAATTCTCGTGTATCATATTCGAGCTTTAGTTATAATAATTCAACTGCATTATAGGTATTTACTAACTTATTAAAATATTGTGTCTTCTATAAATCACTATTTAAAATTTCCATGTGTAAGCACATGGAAATTGAAATTTTAAATAGTAGTGCTTACGGAACTAGACTAATTGCAATATTTGCGTTTTTCTCTTATATGATATAGTAATTTTAGTAGGTCTTAAATTTAACGTCTTCTGTTGGTAAGGTACATAAATACCTGACATTCTAAATGAGCGTCGTTTTAGCGGGTCTCGTTATTATAATAAATAAAGGCTTTTTAGTTTTGAATATTTGCCGTATTATTTAATAAAATTAAACGAAATAATACAGTCTGATATAAGTGATAACTAAAATGGCCATGTTTATACCTTCCAGCATTTTTTAACTGTCCTTTCATCTATTGTTCTTACTTCTAATCACGTCCTAATTTTTCTACATTCTCATAATATTATTTATAATTTACTTAAAGAGCAACATTTTGTAGTAATTGTAATAAATCTGCGTTTATCAGATTCAAGCTTTAGTTATTTATAACTAATTCAACTGCATAATATTAACCAACTTATAAAAAAGATAACTATTTATAGTTTCCACGTGCCTATATAACTAGACTGTTTGCTATATTTGTGTTTTTTAATTGATATTAAAAAACACAAATATTGCAAACAGTCCATATCAGTGGTGGTATATACCATAACAGTGGTGATATTAAAAATGTTTGCGTATATTTATTTTAATATACATCTTAAATTAAACTATCGTAATTAATATAGTCTTGTTGCATCATTATATCATGTTGTTGCAAGACCAGCCGTAATAATTAATAAAATCTTATCGGTATTTGGTTATTCTTATTTGACCTTACTTCGTTTTACGTGTTTTCAGTTTTTACCACAGTAATTAAAGGAGACCGAAGTTAGCGAAAATATTAATCATCATAAATAAAATTATACATAGTTTTCGCTTGCGTTAAACATTTAAATTAATCCATTAGTATAAGAATCGTAACTCTTAACATTACCTTTAAAAGACGTATACCTGAATAACATGTATAACCTGATTCGTAACAAAAATACTGATCGTAGTCAATCGTAACAAATAAATTATATTTTGACAATGCAGCTGTCAGTCAAACAAAATGATGTTCCTAATGAACGTAAATATATCCTCTTGCCTGTCAATTGCAATTGTAGACACACGGCTGCCGGCCGATTATAGACTTTTAATTAGGTATGTCTCGAATTGCGGCAGTTAATGAGATATGCTAAAATCCTTTGCAGTAAAGCTTTGTTTAAACATTTTCTCTAATGGATTTATTTGGAATGTATTTCAAAACTGCACGACACCTCTGCATGCAACAAGACTCGTGATAAATCGCAGCGTAAAGGATCGTAAAAAATTATAAAAATATAATTTACTATTAAATGGATATATCATAATTAGTTAGTTTTACGCAAGAGTTAATTTAGGCCTACACCTAATACTTGAGTATACACATAATTTTTTTTATTTATTAATGTACATTATATGCAAGTAAATGTTACGTATGTTTAATAATGTTTATTTTTGTTTGGTTTTGGGTATATTAATAGTTCGTACATAAATAAAAACTCGAACAGTTTCTCAAGTTATTTATAATAACGCTTAAATTTAGAGACGATAAATTAAAATAAATAAAAAACTTTGTTTATCCCGCACCTTCGATGTATCAACGAATAGACCAAGATACTGACTGATAGCTGATAACTAAAATGGCTATCCAATCAGGTCCTATTATTTATGTCTTAATATTATATGTAACTGACTAAAACGCAACGTTTTATAGTAAGTCTGCGTTCATCAGATTCAAGCTTTATTTATTTTTTATAACATTCAACTGCATAATAGTTACTAACTTATGAGAATATTGTATTTATTCTATAGATCACTATTTAACACTTCCGTATGCCTGATTGTAGACTGATTGAAGCAATATTTGTGTTTTTTATATAACCTCTGTTATGTTTGTGTATAATTATTTTAAATATATCTTAAATTTAACTATAGTAATTATAATATAGTCTTGTTGCATCATTATAACAATGTGGTTGCAATACCACCCATAGTCGGTGTTGAATATTTGGTTGTTCTTATTTGACCTTACTTCGGTTTACGTATTTTTATATCGCAGTAATTAAAGGAGAACGAGATATCAATCTTCAAAAATAAAATTATACTTAATTTTCGTTTGTGTTAAGATATAAATTAGCCCATTAGTATAACAATCGTAACTCTAACATTACATTTAAAAGACGTATACCTGAATAATATTTATAACGCTGGTATTCTTTATAATACGAAACAAAAAAAATATCATAGCCGTAAGAAATAAATTATGTATTGAAGATGCAGCTATCAGCCAAACGAAATGATGTTCTTAACTAACGTAAGTATACGCTAAAATCCTTAGCAGTAAAGCTTTATTTCAACATTCTGTAATGAATTTGTGCATTTGGTATTTATGTCTAAACTGCACCCACGACACTGGACTTATGATAAATAGCACCGAAGAGGATCGAAAACAAAATATAGGTAATAGTAATTGCTAATATATGGATATACCATAGTTAATTCTACGTAGGTGCTTACATTTCCGTTTTGATATTACACGCAAAATATAATTAAGGCCATACCTGATGCTTGAGTATATATATTTAGTATATATGTATTATAATAGATAAACATTTTTATTTGGTTTTCTTATATTTAATAGTCCGTACACTCAAACAATTCCTCAAGTTATAATAACGCTTAAATTAATAGGCGATAAATTAAAATGAATAAACCATTAAAATATCGTTTATCCTGCATCTTGGATGTCGTATCAATAAATAGACCAAACATAAATTAATTGCTGAAAATCGAAAAATAATACTGACTGATACCCGACTGAGATCTAAAAGATATATATATAAAATATATGTAAATACTCGTATATGTTTATACCTTCCTTTATTTTCCCTTTGTGCTTACGACCAAATATTCCTATCACGTCCTTTTATTACAAGACTTAAAGAGCAACGTTTTTAGTAGTCGTGATAATTCCGCGTTCGTCAGATTCGAGCTTTGGTTTTAAGTAATTCAACTGCATTATATTTACTAACTTATAAAAATATTCTATTTCTTCTATAAATTACTATGTAATATTTCCATGTGCCTCTGTAACTGGGTAATATTTGTGGTTTTTTTTATATGACCTGTGTTATACTTTGTATATTTATTTTAATATATATCTTAAATTTAACGATCTTACTTACAATATAGCCAGGTGGCATCCTATGTTCCATTATCTTGCATAAATACCTTACATTCTAAATGAACGTAGTTTTAGCGGGGCTCGTTATTATAATAAAAAGGTTTCTCCGTTATGAATACTTGCCTTATCATTTATTAAAATAAAATGTAAAAATACAGACTGAGACGAGACTAAGCGATAACTAAAATGGCCATGTTTATACCCTCCTGCATTTTTAAAACTGTCCTTTCGTCTATTGTTCTTACTTCCAATTATTCCATTTACGTCCTAATTTTTCTACATACTCTCAATATATATTAATATTAATTAACTTACTTAAGAGACCAACGTTTCGTAGTAATTGTAATAAATCTATGTTTATCAGATTCGAGCTTTGGTTATAACTAATTCAATTGAATTATTTATTTACTAACTTATTTAAAAATTGTAAGTATATCTTCTATAACTAATTCAACTGCATTATATTTACTAACTTATTAAAATATTGTAAGTATATCTTCTATAAATCACAATTTAAAATTTCCATGTGCCTACATAACTAGACTGATTGCATTATTTGTGTTTTTTTATATGACCTGTTTTATGTTTGTGTATATTTATTTTAATATATTAAATATTGTAATTATAATATAGTCTTGTTGCATTATCATATCATATAGTTGCAATACCAGGCGTAATAATTCAATCTTATCGGTATCAATATTTGGTTATTCTTATTTGACCTTACTTCGTTTTACGAATTTTCATTTCTATCGCAGTAATCAAAGGAGACCGAATATATAAAAGATGTTAATCGTCATAAATAAAATTATACTTGATTTTCGTGTGACTTAAGATCTAAATTAGCCCATTAGTATAACAATCGTAACTCTAACATTACATTTAAAAGACGTACACCTGAATAATATGTAAATCGCTGTTATTCTTTAAGATACGAAACAAAAATAAGGATCATGCCGCTGTAACAAATAAATGATATATTGACGATGCAGCTATCAGCCAAACGAAATTATGTTCTTAATTAACGTAAGTACACGCTAAAATCTTTAGAAGTAAAGCTTTGTTCGTATATACATCATTCAGTACACCACAGACTACCTGCATTTTTTTATTTCCCTACTTTTAAATCCATCCACAGGTTGTCTGTAAAAGATCGCTTTTAGCGATAAGACCGCCCATTGTGCCACGCTAACTGTTGTAAATAAAATCCTTCATATTATTTTGGTTTACTATCCTATTCCATTCTCTAATGAATTTGTGTATTTGGTATTTATGTCTAAACTGCATCCACGACACAGGACTTAGGATACATCGCTGCGAAGAGGATCGTAAAAAAATTGGGAATAATAATTTGCAAAGATATAGACGTACCATGATTAATTTCACTTCATTGCTCCCTTTTTCTTTTTGATATTTCATGCTAAATACAATTAAGGCTACTAATACTTGAAGTATATGAGTAATACTTTTAAATGTTTATTATTTGCAAGTAAACACTATATTTGATAACGTTTATTTTTATTTGGCTTTCTCTTATTTCATAGTGCGTACATAAATAACACTCAAATATTTCCTCAAGCTATAATAACGCTTAAATTGATAGACAATAAATTAAAATCAACAAAATATCGCTTAACCTGCATCTTGGATGTGGTATAAATAAATAGACCAAATGTAAATTCATTGCTGATTAAACGAAATAATACTGACTGATATAACTAAGACCTAAAATTTCTATTTTTATACCTTCCTTTATTATTCCTTTTACCTTTATTCTTACGACCAAATTTTCCTTTCACATCCTATTATTACTAGACTTAAGAGCAACGTTTTGTAGTAGTTGTAATAAATTAATCTTACATTCGTCAGATTTGAAATGTAAAATTTCCATGTGCCTACTTTTTTTCCATGTAACTCTACACTGATTATTGCAATAATTGTGTTTTTTATATATAGCCTGTTTTATGTATTTATTTAAATATACATCTTAAATTTAACGATCTTACTTACAATATAGCCTTGTTGCATCCTATGTTCCATTATCGTACATAAATACATTTTATATGAACGTCATAAATGAACATTATAAATGAACGTCGTTTTAGCGAGTCTCGTTATTATAATAAATAGAAGGCTTTTCAGTTTTGAATACTTGCCGTATTATTTAATAATATTACACGAAATAATACTGACTGATATAAACTAATAACTAATGGCTATGTTTATACCTTCCAACATTTTTGAAACCGTCCTTCCGTTTAATATTCTTACTTCCAATTGTTCCAACTACGTCCTAATTTTTCTACATTCTCTCAATATTATTTATAACTTACTCAAAGATCGACATTTTGTAGTAGTTGGAATAAATTTGCGATCGTCAGATTCTAGCTTTGATTATAACTAATTCAATTGCATTATATTTACTAACTTATTAATGTAAATTTTCCATGTGCCTACTACTGATTTAATTTTGTTTTTTTATATGACCTGTTTTATGTTTGTGTATATTTATCATAACATATATCTTAAAATTAACGATCTTACTTAGATCCTATGTTCCATTACTCTAAGTACATAAATACCTTATATTCTAAGTTCTCGTTTTAGCGGGTCTCGTTATTATAATAACTAGAAGGCTTATCAGCTTTGAATACTTGCCGTATTATTTAATAAAATTAAGTGAAATAGTACTGACTTAATATAAGTTATAAATAATTGCTATATTTATACCTATTTCAGCTATTGTTTTTACTTCAAATCATATCCTATTTATTCTACATTCTCTCAATATTATTTATAACTTACTCAAAGAGCAACATTTTGCAGAATTGTAATAAATCTACGTTTATCAGATTCGAGCTTTAGTTATTTATAACCAATTCAGCTTCATAATATTTACTAGCTTATAAATTAATTGTATATATTCTATAAATAACTATTCAAAATTTCCATGTGCTGTAACTAGACTCATTGCAAAATTTGTGTTTTTTTTAAATATTACCACTTTTATGTATGCGTATATTTATTTTAATATTATATCTTAAATTAAACTATCGTAATTATAATATAGTCTTTTTTCATCATCATATCATGTAGTTGCAATACCAGCCGTAATAATTAATAATAAAATCTTATCGCTGTTTAATATTTGGTTATTCTTATTTGACCTTACTTCGTTTTACTTATTTTCGTTTTTTATCGCAGTCACTAAAAATACCGAAGATATCAATTAGCATAAATAAAACTATACTAGACATTCGTTTGTGTTAAGATATAAACAAATCCATTAGTATAACAGTCGTAAGTCTTGACATATATACGCTAGTATTCTTTAAAATATGAAGCTAATATACTAATCATAGCCGTAACAAATAAATTATATATATTGACGATGCAGCTATCAGTCAAACGAAACGATGTTCATAATTAACGTAAGTATACGCTAAAATCCTTAGCAGTAAAGCTTTGTCTTGTGCATCATCATATCATGTAGTTGCAATACCAGCCATAATAATGAATAAAATCTTATCGGTGTTAATATTTGTTTATTCTTATTTGACCTTACTTCGTTTTGCGTTATTTTCTTTTCTATCGCAGTAATTAAAGGAGACCGAAGATATTAATCGTCATAAATAAAATTATACTTGATTTTCAGTAAAGCTTTGTTTCAACGCTCTGTAATGAATTTGCATACTTGGTTGGTATTTATATCTAAACACTCACGACACAGGACTTAGGATACATCGCTGCGAAGACGATCGTAAAAAATAAGTCTAATAATTTGCAAAGATATGGACGCACCATGATTAATTTCACTTCAGTGCTCACATTTTCTTTTTGATATTTCACGCTAAATATCATTAAAGCCATATCTAATTAAACTAAACTTGAGTATATAAGTAATAATTAATAATGTTTATTATTTTATTTTAAAGTAAATCACTGTGTTTGATAACGTTTATTTTTGTTTTGTTTTGGGGTATATTGAATAGACTTAAAGTAGTTAAAATGAACAGACGAAATATAAAGCATTATTAATTAACTTAAATAATACTGACTGATATAACTGATAACTAAAATGGCTATGGTTATACATTCCTGCATTTTCTACATGGCTCTATTGGCATCTATTGTTCTTATTCCGAATACTCCAATCGCGTCCTATTATTTCTACTCTTACTTTCTCTCAATATTATTCATAACTAACTTAAAGAGCAACGTTTTGTAGTAATTGTAATAATTTGCGCTTTAGTTAAACCCTTATAACTAATTCAACCACATATTTACTAACTAATAAAAATAATGTAAATATTTCTTCTATAAATTACAATTTAAAACATTTCCATGTGCCTGGTAACTAGACCGATTGCAATATTTGTGCTTTTTAGGGTTCCGAACGTCCGAAGGAGAAAACGGCGTAACCCTTATAGGATCACTTGTGCGTCTGTCTGTCCGTTTGTCACAGTCAATTTGCTCCGCATCTACAGGACTGATTAAGTTGAAATTTGGTACACATGGATTTCTGCAACCCAAACACGGACGTGTAATGTAAATAAATGCATATGACTTTGGAAATTTAACAAAAAAAATCCTATTGAACATTCCAAATGTATAAATTATTCCATTAGTATAACAATCGTAACTCTAACATTACATTTTAAAGACGTATTACCGACATATATTAAACTAGTATTTTTTAAATACGAAGCCAAAATACTGATCATAGCCGTAACAAATCAATTATATATTGACGATGCAGCTATCAATCAAATGAAATGGCGATCTTAATTAACGTACGTAAGTACTATAAACGCTGGAATCTTTAGTATAGCTTTGTTTCAACATTCTGTAATAGATTCAATAAATTAATTTAGTACCTATTTATTATAAGGTATTTGTGTATTTCAGAAGGGATTCTGTAGGAACGTCAGCGTTGAAAAACGTTTTATATATATTTATATAATAATAATTTGCTGGTATATGCAACATGAACCGCGCAGGCAGCTGCGTAACGTCATTAAAGGAAGAGCAGTGCGCAAGGGAACGACTCCAGGCAGCTGACATAGGTTCCCCCCTATCAACGACCTAGGTGTGCTAATGAATAAATAATTGCGTGTGTGTAATTTTTTCTAGTATCTAGACTATTTTGTTATATGGATATTCCTTAACCTAGGGGCTTCCATTTTTTAATAATTGAATTTCGCAAATGTTAGTTTAAGCCTAGAGTTAAAAATGATTATTATATGCAAGCAAATTGCCATGTTTGATAATGTTTACGTTTTGTTTTTTGGATATATTTAATAGTCAGTACATAAATAACGCTCAAACAATACCTTAACTTAGAATAAGGCTTAATTTAATAAATGAATTAATTCTTTAAAGTGTCGTTTATTCTGACCTTGGGTGCCGTCTCAACAAATAGACCTAATATAAAGTATTGTTGATCATTGAAATATTACTGGCTGATAACCAAAATGGCTTTGTTTATATCTCGTAGTGTACCTACCTGCAGTTATTAAACCTGTCCTTTTACCTATTGTTGTTACGACCAAATATTCCAATCATGTCCTATTATTTCTACATTCTCTCAATATTATTTGCGAATAACTTAAAGGTTCAACAGTTTGAATTTTCGCCGTGATCATTAAATATTATCGATGTTAAATCTTTGCTTCTTCTTATATGACCTTACTTCGTTGTCCCTATTTCTATTTTTTACGTATACCATAATTAAAAGGTATCTGTGTATGTGGAAGTGGTGACAGGCAGGCGTCCGACTGTAAAACCATTTTGCCAAATCCTTTGCAAATTATATCTAACATAATGCGCCGACCTGGAAACCAGGGTAGGAAGTTTTTTAACGTATAGATTAATTAGGAAACGACCGTTTTATATATGCAAGTAAATCATCATATTTGATAAGGTTTATTTTTATTTAGTACATCAACATCGCTTCCACTATAGGTACTTTAACTTATAATAACGCTTAAATTATAACCTATCCCTATGCATCTGTGATGTCATCTCAATAAATAACAACATCTAAATCTTTGTTGATAATGCCTAAATAAATATATTGAAAATAATCCGTAAGATGTTTATAAAATCCCTAAATAATAATTATAAAATTTTGTGGATTAACTGTGTGATATTAATAAACTATAAAAAAATGTAATGGTTTTAATAACCTTAATCTATATAAATGCTGTAATTGGACCTTAAAATACTAACGGCAGAACTGACTACATAGTTCTAATTAAATAAGTGTTTTCATAAATACATAATACCTCGCAAATTAGCTTATTATAAGAATTTTTGTTGTTTATACTTAAAGCATCTTAAAGCATAATACCAACAGAAAAATTTAATTACATCAAATGGTTGATGAAATGATGACTAATAACTCCACAGAATATTGGATAAACATAGTATGTAGTAATAAGGATATTTTAAAATTATGGTGTTGTAAATTATTTTGCTTTCCGTCTTGAAACAACTAATAAAAATAAAGTCAGTCAAATGTATTCAATAAAATCTCGTTATTCATGGACACACAGTAGTGTGTATAACGGTCAACCGGAATAACGGTTCGTCAACAGTTCACTTGATGCCCCAACTGAGCGATATTCACACGGGCCAAGCGTGTCTGACGATCATAGGATTGTTTGTAGAAATGATAAAAACGGCAAATTAAAGTTTGTTCTAGTAACGATACTGAATCATTCAAAAGAAGTGAGTAAACATATTTTAAAAAATAGCAATAACCATATAGTTGCAATGTCATTCAGTTCAACTGAGAAATAAATCATTCATCAAATGGTTGATGAAATGATGACTAATAACTCCACAGAATATTGGATAAACATAGTATGTAGTAATAAGGATATTTTAAAATTATGGTGTTGTAAATTATTTTGCTTTCCGTCTTGAAACAACTCATAAAAATAAAGTCAGTCAATTTTTCATGGATACGAATGCGTATGAATGCTTCCACTTTTATTTTTTAACGTTCAGATTTAATTTAGGTCTATGAACATTACTCAAATACACACGTTATAGTTAAACAACGTTTGTTATATGCAAGTAAAACATCACGTTTGATAACTTTTATTTATATTTAGACCAGCAATGCCGCTGAAACAGTAGTTACTTCAAATACTTATAATAACGCTTAAATAAATAGACTATTAATTAAAAAATATAAGATGTCGTTAAGGTAAATTATTGTATTAATCAGATATATAATATTGCTAATAAAAAATGTGGAGTATAATTGATAAGCGGTATATATAATTAATTCATGTCGTTGTATAACCTATCTTATGCATCTTAGATGTCGTATCAATAAATATACCAAGCATAAATATTTGTTAATGTCTAATAAATAAATATATATATTGAAAATAATCTGTAACATAGTTTATAACAACGTTGAATTATAAAAGTTTGTAAAATCATTGTGGATTAACTGTGTGAAATTAATAAAACTATATAAAAATATATTTGCTGCACATATTTAAATATGTTACATGCCTACTTCTAATTAAATAAGTGTTTTCGTAAATATATAATACCTAGCAAATAAGCTTATTATAAGAATTAATGTTGTTTATACTTAAATTATACCAAGTTTCTTTATTACATCAAAGAGTTGATGACTCGCAACACCAAAGAATATTAGATAAATATATATAAGGTTTTATTTTAATAATCCACGATATTTTGCATGGCACCATAGTAAATGCTAAAGATGATGTACCTACCACATAAAATTAATTTGACGGTGAAAAATTTGTTTCCTTCTTTTGTGCGACGCTGACGGGCGCCTCCTTTCGCCTGTTTTGTTAGACGTTGCCGACTACCTAAATAGGTCGGCAGGCTACGACCACCATTTTCGTACTAGATGCAAGTGGATATTAATATAACTTACTAGAAGAACCAGTAAGTAATGAAACGAGTGATTTATAAAAAATGCTGAAAAAATACAACAGTTTTTTTTTGTTATACCTACATTATCGTCAGCATTCACATAGGCTGCATGCAAAATATCGTGGACTATTAAAGTAAGACCTTGTATATATAGTAATAAGTATATTTTAAAATGTTGTTGCACTAAATCATTTTTCTTTCCGTCTTGAAATAAAAGCGTTCTTTTAATTAAGAAATATAAACAATAAAGTCAGGTAAATGTATTGATTAAAATATCGTTATTCATGTCACATTACTTCCTCGAGTATCAAACGAACATTTCTTGACTCCTGCCCCAAAGAACGTTCGTAGGATAGGTTATAGAAATTATTAAAACTGCAAATTAAAATTTATTCTAATAACGGTACTGATCATACAAAAGATGAATATGAATACATACATATAACGTCTGATGTATATATTAATGTATTTTTTTAATACTACCAAATGATATTAATTAACGTAAGTATCACAAACATTCGTAGTAGTGAACTTTATAATAAATCGATGAACGGTTTTTTTTGCACATGGAGTTAGTTGTCTGTAAACTGTGCAGACGACCTAGTAGCTACAGGACCTATGGAAATACCATAATTACTTCATCGTCAGTGGAGTCATTTTCAAGCAAAAATTGTTTTAGGCGTTTACCTAATACGAGGTACATAATAGTTCAAAATGTTTATCATACGCAAGCTATTTTTGGTTAGTACATGAATACCGCTCAAACAATACTTGAACTCGAAATAACGCTTAAATAAATAGACGATAAAATACTTTTCAATTACGTAGATTTTTTATCACTTATTTAATTGATAATAAAAAATATACAGGATAATTGATAGTAAAAAATATGCAGGATAATTGATAAGCCGAAATAATTCGAGTTGTTGTTAAACCTATCGTGCATCTTGGATGTCGTCTCATTAAATAATACAACCAACCAATAATGATTGCTGATAATGCCTAAATAAATAAACATAATGAAATTAATCTATTGCATAGTTGATATAGTACAATAAAAAAGTAAAATACTACAAAAACGAGTAAATAAATTTGTAATTTAAAAGCAGAAAAATATCACACCAGTTTAGTAGTTCATACATAGCGTATATTTAAATATATGTACTCACTGCATACCTCCTACATCTAATTAAAAAAATAAAGAAATTCAACATAAGTTGTAATAAAACAAATGAATTATATATTCATATACATAGGATACACTTCTTCCTCGAGTGACCGCGAGACCTCACGTGACCCCTGCCCCAGCTGAGCAATATACACACAGGCAAAGTGTGTCTCACCGTCAAGATAGGAAAAGCTCATATGATAGATAGGTTATAAAAACAAAATAAAATTGTTCTATTCCCGACACCGATCAAAGCAGAAGTGTAAGTTTAAAAATTCGGCAGGTGTAGCTTTACAGCTTGTAATTAATAATTGTAAAGTAACCATATTTTGTAATCTCATTAAATTCATGTATCATTGCTTAAGATGTCGCGTGACGTAGTATTTTAATATAATAATAATTAATAAGTATTCCTAAACGCATTCTAAGTTATATACGTATGGCATTTATTTCCACCCATTTACAAATTAGTTCAGATTTGCAAAAAAACGGGCACCTAAGGAAATTCTAAGGTCGATTTGAGTTCATTAAATGAAATTTAATTGTTTGACGTAGTCTGTTTGCTTACTGTCGTGTAAATTAACACGAGTGAAGTGAACTCATATTAAAAAAATAACGATGGAATCTTTATGACCACGGCCAAACAATAAGACGTGGTGGGCAATATAGACAAGATTTATTTCTTTACTTTTTAAAATTAAATAAAGTTACAAATGTAAAAACCTAGTAACGAGTGTGACCTCTTGCCAAAATCACAGCTTGAATCCTTCTGGGCATGCTTTCCACGATGTTTTTCATAACGTTTTAAAGAATACGTTCCCACTCTTCTGCAATGACTCTTTTTAGCTCCGTGATGTTTTATGGAGCAGGTTGCACTGATCTTACCAGTCTCTTTAAAACTTCCCAGTCATGCTCAATTGGATTGAGGTCAGGACTTCGAGCTGGCCAATCTAAATGACGGATCCCAACTTCTTGCATGTACGCTTCCACGTCGCCAGAACGGTGCGAGCAAGCATTGTCATCCATAAAAATGTAATCTTCCCCAAGGGCAGTCAATGCGGGTAGTGCATATGGAATTAAGACTTCCATTATGTACCGGTGTGCATTTAATGTTCCATTTTCTATGAAAACTAACTCCGTACGCTCCGTCGAAAATTTAAAAAGAGAAATCCAGAATTCACTTCACGCGTATTCATTTACACGATTATAAGGATACAGACCACGTCAAATAATTAAATTTCATTTAATGAACTCAAATCGACCATAGAATGTAAATTTCCTTAATTGCCCTTTTTTTTGCAAAAGAGTATACTCTTTTACAATTCATTAGATATTCTTGATTTATCAGTTCCTAATCGTGAACACGTGAAAAGCGTGAGACTGTTCTCCATATCGGTAAAAGTGCGTACAGTTTTGGAAATCAACTTAAATAAAAATTAGATCAACTCTTAAGAGTTCACTCAAAACGCTAAGCGTAAGAAAATAATAACGTATACCTAATTAAAATTTGACATATAGGGGAGATTCCGACAATTATAGCTAGGTATTTATAGTTTAAAAATATAACCTCTAATTAATAAGCAGTGTAAATTTAAATTTAAGCCTGATCGCAACCGGATGTCAAATTTGCATTTTACAAACTGACACGTCTTAACTTCTCCCCGAACTATTTTACAGATAAAATTTTGGTAGTGATCTTACATCTTCAGCCTAATTAAATAAATATATCGACCGAACGGACAAATTTCTTCAAACTATTCAAGCGCCACAAAATATTTTGGTTTAGTTTATTTTTCTTCTGTTACTTTACACTGCGAACATTTACGTAATTGTAATACCTCAGTATATTCTAATTAAGTACGACGTCATCACTGATTGCAAACTGAACATTTTTAGCACCATTATTTGTAATCTCTTCTCTCTCTATATATAGTATGCTTCATTTTGCTGATATTGTTTTCACGAATTCTAGCGACTTTTCTGAAAAATGATGATCATAATATTGTAAGTTTAAAAAAAAAACTCGTAAATTCATGATACCGCCACCTCTCTCTTCCACAAACATCGTCAAATAAAGTCAATCTTGCATCATATTTTGTAAAAATCGTCACTGTATCACGACTCACTTCTGTAACACCTATCCTTGTCAGTAAGCAACTAAGTATAATGTCGTCACATATCAATTATCGCGCGTCCTTAATATTTCTTGCACAATTATCATAACTATCTTTTTATTCAGTTTACATTTAAATATTACGGTAATCTTTGGAATACATACAGTTGATAACGCTTTACAATTTTCAAATATTTCGAATAAACATATCGTCGAGTGTATTTTTAACAACTCGTTATCAGCCACAACCTTTCCTTCAAAGGTCTTCCACAACAACTCAACCCTGCTCTCCATATATAACGTCTCTTTAAATACGTATACTTACATATTGATGCTCATGCTATGATGGTTGTAGAATTTTATTTTCCTTCACTATGAAACAGCAAAATGTAAATGAGCCTCGATCTGTATTTTAGAATGTATCTTTATTGCTTTGCATTTAATGCATCCAAGCAAATATGCTTCCACGGAAGTATCTTTATAAAGGAAATAGGCACGTATAATTGAACTAGAAACTGAAATCGTCATATGATTCCTGTGTTTTCATTAGCAAATAATCGATTTTTACAATTTTTTCTGGTGAAATCGATAGTTGTGGTGACACGATAACTCTAGTATTTATAATCTTATCACAATGTACGTTTTACTGATATTTATATGATCTTTACGTTCTCAGCTGCATTATGATATAATATTCCAATGATTTTAGAAATTGAATTATGATTTTGATTCGCTAAAACTTCAGAGTTTGAAGACTCTAGCGTGTCTATGAGACCAATGCAATTTTAATTATGTCTGGTATTTTGACACTTAAGGGATCATATACGTGTAATTCTTCTCCACGTTCTTCCTTTCGTTGAATTCAATTTAAAAATATGCACATTATCAATATGAACGTTATAATATACCTACAGCTATTTAATGATAGATGCAAATCCCATGCAGTAATTGTTTCCGGAAATATGTATCATGTAGTTTCTATTATAATTTTTAATTCGATATTTCAGTCCTTAATGCTTTTGCCGCGATAACGCTAGATAGCGAACAGAAGTTACTACGTCATCATCAGTGTATAGTTTCACTGTAAGCAAGTAACTATTATTAGTTCATGTACCTAGTGATTGAAGTGAAGAGCTTTTCGTAGTTTATTTTTCTTTTTATCATACCTGTGTTCAATTTCAAGTATTTGTTAGTAGTCCGTTATTTTATACTCGAGCATTCTTCTATTTCCAAAATACTATTTTGGCATTTTCCTTAAATCCGTATAAATGGAGGCTGTCCACCCAACTCTTGTCATTGTTTTTATTGTATTTTCTAATGATGTATATTAGTTAGTGCTATTCACGTTCGGTACTCGGTTACATACATATTCTTGCTTCTTAAATATTGTCAATTATATTTCTAAATAGACGTTTTATATAAGCACGTCTTTTTTCCATATGTATATGAAATACGATAACAATAACAATGTCTTACCGTAAAGACGTTTTATATAGGTATCACATTATTTGGTACCTATCTAAATTATATTTAGTTCTTTTTCGTTAATCAAATTTGATATTTATCGCATATTTATGTTTCATTTGCAATAAAAATATTAGTTAAACTAAATTAGTTAGACCCTAAGAAGAAGTGTATATACACATTCTTGATCTTCGAATATCATTCATTCGAGCTCTAAATATGAGCATGTCTTTTTTCCTATGTAGCTGTATGAAATACAATAATTATTATGTAGGTATTTAAATAAAGAAGATATCTACGATTAAGTCTAAGAACAACTTTTTTTACTTGCTTTAGACATCTTACAGCAATACAATAAATACAAATCGTTAACCCGCGCAGTAATTGTTTCGGGAAATATTTAAGTATTTAACTTGCTTCTACTATAATTGAAATATCATATCCGATTGATTTAATAATACAATGCCTAAATACTTTTGCCGAAATAGCACAGGATAACGTACAGAAGTTTCTTTACATTATTGTCAATGTATATATTTTTCTTGTAGGTTATTTTTCGTGTTTTATGTAGTGATGGAACAGTCCAGTTTTCGTATTTATATTTTCTTTTCTCATAACCATGTTGTATTTTATTTCTTGTAGTATATCATAAAGATGTTTTATGAAAGTATCTCGTTATTTTGTACTCCAGTATGCTTTAGTATCCAATAATTATTTGGGGTTTTTCTTATTTCGTATAAATTAAGACTACGTCAAACCACTGATCTTGATCTCTTGTATAGAAAATTAAATTAGTCCCATTCTTATTTCACTTGCTTTAGAAATATACCTTACAGCAAATCGATTATAAATGCAAATCATCAACTCGTGCAAGTAATTGTTTCTGGATTGAAATATCATATCCGAATAATTCAAAAGTTAAATGCTTCAAACCAAACTTACATAGGTAATTATCAATGTATAAGTATTCTTGCAGGTAAACTTATTAGTATTTTATGTAGCGATGGAAGTTTCCAGTTTTCGTAGTTATATATTCCTTTTAACGAGAAAAGATTTTTTTTTCAATATAGCATAGATATGTTCTATTTTTGTTTTTCTTTTCTATCAAAATTAATTTTAGTTCTTTTCTGTTAATTCGTATAAATTCAATCTGTGTTGGTTCACCCAATTTGATCATTGTCCTTATATTTATTATTTGCAATAATTGCAATTCAAATATGTAAATTAGTTTATCCCCTCTGAGTTCGATACTCTGTTACATATTCTTGATTTTAAAATATCATTAAATCCAGTTCTGAATTTTAGATAATATAAATAAGCACGTCTTTTTTCACATATGTAATATGAAATTATGATAAGTCTCAATCGAAGAACAACTTTTTTACTCGCTTTAGAAATAGCCCTACAGCAATCCCATGACAAATACAAATCAACTCGTACAGTAATTGTTTCCGGAAATATGTAAATACTGATATCCTGTTTATACTGTAATTGAAATATCAATCCGATTAATTCAATAGTTTAATGCCTAAATATTTTTACTCTTACAGAGATAATTAATGCCAATCTATAAGTTTTCTTGTAGGTTAATGTATTCGCGTTTTATGTAGCGATGGAAAAGACCAGTCTTCATATTTAGATTTCCTTTTCTCATAACCATTTTGCATTATATTTCTTCTAATATAGCATAAAGACGCTGTATAAAGGTTGTTATTTTGTACTCCAGTATTTTGTATCCAAATACTGTTGGATTATTTTTCCTAAATTCGTTTAAATTCAGAATATGTCAATCAATCCACTTGATCTCTGTCACTACTTAAAATATATATTTAATTAGTAATAAAAAATCACAGATTAATTAGTCTCATCTCCATTTAATACTCCAACATTCTAGATCTTCGATTGCGATGCGATCAACACAGTAATTCAATGCATTAATGTACTTTACTTATAAGTTTCATTGTAAGTAACTATTATTAGTTTTTCTACGAAGCGATGGAAGAGTCAAGCGTTTTATAGTTATATCCTTCAATTTTATCGTATCCATGTTCCAATATTTTCTTTTATAGGGTTACATGATTTATATAGGTACCACGTCAGTTTGTATTTTATTGATATGTATTTTTATTGTATATGTGTCTCCAGTATAATTTACATCTAATGATCTTTTCCTTCAATCTGTATAAATTCAGAATATGTCGGTCCGCCAAACCTAATTAATAATCTTTGTCGAGTATTTTAGTCCGAACTACGTTCGATAACTCGGTAACATCTCTTCTTACAATATCGTTAATTTGATTATATGAGTATTTTCCATATACGTACGACGATATTTTTATGTATTTAAATAAAAAAGATACCCAAGTAGCAAAAGAAGCACTGCTTTATCTCTTGGTTTAAAAATATGAATACATCAGTTCAATCATCAATGCAAATCATCACCTCATGTAGTATTTTTTTTCCGGAAATTGTACTCTTCCTATTTGTATACTATGAGAAGACACCCTAGTCTCAAATGTAGAAAATTTTCTTTTACCTACTTGCATTAGAAATATACCTACAGCAATTCAGTGCAGTAATTATTCCCCGAAATATGTATGAGTATTTTCAATTAATTGGTAACTTGTTAACCCAAACCATGCAAAAATTTACCGTCCCTCCGGCTCTACATTCACTGCTGAAAGCCAGATTTACTTAAGTTTCAACAAAAAATCCAAATTTGTGGGAAACTTTATTTACTTTTGGTTAACATCTTCACGTTATAGAACGACAAGAAATCACTACACATCACCATCCACATGCACTTACAGTGATGCATATATAACTAAACATTTTTCAGAACAGGTTCGTCACACGTTTTGCATTTGTCAGTTTTAACTGCACTCCAGCACTCACTGTGGTAAATTTTCACAACACCGTTTAGTTACTACTCTCTGAAAGATAAAGTTCTATGCCTATGCATCATTTCTTAATAATTATTTTATAGACCATTGTAAATTATAATAGACAAAACCACCAATACAATACAAAACCAAACACGTGAGATAAACTTTTTAACATCACATCACTTTACGTATTCCTCTTAAGTTTTTGCTTCTTATAAAAATTATTAGCCACTATGATTTGTTTATTACAAATTTGTGTCTTATGTTAAAGAATTTTATGATATATGTGGAGCATAGTAATTTTTTTATCATCTTATTCCTGTTTTAACTCCATTAAAAAAATATTATGACGTCATGAAAGATAAAATACCTAGTTATCCTATTGCTTTACTATAAATAGTTTTATTTTCACGTCTAACTGTTGCACTTCAAAAGTAATAAATGTCTAGACACATTTACATTTACACACACCACAGTCTATGTCAATTCTCGAAGTAGGTACGTCTCATAACGTAAATAATAATAATAATTTATTTAAAAGCCGTACAATATTTTCTAAACTTAATTTGAACTATATATACTTACAAGGCTTTTTTTTATTACGTTAATAAAGGTCTGCTGACCCTCAAACTAGGAAGTACCTGTATCTTGGAGTTCAAAGCAAAGATAGATATTGGTAGTAGGTATATTAAATACACGAACTTCAGTTTTGGACGTAAACGATTTGCCCGCACTGCGTTTCTTCTAAATCAAAATTTGGAATCGATAAACCAAGGCACGCGTAAGAAAAAGAGCTGAGCCTAGCCTATCAGCACTAAAACGATTAATAATAAGCCTAGCTTTGTACAGTAAGAGAACATTTAAAAAACATCTAACACCCTATATTCTAACCAACTGTATCTTTTGTATTTAAATAATTTGGGCGAAACCAGTGTTTTCTTCTTGTTGTGACAAAGTGAAACATAATGCTGACTGAAACAGTTCCCTTTTTAGCTCAAGGTGACAACAATTTTGTAAAATAACAAAGGTTTTTGTCTGTATATTTCAGAGAACAAAATACCGCGGTAATATAATTAGTTAGAAGTTTTACTGCGAAAAGTTAGATTATATACCGTACCGTGCTTGAAGCAAGCCAGAAGATCCATGATTAGTGCGAAAAAAGACGTTGTTCCATCTGGTCTCTTCTTATTCAAATAGTAGTATTTATAATAGCCAACATGTTTTATTCAGAATATCTTCTTCCACTCACGATGAAAAATCTATAATAAATAACCCTACTAAAGACATTTAACTCCGACTGCGGTTCTGTCTCAACTATTCAGGTTCTATATAACGTTCTTGGCGAAACTTCTATATAACTGTGTAAATAAAAAAAATGCTTCAAAAACGATAAGCATTAGGGGTTATTTTAATAATCTAATTCGGTTTTACTTAACTGGCAAGCAACAAGCCACGCAATTTAGTTGTGTGTGCTTAGCGTTAAAAAACGAGTTAATTACCTGTCAAAATACAGAATATTGTTTTTGGGGTACCACAAGGTAGAATATTGAGCCCGCTACTTTATCTTGAGTGTATAAATGAATTACCGTCTACGACTAATCACAAATTATTTTCATGCCTAACCGAGAATATGATGAAATTTAGAGAAAGAGATGAAACATCGGAAGTTCTGAATGTAAATATAAATATTCAGAACGAATCGAGTGAATTGACATCGTTATTTTATCTTCATAGTTAAACTGGAACAATTATGAAGACTTGGTTTGCAAGCATCTAAATCAACGAACATACGCTATTTAATAAACTGAATAAAATAACAGCCATCGTTATCGCTGTTCACCAAGGTTCTGTTGTTTCGGAACTTTCAAGCTATACATCATAGTTTAATATTTTGTATTGTGTTAAAAATTGTGTTAGGTAATTAGGTAAATTGTGACCATTCAGTCAGCCTCCTGCGTTCCACATTTTAAATGTGTCGTTTTTGCTAAAAGAACTGTACAGGAAACATTTTAAAATGTTGTATCATTTGAGCTAATGACAAAATTATATAATAAACTAGGCTAGTTAAATATTTAAAAGGTCATTAAAATGTTAAACCGAACAAAACCTGAAATACAGTAAACAGGACAAGAATTAAATGAAGTGCATTAAAGACAATCTAGAAATTTTTAAGACACCATACAACAAACACTAACTACACCACACTAACACTAAACACAAATAGGCAATTGGCTTATCCTAACATTCTTGGGTGATCAGAAACGCAACTCAACGCTCCTTACCTGCTTTTTCAAATGGTGAGGTAAATGTAAGTGTAGCTTAAACAACATTGTGTGCAGTAAAATCGAAGCAACTGATCTAATGAACAAACCCCAACGTAGGTTACGATTAAGTTAAAAAGGAACATTAAAAGATAGTTATGCTGACGATGCTATTAGATGATGTAGTGTTAATTACTAAAATTCGAATTGTACATAATGTTGAAGTTATGACATTTTTAATCATCTTTGACATTCAATTGTCTAAAATCTTAATTTATCGAAATCTGTGTTGTTTTTTTATATGTGTTAACTTGTGCTTTATACCTACAGGTTTTTATTTGTATACCTAGGTTCTATGTTCATCTAGGTTTCATTTTTTATTGTGCGATTTTTATTGTAATTTAATTATGTAATTTCATTCATTTCGGCCGAATGAAGTCCACTGCTGGACACAGGCCTCCCCCAAAAGATCACCACAACGACGATATGGGTGCGTTGTGGGCTCATTGGGGGGTTTTGGCATAATAACCGTAGCGGTATTGATTTAATTCAGTATTGATTTAAGCTATTTTAATTAAATAATACTGTCCGGTAAAAAGTTTTTGTTACCAATTTTCACCCAATAAATCTATCAAGAAACAGAGTATTATTGTTTTTTTTTTAACATGCTGATAAGACCTGAAACTTTTAAGGAATAATAATAACTTGTCCCATAAGAACTTGATTTCAGGCATGTGTAGACGTAATTTTATAATTCCGTATTTGTTACTGGTGATCATTTGTTACTGTCCCATATATTTAGGTTTCATTAAATTCTGTTAATTTATCGTAAATTTTTATAGCAGGGATTATATATTATACTAGCTGGGTCCCGCGGTTTCACCCGCGTTTAATTTCAAATAAATTTAGAGTACTTCGACATAGACACTTGATATAGAATATATAGATTGGATTTCAAGGGTTTTAATTTTTTTGCGCGGAACCCTAATTATTTTTCTAAAATAAAAGTAGCCTAAGTTATTCCTTATAACATCAGCTATTTGCCAGCGAAAGTCCCGTCAAAATCAGTCCAGCCGTTTCAGAGATTACCCGGAACAAACAGACAGACAGACGGACAGACAGACAGACAAAAAATGTAAAAAATTCTTTTTCGTTATATGTACCGTATATAATTTCATATGCATTCAATAAAAAGCTGTTATACTTCAATTTTATTTATTTGTATAGATAGTCAGAGGTCACGAAATCGAAACTTTTTAAATGAACAAATTACCTAAAAAGCAACAAAGAAGAACGTGTTTCTGCTTTCACATGTGCAATTTTGCCACTTTTCTCAATTAAATCTCAGTTTCTTATTAAACCAATTATCGATTTCGATTTTTGGTGAGTATATGCAACTGCTTATATTTACAAATTTCAAGGACCCATGCAATATTTTTAGGAAAACGATTTTGAAATCACATGAAGTTGCTCGACAGTCATTTAAAACTGTTGTATACCATTTCTTTTGTAATTACAAACCTTCAGCATTTAAAATACCGCAAAGACGTTAAATATAATTCCACAAACTGCATATTCATAATAATTCTTTATACATGGAGAAGCGATACCAAGGCAATGGAATGTGATTATAGGTCAGAATACTATTAGGTCAATAAAACGTGATAGTCCAGATGCAAAAATAAAAATCTAGAATATTTGATCGAATACACTAATTTGAAATTAATTGTAAATAAAACGTATTTTCAAAACACTGCTGTTTACAAATGTTTAAACGTACCTATTTTGGATCTGATAGATTGTGATGTTAAGCACACAAAATAGGAGTTACGAAACAAAATTTAGACTTGTGCAATGATGTCATACATAGCAACTATACATTAAATATATCTATAAAATACATACCAGAAATAAGATAAAATTTTCAAACCTGTAATAAGATTCTATTTATATCTACTATGAGTGCGCAAACCTTACTTAAATAGACGTTGGTCCCAGATATTATAATACACTAGCTTTGGTGAACTACATGCCGTTGTTATAAAGCTAAAATATGATATGGGCAACAGCAATCTCGCTAATCTATAAATTAAAAATAATTTCTCAATCACAGCTATAAAGTTATTAATCTGTTTTGTTATTTAATCTGATATTAGCAAGTCTCCTGAAATTAAACCTTTTTAGTCGTATTAACAAAGAATGCATTCTAAAGGAAATAAATAAAATCAGATTTTGTGTCGATGAACGTTCTGCTAACAAATAACGTTATCCTAATTAATCCTGCCCGTTTTGGCTTTCATGCTCTGAGGAACAGAATTTCATCCCCAAAAATGTTGGCATTCTTAGGGATGCCTACGCGTAACAATATGCTTATAAACATGCTCCTGAAATCAATCCTCATCCAGTCCGATCTTTCTACATAATTTCCTTGCCTTAACAATTTCGTTCCAGGTTCTCAGGAACATTTTATTGTTAAACGCTTTTATACGATGAAATTCTATTTTGAAAGTTTTAATCTGAATCTAAAAAGGGCAGCCCTATCTCTAGGCAAAGTTGCGTCGAACTCGAAAAGCAACACTGATGACCGACTTGAAAAACTCCCAAAAATACATATTTTCGTCAAAAATATTATCATAATCAGTAAAAATAATTTAGGTACAGAAATTATAGCTAAGTAGTATTATTGTATTCTTATACTTCAGGCAAAGTAGGACTAGGTAGGCAAAGTCGAGACATCGTCCTATTTATTATGTGGATTTGTATTACTCATTGTCATTTCTATTCGGTCGCGGTGCTGATATAAAAGCAAGGATAAGCAAATTATTTTTTTTGAAAACAGTTATACGGGCGTCGTTTCTATTAAACAAATATCATATTAAATTATAGAGAGCAACTAAATTTGCTACAAAAGCTGACCTAGTACGAATCTGTAATTTTATAATAATTTTAAGGGTACTATGAAATTATTTGTGAAACTCGAGATAATAAAAGACATCTTATATGCAAATCTAAAATCAAACGATATGAATTTTATTCCTAAAAAGTATTATATTTTATATTACCAGTTCTAAAATGAAACCTAAGGTTTAGTCTAGAATGAGGTACGGTGAACGAACAAATGAAGCTCAGGCCATAACTGCCTTAAAAATACAAAAATAAGTTTTCTATCCTTAGTTTTAGCTCTTGAGAACAGAAAATTATCCCTTATTAACACCAACGGACTGTGTAACAAACAATATGCTTTTAATCCTCCCAATACAAAAAAGAACCAGAAGAAAGGTAATACCATTTTAGCCTTTGCAGTAACTGGTTACAGGTAAGTTTTCACTGCACGTTGCACTCAACTGTTGACTTAAATAAAAATATATGCCTAACATGATCTAAAAACTACGTGTCCTAGATGCATCACTGACCTATGGAAACAATAATACTGCGGTTACGCTTTTAAACAATGACAAAACAATTCATAATAGTTAAACAGAAATTCAATACCCAAGTTCCTAGCTTTTATTCGGATTCATACCAATTTAACCTGTAAAATATTGGAATGTTGTCCGACGGGTAAACTTGCAATTTGGATTCAACGCTTAGTAAAATTCTTAGGTAGGTAACAAATGCTTTTTTATTCCTGACATAAGAATATATTTGTAACAAAGTACCTACTATAAATATTAAATGGCGGGGTTTAAATGCGATGTTTCCAAAAATTTCCTTGTCTTAAAAACTTCATCACAGGTCAATCGTATACCTAAATTACCTTCTTATTGAAATGGTCTATAGAAAAAGAAAACCAACATCGATGTACCAAGTACATTAGGTGAATTGTCAATATTTCTAACCAATGCCTCAAAATAGCAGAAAATTTTAAATTAGTAAATAGGTTAGTAAATCTGGCAGACCTCTGGTTGAACTAGTATCGTTGTATTGATAATTTATACGTAAGTATAAGGTAGAAAGATGTTACTGAGAATTAACCACGATTAATGTGATTTTGCATCCAGTTCGCCTGAAATGAAACCTTCTTCGTAAAGAGGTAGGATTAGTTTTTTAAAAGCATTATTTTTAGTTTTATATTCATTAAATTCTGCTTGTAACGAATATTTTTTCCTAATCGTACTGATTCCAGCGTACAGTCTCTTGAGAGCAGAACAATTGTCCCTACAACACCAAAGTACTGTGTGTAAAAAGTTTTATTACGTCATTCTATTGTAAGAGTGAATAAACAGAAATTCAAATTCAAAAGATTTTTATTCATATAAACCATTTACGGGCGCTTATGAATAGTCAGAATGTAGTTGCTTATATACTTGTTGCTTAAACTTATTTTAAAACTCCATCAGGAATTCTTTTTATGGCAATTGTGATAACCCTTTTGCCAGTGTCAAGTTAGGAAACTAGGTTCAATATTAAAGTGCGGAATCATCGGGAATTTGGAAAATAGAGGATCAGTACTATGTAGGAAATGGTAATAGGATATAATATGGAAATACAAAAGGGAAACAATATATACTTAATAGTATCTGTCAGGAATGATTTTCTCCTCTAAAGTATAAAAATATGGCCGTAACCCATAAATAACATTGCTTTAATTTTTTGTTGTCCTGTCAGTTACAGGATAAAAAAAGTATTTTATGTTCCCTATGGTATAATCAGCTGCGATTATGTTGTTAATACGATTTAAATAACACTCAAAATAAACAAACGAAGTGAAGGTCAAATAAGACGCCATTTTGGTCTGGTAGAGTAGGTACTTGTGTTGGTAAATATAAAACGCCGGTATTAATTTCAGTAATTTCATCAAATTGTTTAAAACACTTTATCTCTTAAATACTATAACGTAGGATAATAAATATTATAATCGTAACTAGATGAAAAATACGCACCAACGCAAAACCATATTCATGGCGATTTGTGACGCAGTTCCTAATTGAACAAATTCCTGCCAAACTACCGGTAGTAATAATGCAAGTCTACTTAATAAAAACAAAATATAATAAAATAAAACCTTACCTTACATCTTATCCTTAAAATAAACATCTTCCCCTGCTTATTATAATCAAAATTAAGAGGATCTACGCAGTACTCGTCAACCGGGCGATGACTCCGCCATTTTATGTGTTAACGGGACTTGCCACCTCTTTAGATATACTCCGTACTTTATTATACATTTTTAAAACTAATTTGTTACTCGGTATGTGCCTACATTTTAAGGGCCTGTCTGGTCCTCCTACCACTACGCAATCCTAATATACATGGTATAAACCTCACCACTACAGTCGGAAAAGGTATCTCGAAGAAACCCCCCGCATTTTAGTTTATATAGCCCTTGCGGCAGACACAGTCCCCTCAACCCACCTATTACTATACGAACAAATTGAAAAAGCCCGATATTACCATTCGGTTTGAAGGATACAAATAAACTTTTACACACAGTAGAATTACCTTTCTAGAATGTTCTTTGCCGCATAAAAAGAGACGAAGCTATGAGAAAGAATAAGATAGACAATATATCGATTGCTCTTTCCAGAACAAGCATCTGCAGAGCCGTGAAGAATGAAAGAGAAAGAAGACGAGTTTTGGCGAGAAGGCTATATGCTTTGGAACATTCTAGAATCGATAAAAGTTCGAATGTGTTACCAAAGTACATTCTTAATTTCCCTTCATACAAGTTTTTATAATCGTCACGCCTATAATTAGGGAAGATACGTATTTACGCAACCAGGTTTTTACACCAGGTATTTACTTTCAAGTACGCGCACCAGGTGCCGACCCGTAAGACTCGAAAGACTTTAAAGTATTTTACTCGGCTGCTCGCTCGCTACGCGCTCGTTCGATGTAAGTATTTTTGTGTAAACGCGGTTGTACTCCTTACTTACACTGTAGCACGGATCAATTTCCTATGCAAGTATTTTTAAGTTCAGGGCTTGCAAGTATTTTTTTGTGTACGCGGTTGTGCTCTTTATTTATATTAGGGCACGGATCAATTTCCTATGCAAGTATTTTTACGTTCAGGGCTTGCAAGTATTTTTTTGTGTACGCGGTTGTGCTCTTTATTTATATTAAGGCACGGATCAATTTCCTATGCAAGTATTTTTACGTTCAAGGCTTGGAAGTATATTTCTTACATACGCTATTGATAAATTTCCTTTGGAAGTATTTTTACGTTCAGGGCTTGCAAGTATTTTTTTGTGAACGCGGTTGTGCTCTTTATTTATATTAGGGCACGGATCAATTTCCTATGCAAGTATTTTTACGTTCAAGGCTTGGAAGTATATTTCTTACATACGCGATTGATCAATTTCCTATGAAAGTATTTTTACGTTTAAGGCTTGTAAGTATATTTTTTGCTTACGTGATTGAGTTCCTAATTTGTATTATAGGCTCGGATCAATTTCCTATGTAAGTATGTTAACGTTCCAGGCTTGGAAGTATTAGATTTTATGAATTCGTGAATTTAATCCTTATTACTATAACATTACGGATCACTTTTCTATGCAGAAGGAAAATACTTGGAAGTATTTCGAACCCTGGTTTTTGGCGCTGGTATCTTAAGGTGGACGTACTTGGAAACCCTGGTACTCGATTTTACGAGTACGACCCATGCCTACCTATAATGCTCCAAGTTGCAAAATCGTAAATATGTCTTATACTTAGTATTCCTATAGTTGATACCGTCAATGGCGAATTGTAGGAATACTTGGAAGGTGTGCCCTTTTTACCAAGCCTTTGTATAACAGTTATAAGTAAGGCCCAGGTAATATCTACTTTAGTAAAAAATATGTAGATACTACAGACATATTATAGACTAAATAGGAGTATAATTCAGCTATCTTCCGCAAGACTAACCATATATATTTGCAAGCAAGACTTAGCTAGCCAGGCTTGGCCGCGTGATAAAGATATAGCTAAAGGCTGCGATAATTATTATAATAGAAACGTTTTGGAATGTTGATTTTCCAAAACAGTTTTTTATAATAATAAGGCTATAGGCTCCTGAAGGCATACATATCTAATATCCAGTAATAATACATTATTACTTTATTTTTTACTGCTTAGGGGTATATTAAGAAACTTAAGATTACGTTTAAACAACATACTTAGTTCGTTTGCTGAAATGAATCGTTCGGACAAAGAATTTATTTTATAACTTAAAAGAACATTACTAAGTATTAACATAAACATTTGACATTCAACCTATGGGAGGTTCATATGAGATATTATTTTAAGTTATTTTTCTAAAACATGCTTTAATCTATTTTCAAAACAGTTATACGATCAGGAATATTTAATGCTTGTGGTAGCTTGTTCAATAGTTGAGCTCCCTCAAACTGCATATTTTTCTTTCCGTAAGTATAGAGTTCTAATCATGGGTAATTCTATATCGTCTCTATTTCTTATTCTCTATTCATTATCATTGTTGCGCAGTGCAGGCAAAAATGAATGTTAAAATTAAAAAACTTTAACTAACCTAATACTAACTAATTTCTGTTATTTGAATTCTATGTCTTATTAGTTATACAATAAATGTTTCCTCTATCTGTAAAACACATATGTAACAACAATGAATTCATAAAGCACCCATTCTAATATTGCATGATGAAGAGACGCAAGGAACCACCTTAAAGTAAAACACGCGACTACCACATTAGCAGCAACTTTTTCACGTCTGGTATTATCATACTGCCATCTCATTCTAATACATTTAGTTCTATCCCTGTCTTCAACGCTGATAGGCCAGATAAAAAAAGATACTCGAGAATGGTCTTTACTCAAACAAATCTGATTGGAGCATCGAGTATATTCTAGATTGTTCTTCAATGCTACTGGCTTCTGATATAAACGAACGGTCAGCGCGCGAATACATTCATTCTTTGAAAAAACAAGCGGTGAAAAGACAGCGAACGGTGTAAACACTAAATAAACTTTAAGCAAGTATATTTATCATCGATGCTATACAGTTGAAAGTATTTTACGAAAAGCATTTCAGACACTAATATGCCAGCCATCGGAATTGATCTTGGTACTACCTATTCGTGCGTTGGAGTTTGGCAGCACGGGAATGTGGAGATCATTGCCAACGACCAGGGCAACCGAACTACTCCATCATATGTCGCTTTCACAGACACGGAGCGCCTCATCGGTGATGCGGCTAAGAACCAGGTTGCTCTCAACCCCAACAACACGGTGTTTGACGCTAAACGACTCATCGGCCGCAAGTTCAACGATCCGAAGATCCAGCAGGATATGCAGCATTGGCCATTCAAAGTAGTCAGCGACTACAGCAAGCCAAAGATACAAGTCGAGTTCAAGGGAGAAAGTAAATTGTTCGCGCCGGAGGAGATCAGCAGTATGGTGCTGACGAAAATGAAGGAGACTGCTGAAGCGTACCTCGGGAGTACGGTTCGCGACGCAGTGATCACAGTACCAGCCTATTTCAACGACTCGCAGCGACAGGCTACTAAGGATGCTGGTGCCATCGCCGGACTGAACGTGCTGCGGATTATCAACGAGCCTACAGCCGCCGCTCTGGCCTACGGGCTCGACAAGAACCTCAGGGGCGAACGCAACGTGCTAATATTCGATCTGGGTGGGGGCACGTTTGATGTCTCGATCCTAACCATCGACGAGGGCTCTCTGTTCGAAGTAAAGGCGACCGCTGGGGACACGCACTTGGGCGGCGAAGATTTCGACAACAGGCTCGTCAACTACCTTACCGATGAGTTTAAGCGCAAGTACAAGAAGGACATAAGAAACAATTCGCGCGCGCTTCGAAGATTACGCACGGCTGCTGAACGTGCTAAACGTACGCTGTCGTCAAGTACAGAAGCGAGCATTGAGATTGATGCGCTGTACGAGGGCATCGACTTTTATACTCGAGTGTCTCGCGCGCGCTTCGAGGAATTGAATGCAGACCTTTTCCGCGGAACTCTGGAGCCTGTCGAGAAGGCGCTCCAAGATGCGAAACTGGACAAGAGTTCTATCCACGACGTAGTCCTAGTCGGTGGTTCTACTCGCATTCCCAAGATCCAGAGTATGCTGCAGAACTTTTTCTGCGGCAAGAAATTGAACATGTCCATTAATCCGGATGAGGCCGTCGCCTACGGCGCTGCAGTGCAGGCAGCTATAATGAGCGGCGAGCAGCATTCCAAGATTCAGGACGTGCTGCTTGTTGACATCGCCCCTCTATCACTTGGCATCGAGACGGCCGGTGGCGTCATGACAAAGATTGTCGAGCGCAATGCCAGGATCCCTTGCAAGCAATCGCAGACCTTTACAACATACTCGGATAACCAGCCGGCTGTAACTATCCAAGTATACGAAGGTGAGCGCGTCATGACAAAGGACAACAACCTACTAGGTAGCTTCGATCTAACCGGCATCCCACCGGTACCTCGTGGAGTGCCTAAGATTGATGTCACCTTTGACCTGGACGCGAACGGCATCTTAAACGTGTCCGCCAAGGAGAACAGTACCGGCCGCAGCAAGAACATCGTTATCAAGAACGACAAGGGCCGCCTATCGCAGGCTGAGATCGACCGCATGTTGGCAGAAGCCGAACGCTACAAGGAGGAAGATAACCGCCAGCGGGAGAGGGTTGCGGCACGCAACCAGCTCGAGACTTACATCTTTAGCGTGAAGCAAGCGCTCGACGACGCTGGCGACAAGCTGAGCGAGTCGGACAAGCAGGCGACGAGACGCGAGTGCGACGACGCACTGCGATGGCTCGAAAACAACACGCTCGCCGAGAAGGCCGAGTACGAACACCGGCTGAAGGAGCTGCAGCGCATGTGCTCATCTAGCATGAGTAAGATGCATGGTGCTGGTGCGGCCGGTGCAGGCGTGGGCCCCCAGCAACACGCACGACCCGGCAACGCAGGACCAACCGTGGAAGAAGTCTACTGAATAATACTTGGCACCTTAGTAAAATTACTGAATTGATTACATACACTGTGATAAAAAAATGTAAATATTAGATAAATTAATTTATGCTAGGTTAAGTTTCCCGCTGAAGGTAATTTGAGAAAAAGAAAAATAAATAATATATTAAAATTGAACCTTAATTTTTTTGCTGACTCTACCTTAATCGGTAACTTAAACCTTTAACACTATGATTATTATTAGGTATCATATAGGTACTTGTCTTACCTAAAAGGGGCGTCTACCTGGGCGGCGCACTACGGCGGTCGCATGTCGCAATTTGTGAAGCCGTGGTAAGTTAACAAGTTAAGCCCGTTTTAATTAAAATTCGTTAAAATATAATAACAGCTTCCCGGATCGAACAGGGTTTTTAGATCATCCCCAGTAGTTCAACAGTTCAATAGAACTAGTGGGACTTCTTTTACTATTCTTACTAGTTCTGTTAAAACAAAGCATCAACAGCTTTGTTGTCACAGAACTAGTTCATTATCAAGCGACGAGAAGAATAAAACTAATAAGATCAATAGTAGAAAATGTCCCTTTAGTTATATGCATAGTATTGCCCCTTCGTTCTCATTGTTTTATCAAAATATGCTTTTCTCAAAATTCATTCTATAATTACTCAGATCAATAATATTTTAAAAGTATTAAATAAAAAAGTACTAATAGTAATGAAAAAAAGAGAGTGCTCTTTTTTATTTGTGTAACTGAAAGCAGCTACGCTTACTACTTAAATTCATGAGGGCCTTACAGTTATCTAGAACAGCGCTGGGCTGTTTGAAAACCGGTCTTCTTGTCAATTTATTTATATAGGCTCTAGGCAAATCAATTAAGGTTCTTAATACACGAATATGGGGGAAATATACAGTAACCCGAGGCACAGCCCCTATACTCGGGTAAGCGTATTGCTACCAGGGGTTCCGAGGGTCCCCTGACGTTACGTGCTAATGACTGAACTACCCATCAGCCATGCATCGCCTCACCACATGCCAAACTTGGGATAATTATTTTATAGATATTGTCTTCCTTGCGGTCCGGGCGAAGCCTTCTTTCTTTTTTTAGACATGACTAAGACACTCAGCATATCTCAGGATAACGATATGCCGCAGATGGTGCTGCCTTCCATGGCGCTCAACGCGGAAGATGAGGACGACAACGTGCCCGAAGTGACCCGGGCAGAGATGAAAGAGGCGGTGCGACGGCTGCAGGCCAAGAACACCGCCCCAGGGCCTGACGGCATACCTGGCCGTGCATGGTTCCTGGCTCTGGGTGCTCTCGGGCCCCGACTGGATGGGCTCTTTAGCGCATGCTTCGGGCGAGGCCAGTTTCCACTGCGGTGGAAGACTGGCAAGCTGGTCCTGCTGAGGAAGCCGGGGCGTCCAGCGGAGTCTCCATCAGCATACCGCCCCATCGTGCTGCTGGACGAGGTGGGCAAGCTCTTCGAAAGAGTAATTGCAGACCGCCTCGTCCAGCACCTAAACGTGGTGGGGCCAGATCTGGCGGACAACCAGTATGGTTTCCGCCGCGGGCACTCCACCATCGACGCAATCATACGCGTGAGGACTCTGTCGGAGGAAGCAGTGTCCGCGGGTGAGGTGGTGGTGGCGGTGTCTCTCGACATCGCTAACGCCTTTAACACCTTGCCCTGGAGCTACATTAGGGAGGCACTCGCGCTTCACCGGGTGCCAACCAACCTCCGTCGCATTGTCGGGGCCTACCTGGCAAACAGAGTGGTCATCTACCCGGGTCGGGAAGGATGGGGTCGGCGAGAGACAACGTGCGGTGTTCCACAGGGATCGGTCTTGGGGCCGCTCCTGTGGAACATCGGATAACGACTGGGTGCTGCGCGGTGTGAACACCCCCGGCATCGGCGTAATCTGCTACGCCGATGACACGCTGGTGACGGCACGGGGGACGAGCTTCCACCGCGCGGCAATGTTGCAAATCGGAGGCCGTGTGCTTTCATGGGCCTCGGCGCGCGCGGGATCCCACATCGTGGTCGGAGGCGTTCGCATCGGCGTCGAGTCAACGATGAAGTACCTAGGACTCGTCCTCGACAGCCGGTGGAACTTCCTGCCGCACTTCAGACTGCTGGCCCCCAAGTTGACGGCAGCCGCGTTTGCACTTTCGCGGCTGCTGCCCAATTTGAGGGGCGGAAATGCCTTCTGCCGGAGGCTCTACATGGGGGTCGTGCGGTCCATGGCCCTTTACAGGGCCCCAGTGTGGGCTAAATCCCTGAGGGTAGCCAACGTCACCGTGCTGCGAAGGCCGCAGCGAACGATGGTCCTCAGGGTAATAAGGGGATACCGCACGGTCTCCTACGAGGCGGGGAGCCTCCTTGCCGGATCACCGCCCTGGGACCTAGAAGCGAGAGCCCTCGCGTCACTGTATCAGTGGCGCGAGGAGGCGCTAAGTCAAGGCGAACCGCCAGTACCTCGTGAAATCGAGGTGCAACGGTTCGAGCTCCGGCGGATCCTGGGGGCAGAGTGGAAAGGGCGACTGGAGCGGCCCACTGCAGGGTACGCCGCGATAGCGGCGGTAAGACCGGTAATGGAGGAATGGCTGGAGAGGCGGCATGGCGTCCTCACCTACCGGATGACGCAGGTACTCTCGAACCATGGGTGTTTCGGGAAGTACCTGTGTCGAATAGGCCGAGAAGAGACGCCTGGTTGTCATCACTGCGGAGACTGCCCGGAGGACACGGCGCAGCACACGTTGGAGGAGTTCCCAGCTTGGGCAGCGCAGCGCCGTGACCTCGTCGTGGCGGTGGAAGGGGGTGACCTCTCGCTTCCGGCCGTGGTTCAGTCCATCGTCCGAAGCGAGAGCGCGTGGGATGCCGTCGCCTCCTTTTGTGAGCAAGTGATGCAAGCAAAGGAGGCGGCAGAACGGGGACGGAGGGAGATCTCCGATCTAGCGCCGGGGTAGGGCGCTGGACGATCTCCGGCCACCATGAGGGGCGGCCTGCGGGCGACGGACCGCCCCTGGTTCGAACAGAAACAGGCCCGAGATGGCGGCGCGCGTGTTCCGCGCGCGCCTCTCCGAAGGATAGGTGCGGCTAACAAGGCCGCACACAGAAGGGGCCCGTCAATCATTGACGGGCCGATACCTGCCGGGGGAGCGGTCTAACGCAGAAAAGCGTACAACTCACCCCCGGCTAGAGGTAAGAAGAAGGACACCGTGGGGTTTTAGTTGGTCTGATCCCGGCATGCCCCTCCGCCCTTCCCAAGGCGGAGGAAATCCAAGAGGATTTACCCAAGTAAAAAAGAAAAAGATAACGATTTGGAAACGACAACATTCCGTCATTCCGTCAATCGTTTTCACGACTGGCAAAATCTGCTGAATAAAGTAATAATACGAGAAACGAGATTCGGGCACCATCCGATCGGTATTACCCGTCCATACGGCAGTCCACACTGGACTCCACTGCTAATCTCTCTTAGTCTTGTCTCTCACTTTGGGCCAGTCGGCATGAGGGATTCTACCGGCTTAGCCCCAAGTATCACACAAGTCCCACCGTGACGATAACGTGGGTGTCTTGGTGGGACTGCAACAAGGACATGCTATTACTTGGGTATGTCGAAGGCGTTGGGCTTGAGTGAAATTGACAGGAAGCAATCGTTGTTGTAGCGTTACTTGGGCGATTATAATTATTATGCGAACGAAGGGTCATAATAATACGCATAGAACTAGTAGGTCATTTCCTTCTATTGATCCCATTAGTTCTAATAATCTTCTCATCCAGATGTGGTAATAGAACTAGTGAGAAAAACGTCTCACTAGTTCTATCATAGAACTATTGTAGAGAACTACTGAGAATAATTCAGGTTTTTGATAATGTATCATATTATACTTACTTTAATTTATGATAATTAATTCCTTATAGATTAAATTAATAACAAAATCTACACAACTGCACTCGCAACCACTCGCAACATGGGTACAAGTGAAGTAGGTATCTAACTATAAGATTTATGACTAATTGTGCTAATTTGGTTCCACAAACTTTTTTTATGAATTATGAGTCTTAATATTGTATCGTATATATTGAACCGTGCCAACAGAAATCAAACACAGTAAAAGTAACCATATGTCGAAACTAAATGGAGTAACTAACCGTCATGATCATGCGTGACCTTGATGAACAACTTGGATCATTGGATGTCAGTTTTAAAGTTTGACTTTGTTGTAGACTGACTACCTAATAACTAGACGGAGGGTTAGCGTATACCTTATATTACCAACCCATAATCCCATTTCCCCGAAAAAAGAAATAAAAAAATGCAATTTTAACATTTATTTAATATTTTTTTACATATTCTGCTCAAATTGTTGGCCTCTATTGCGAATGCAGGCCTGACATCTATTTCGTATTTCAAATGTTGTGGTACGAAGTCGCATTTCCTCCATAATTGTATTGAACGCCGTTTCATTGCGTTGTAGTAATACCTCCCTAGTCGGAACCTCCGTGGCGTATACCAGCTCTTTGGCACGTGCCCAGACATAAAAGTCTAGTGGAGTTAGGTCTGGGGAACGTGCCGGCCATGCAATAGGGCCATCGCGACCAATCCACGCATTGGGAAACACATCGTCGAGATATTCCCTCACAGTCAAACGCCAATGCGCGGGACAGCCGTCATGCTGGAATACCTTGGGTACATTTTCATTAAATACAGGTACCTCGGAGACTAATTCGGGCAGGTCATTTTGAAGGAACTCCAAATAGTTGTCGCCATTGAGGTTATCGGGCAGGTAATGCGGTCCAACTACCTGATTCCCAATCACTCCTGCCCAAACGTTTACACTAAACCTCCGTTGAAAAGATTTCTGTCTTTTATAGTACGGGAGCTAGCAACGTTTGGAAAGTAAGAATTTTAGGTCAGCTGATTTTGTGATATGTCGTCCTTCTTGCACTTTCGGTTAGAGTCTGGGCTATCTGGCTGGCGGTAGCGGTTGCGTTCTTTAGTGCGCATCCTACCTGTCCAGGTAATAATCCTGGATTTTAAAAACATTTTAGAAGGCGTAATTTTTAATTTTTTGTTTTTAAATAAGTCTACCTGACATACTTTTTTTATTGCCAGACATTTTTGACAATGCTAACTATGTGCCATACGCGATTTTTTTTTTTTTTTTATAAAAATTTCAAAGTATTTTATAATGTCTGTAATTTTAATATTATGTTATTTAAAGATAAGAAAAACTTAAAATAAATTTGCCAGACATTAATTCGATTGTTAAGTCTTGAATTAAAATGAAAAAGTCATGAAAAGTATTGCAGTATAATGCTAGTAGTCCGAGAGAGTCAGTTGCAGAATAAGTCGAGAATGATACAGAGAACCATTACGAAAGTAAATGACTTTTCATTGTGCATATAATAAAAAATAATAATAATAATAACCCCCCCATCGTATCCTTACGTTGACGTCGTGGGGGGGCTTGTGCGCCTTAATGAGCGCTAGGGCTATACCGGTAGAGTCACTCATGCCGGACAGGCCTAGGGTGAGAGGTCAGACCAAGAGGGGTACAAATTTGTTCCTGGTCCACTCCCAGACCAAGAACACCTTCCTTACCCAAATTTCCTTTTTCTAATTCCTATTCCCAAACTCCCTCCTTTACCTTGCCTAATCCCAGTTCCCAACCCATACCTAAGCGTCTAGTCAACTCCCAGGCTATAGCTTCCCGTTTCCCAATTCCTCTTAAGTAACACATATGCGATGCGCCTAAGAAGTAGAATTTTACCCCAGGCGGGTACCGTAGCCAACCGCGATGGACAATCCCGCTCCGAGCCTTCCAGCTCGGGCAGCCCTACGTATTCTGGGGAGGGCAACGTATCGCACCAGTCTGCCCAGTCTCGAACTGTTGCAGTCCAACACGGACAGTCATCATCAAACTCTTCACCAACAACATCATTATTTTCATCCATCCCTTCATCACCACCATCTTATCTCGATATAACCCAAAAGTCAAGTTCGTCAAATTCATCACCCTCACCATCACTTCAATCCACCATGAATGTTGTGCAGGAGGCTACTTCGGCCAAAATTACTGCACCCATCCAAGGTGGACGGCGCACACGTAAGACGTGGACTAAAGACATGAATAGTTTCATCATGCGCCATTATTTCATCCTCAGTGAATTAGAAGCAAACACAAAAACGTACCTTACACCACTACACGCACGGTTTATAGCAGAATTCCCTGAAATGGAAGTAGGAAAACAAAGAGTAGGAGACCAACGCCGTGCTATAGTCCAACGTCACTTTCTAACGAACCTAGAGATTGCGAGTATCAAAGAAGAAGTAAGAGCTTTACTTCAAAATCAGCAGCCACCATTAAATACAAACACAACCACAGACCACACAAAAACTCGGAGGATTAGATGGTCAGACAACCTCAACGAAGCCATAATGAGAAGTTATTATCGACTCACAAATCTAGAAACAGACTTAACCACATATAGACCTCTATTACACCAAGACGTTACTTCTAAATGTCCTTCAATTGCCCATCTTTCTGCACAAAGAATAGCAGACCAACGTAGGTCAATTATTAACAACAGACTTCTATCTGCTGATCATCTGAAAAAAATTCAAGAAGAAGTTCGAAATGAGCTAGGTTCTATTATTACACATAGTACCGAAGACATAACCCAACATGTAGAAGAGAACCTAACAGCTACTGAACCGGTGCATACAGTTACCAATGAGCGAGATTCAGAACAAACAACAGATGATCAGTCTCTAAGCTTCCCCATAGAAATGCATCAACAATTAAAAGAAATGTTCATGGAAACTTTTAACAATTTTAAAGATACACACCCAACAACTCGACCCTACCTACCAAAACTAAAACCCTCTAGGAAACTAGCAACTATTATAAGTCACCTCAACTCTGATGTTATTCCAAATACACTCACATCTGACACAAATTTTAGCACATTACAAACAATTATCTACAGTGCGGCCTATACTTCAGCCAAATTTAATGGTGCTAGAATCTCAGATGTAAATAGAATAAATAAACCACAAAGTGTACCCTGGTGGCAAAGACGACTGCAAGGAAGGATCAATGATCTCAGAGCAAATATTGGGAGACTGACTGAATATACAAGAGGTGTCCGATCACGAGCCTTACAAAAACACATAATGAAAATTAAACAACAGTACAAAATCCATTCGCAACACGAAAACCAAAACACTGACTTAGAACACTTCCAAGACACCCTAAAGCAAAAATTAAACACCTTGTCAAGCCGGTTGAGAAGATACAAACAGACAACACTTAGAAAAACACAAAATAAACAGTTTTGCAATAACGAAAAGCTATTTTACAGAAAGCTTACACAACAGCACAATATTGCACCGGAAAACAATAGCACTTTACCTACCTCTGAATCATTACACACATTCTGGTCAAACATTTGGTCTAACCCCGTTGAACACGAACATAATCAGTGGATTGAGGAAGATAGAGAGAGGTTGAAGGGTTTGCCAGAAATGAAATTTGAACAAATCCATTTAGATCTTCTGAAAACTGTTATAGCAAGAACGCACAGCTGGAAAGCTGCAGGGTCCGACAACATACACAATTTCTGGTATAAAAAGTTCACATGCACTCACACACTATTACTCAAACACATTAATGAATTCATCCACTCACCTGATACAATGCCGCTATACATCACACAGGGTATAACATACATGCTCCCGAAAGATTCATCAGATATGGCAAACCCTGCTAAATATCGTCCAATCACGTGCCTGCAGAATATCTATAAAATTATCACATCATGTTTAAGTGAATCCATATACAAACACACAAATGAACACAATATTTTAGCAGAGGAACAGAAAGGCTGCCGAAAACATAGCCAGGGATGTAAAGAACAGCTCACAATCGACGCTGTAGCTTCTAAACAAGCATTTAGCCACAAACGCAATATCCACATTATGTACATAGACTACAAGAAAGCGTTCGATTCTGTACCACACTCTTGGTTAGTTTATATTTTAAAACATTATAAAATTCATCCTGCAGTAACCGATTTTTTAGAAAAGACAATGTTAAGCTGGAACACGAAACTTAAACTATGTAATTCTGACACAATCACCGAAACTGATTTCATTCCAATAAAAAGAGGTATATTCCAAGGTGATGCTTTAAGTCCCCTTTGGTTTTGCCTTGCACTTAATCCACTCTCTAACATGCTTAACAAAACTGACATAGGATTTAAAATTAAACACAACGCACATCAAACCACTCTCTCTCATCTCATGTATATGGATGACATCAAACTCTTTGGAAGCACACTTAATGAAATACATACACTTGCTGACGCTACTCAGATATTTTCAAACAATATCCGCATGGAATTCGGAATAGACAAATGTAAAATCCAATCTGTTAACAAAGGAATAGTAGAACCCGCCTCATATAAGTTAGCAAATAATGATGTCATTGACACCGTAGACCCCGTGGACGGATATAAATACCTAGGATATTCCCAGTCACAGCAAATTCACCACAAAGACACAAAAAAGATTCTGCAACAAAAGTTTAAAAATAGACTACACAAAATACTACACACCCACCTCAATGCACGAAACACTATCAAAGCCATTAACACATTTGCTATCCCCATACTGACATACTCATTTGGAATCATACGCTGGACTCAAACAGACCTAAAAAGCCTACAAAGAATAATAAATACAACAATGACTTCGCACAGAAAACATCACCCAAGGGCTTGCGTGCAGAGATTGACGTTACCTAAGAGCGAGGGCGGTAGAGGACTCATTGACATAACAAACCTACATAACAAACAAATCACATTGCTCAGAACATTCTTTCACAATCACTCACAACAATCAGCACTACACAGAGCTATATCTCCAGCAGACACATTCACACCACTCTCTCTGGCTGATCACACCAAAAAATTGGAGACAAACACCAACCAACAGAAAATTTATACATGGACTCAAAAATCACTTCATGGACGTCATCGCTTAGACTTAACCAACCCTAATGTTGACATGATAGCGTCAAACGCATGGTTAAAGCGAGGTGAGCTGTTTCCTGAAACAGAGGGGTTCATGCTAGCGATTCAAGACCAGGTTATAGACACCAAAAACTACAGGAAGTACATAATCCGAGACAACAATTCAAGCAGTGACCACTGCCGTCATTGTCATAAACAACCTGAAACAATCCAACACATCACAGGCGCATGTTCATCTATCACACAAACAGATTACAAACACAGACACGACCAGGTAGCAGCAATTATACACCAGACACTCGCGTATAAATACAAGCTTGTTACAGAAAAAATATCATATTACAAATATACACCCCAGATCGTACTAGACTCGCCTAACTACAAAATGTACTGGGACAGAACTATACTGACTGACAAGACTATACACCACAATCGACCTGATATTACCCTGCACGACAAGCAAAATAAAATTGTATACCTCATAGATATAGCAATTCCCAACACACACAATCTAACAGCCACACATTCAAACAAACTCTCAAAATACGCAGACTTGACAATTGAACTAAAAACTCAATGGAAAGTTACCACGGTCAAGACCATCCCAATTATAATATCCAGCACTGGCGTCATTCCTAAAACACTTCATACAAGCCTTAAAACGTTAAATATTCATCCACTCACATTCATACTCTTACAGAAAGCAATCATACTGAACACATGCAGAATCGTAAGAAAGTTTCTGTCAATCGATTAAATACACCATTATACCGCCAAAGCTGTTTGGCCAAAAGCCCGCAGTTTTGGTGTATTTCCCCAGAAATGGGAGAGATTCAAATGAAGCATATATAATAATAATAATAATAAACAGGTTAAACGTAACCGCAAGGATCTGTCTACATGCTGGATAGATTATAAGAAGGCCTACGACTCGATGCCACATACATGGCTCATGAGGGTGCTAGAGTTATATAAAATAAATGCAACCCTACGCACCTTCCTGTTCACATGTATGGGGCAATGGAGGACGGTACTTCACTATCCGGGATGTAGACAGATTCAAGGAAACGTTGAACCGATCAGGATCGAGCGTGGAATATTTCAGGGCGATAGCCTGAGTCCCCTGTGGTTCTGTTTAGCCTTGAACCCTCTGAGCACACTGCTGGAGAGTTCGGGGCTAGGCTACCAGATGAGAAGAGGTGGTCAGATCATATCTCACCTCTTATACATGGATGATTTGAAACTCTTTGCCCCCAACAATTTGCGGCTAATAGAGTTACTGAAGGTAACTGAAACTTTTAGTAACTCAATTAGGATGGAATTTGGTGTGGACAAATGTGCAGTCATGCATGTAAAACGAGGGAAGATTATGGAATCCGAGGGATTACAACTTTCGGATTTCATACAAATCAGATCCCTTTCCTCATCTGAAACCTACAAGTACTTGGGTATGTCGGAGGCGTTAGGTGTCAACGCAGCTGACATGAAACAATCGTTACAGGGGCGATTCTTTGGCCGCCTGAAAAAAGTACTGAAAAGTCTTTTGTCAGGCGGTAACAAGGTACGCGCCTTTAACGGTTGGGTCATGCCAGTCTTAGTCTATTCTTTCGGCATACTCAAGTGGACTCAGACGGAATTAGACGCTCTGGATAGAAGAGTCCGTTCGTTGTTGACCACAAATCGGATGCATCACCCACGATCGTCGGTAATGAGGCTATACATCCCACGAAAGTGTGGGGGTCGAGGCTTTTTAAATGCTAAGACCCTCCACAATCGTGAGGTGTGCAGCCTCAGGGAGTACTTTCTCCATGCCGAAGTGGGGATGCACCGAGATGTGGTTGCGATGGACAAGGGACTCACCCCGCTCTCCTTGGCTAAAGAGAACTGGCATAAACCCGTAGTGCTTGACTCTAATGACCGTATGGAGGTATGGCAGAACAAGGAGCTTCACGGACGCTTTTACCGGGCCCTTCATGGGCCTGATGTAAACTTAGTAGCGTCCGTGTCTTGGCTACGCTTCGGTGACCTGTTTGGGGAAACCGAAGGTTTTATCTGTGCAATTATGGATGAAGTTATCATGACGAATAATTACCGAAAATATATTGTGAAGGACGGCACGGTTGACATCTGTCGGGCATGCCACCGTCCAGGCGAGTCTATACGTCACATTATTTCCGGTTGTTCTCGTCTTGCTAACGGCGAGTACTTGCACAGGCATAACCAAGTAGCCAGGATTATCCACCAGCAACTTGCACTGCAATACAACCTTGTGAGTTCAGAAGTGCCATACTACAGGTATGTGCCCGACCCAGTTCTCGAGAATGACCATGTCACAATGTACTGGGATCGATCTATCATTACTGACAGGACTATTGTAGCCAATAAGCCTGATATAGTGGTGATAGATCGAGTAGAGCGCCGCACAATGATTGTTGATATAACTATCCCGCATGACGAGAATCTCGTGAAGGCCGAGAAAGATAAGCAAATTAAGTATCTTGACTTGGCGCACGAGGTTGTCGACATGTGGGAGGTAGACTCTGCAATCATTGTGCCGATAGTTGTCACGGCCAATGGCCTTATGGCCAAGAGCCTCGACCAACACCTTAAGAGGCTCTCGTTAGGCAGCTGGGTCAAGGGCTTGATACAGAAAGCGGTACTCCTGGACACGGCTCGTATTGTTAGGAGGTTCCTCTCTCTGGAGCCCTAACCACCGGTAGCTTGGACCTTGTTCCCGATGCCGGTGGGCTACTATTTTTTATATTTTTAAATATATATTGTTTTTTTTTATATGTATTTAAAAATGTAATTTATATGTATATATTTAAAATAAAGGAATAATAATAATAATATTATTACTGTCATTGTTCCCCAGTTCTCGAGAATGACCATATCACGTTGTACTGGGATCGATCTATCATCACTGATAGGACTATTGTAGCCAATAAGCCTGATATAGTGGTGATAGATCGAGTAGAGCGCCGCACAATGATTGTGGATATAACTATCCCACATGACGAGAATCTCGTGAAAGCCGAGAAAGAGAAACAACTTAAGTATCTTGACTTGGCGCACGAGGTTGTCGACATGTGGGAGGTAGACTCTGCAATCATTGTGCCGATAGTTGTTACGGCCAATGGCCTTATGGCCAAGAGCCTCGACCAACACCTCAAGAGGCTCTCGTTAGGCAGCTGGGTCAGGGGCTTGATTCAGAAAGCGGTACTCCTAGACACGGCTCGTATTGTTAGGAAGTTCCTCTCTCTGGAGCCCTGACCACCGGTGGCTTGGACCTTGTTCCCGATGCCGGTGGGCTACTATTTTTTATATTTTTAAATATATATTGTATTTTTTTTATATGTATTTAAAAATGTAATCTATATGTATATATTTAAAATAAAGGAAATAATAATAAATCTGGCAACACCGAACATCGTGTCAACATAAAAATTCTTGAATATAAAATATATTTCAAAAATATTAATCAACGTATACATAGTCCGGAAAATTATAAACTAATCAACAAATCAGGCCAGAAACTCTTTACACATTAAAAATGACGAAAAGAAAACCAAATTATTTATACCAAGCACATAAAAAGCAATTATGACAGCTGCCATCAGGATGTACTACAAATAAAACCGAAATGTAATGAAATATATTTTTATGCCGTAAAATGCTGACAAGAGCCAGAGCAAGAGGAGCACACCCACCACCCCCGGACTCGTCGCTTAGCTCCGCCTCGCAGCCGCCGGATCCCGGATCGCCGGTGACGCCGGCAGCTGCAGACGCGTCGAGCTCCAGCGACGAGTTTTTCTCTCCGCCGACGTCGCCATCACCTGCACGTCGGCAGGGGAGAGGACGGCCACCGAATAGCTTAGGGTCTAGGGGCCAACCAGCCCCGAGCCGGGCCCCCGCTGCCGGTGGTTATGTGCAGCGCATGAAGTGGACTCAAACTATGAACGAGAACGTCATGCGCGCATATTATGGGTCTACAGAGGGAGGAACCAATCTCACTGCGTACCGTAGTAGAATGCTTACTCTGTTCCAGGAACTTGAACCAGCCATCAACGTCTCGGCCCAACGATTATCGGATCAAGTGCGGGTCATCCAACGTAATCATAAGTTGGATGACGCTGTACTTGATCGGCTACGCTCCGAAGTGCAGATCAGTCGTGTCATTTCTCTTCCATCTCGGACTGTGATACAACCGCAAGTGTTTGGTGAGGTTCCATCGCAGTCCAGCAATATCTACGGGGAAGAGGATGACAGGACCATGAATGTAAGTAACCAGTGCAATGAACAATTGAGGAACGCGCTGGAGGATGCGATCCGGGACTACCGGACCACTCCCACTATACTTAGGCCACGAATACCTCGCTTGCCTATGAATAACAAAAATAGGGCATTGGTATGTGCCCTGGATTCGCTGCTTTTTGATTATTTTGAAGGCAGCGAAGATCTCGCCGATACTCACTCGATCCTGTACTGTGCAGCTGTTGCGGCATGTCGTGTAGCTCGCGTTAAATTTCACCTTAATGACAGAGCTACACAACAGAAATCAGCCGTACCAGCTTGGCAGTGCAGGATTGAGCGGCGTATTGGCGAGGCCAGGGTACTTATCGGAAAACTAATCTGCTTCAGGGATGGCAATACTCGACCTAGAGTAATGCGCTTTGTGAGGCGGGCATTCTCGGGGACTGGGATTAGTCCTCAAGAATACATGGCCCGTGTCACAGAGCGCATCGATTTCCTGAAGCAGAAGGTATATGCATGGGCGAGCCGTATTCGCAGGTATAGGCGACGAGTGGATCGATTCTCTCAGAATCGCATATTCCAGAGCGACCAAAGGTGGGTTTATAGATCTTGGGAGCGACCTGACCAAAGTGTGAGCAATGTGAGTCGCCCAGTTGATGAAGCCACGAGTGCATTCTGGCGCAACATCTGGTCGACGCCCGTTGGTCACACGGAGGGTGAATGGATGCGGGATATTGAGCGAGCGTGTGAACCTATACAAGAGATGGAGGAAATAGTAATTTCCACACAAGACGTAGTCAGTGCAGTCCGTCCGATGTCGAATTGGAAATCCCCGGGACCGGACGGACTGCATAACTTTTGGATAAAATGGCTGCGTAGTTCACACGCTCGCTTGGCATCCCAATTTCAGTCAGCCTTGGAGTCAGGATCGCTACCACAGTTCTTTACTACTGGAGTTACCCACCTGCTCCACAAATCAGGTAGTGCAGCGGAACCCAAAAATTATAGGCCGGTTACATGTTTACCGACGTTATATAAACTTCTTACATCCATTTTGAGAGAAAAAATTACTAGCCACATTGACAAGAATGCCATCATGTCTACCTCTCAAAATGGATGTAGGAATGGGTCCCGCGGCACTAAGGAGCTGCTCCTCATTGACATGGCCATTAGCCAACAGGTTCGTCGCTCCCGAAAAAATCTGTCGACATGTTGGATAGATTATAAGAAGGCCTATGACTCGGTGCCGCATACATGGCTCATGAGAGTGCTGGAGTTGTATAAAATAAATACAACTTTACGCACTTTCTTGTTGTCATGTATGGGGCAATGGAGGACGGTCCTTCGCTATCCAGGATGTCGACAAATTCAAGGGATCGATGAAACGATCAAAATTGAGCGGGGAATATTCCAGGGCGATAGTTTTAGTCCCCTGTGGTTTTGTCTGGCCTTGAACCCTCTCAGCACTTTACTGGAGGGATCAGGGCTAGGCTACCAGCTGCGGAGAGGAGGTCAGGTAGTATCCCACCTGTTTTATATGGATGACCTGAAACTGTTTACCCCTAGCAAATTGCAACTAATAAAGTTACTGAAAGTAACTGAAACTTTCAGTAATTCTATTAGGATGGAATTTGGTATGGATAAATGTGCGGTCATGCATGTAAAACGAGGGGAGATAATGGAATCCGAGGGAATTCAACTTTCAGATTCCATTAACCTTAGATCGCTCTCCGCAGCAGAAACATACAGATACTTGGGTATGTCAGAGGCGTTAGGCATCAACGAGGCTGACATGAAGCAATCGTTAAAGGAGCGTTTCTTTGGCCGCCTGAAAAAAGTACTTCAAAGTCTTTTATCAGGTGGCAATAAAGTTCGCGCCTTTAACGGTTGGGTCATGCCAGTTTTGATGTACTCCTTTGGCATACTCAAGTGGACTCAGACAGAACTGGATGCCCTGGATAGGAAAGTTCGTACATTGCTGACCACAAATCGGATGCATCACCCTCGATCTTCGGTCATGAGGCTGTACATCCCACGGAAGTGTGGAGGTCGAGGCTTTTTGAATGTTAAGACTCTCCACAACCGTGGGGTGTGCAGTCTCAGAGAGTATTTTCTACATACCGATGAGGGAATGCACCGAGATGTGGTCTCAGTGGACAAAGGACTAACCCCGCTCGGTTTGGCTAAAGAGAACTGGCGCAAACCTGTAGTACTCAGTACCGACGACCGCAGGGAGGTATGGCAGAGCAAAGAGCTACATGGACGCTTTTATCGGGCACTTCATGGTCCCGATGTAGATTTTCTAGCGTCCGTGTCCTGGCTACGTTTCGGTGACCTTTTCGGGGAAACCGAAGGTTTTGCTTGTGCAATTATGGACGAAGTTATCATGACGAACAACTACCGGAAATATATTGTTAAGGATGGCACCGTTGACATCTGTCGGGCATGTCACTGTCCTGGTGAATCACTTAGACATATAATTTCTGGTTGTTCTCGTCTTGCTAACGGCGAGTACTTGCACAGGCATAACCAAGTGGCCAGGATCATCCATCAGCAACTTGCTCTAAAGTACAACCTTGTGGAATCTGAGGTGCCGTATTACAGGTATGTGCCCGACCCAGTTCTTGAAAATGACCATGTCACATTGTACTGGGATCGATCTATCATCACTGATAGGACTATTATCGCCAATAAGCCTGACATAGTGGTGATAGATCGATTAGAGCGCCGCACGATGATTGTTGATGTTACAATTCCGCATGACGAGAATCTCGTGAAAGCCGAGAAAGATAAACAAATTAAGTATCTTGACTTGGCACACGAGATTGTCGACATGTGGGATGTGGACTCTGCAATCATCGTGCCGATAGTTGTAACAGCCAATGGCCTCATTGCCAAGAGCCTCGACCACCATCTAAAGAGGCTCTCGTTAGGTGGCTGGATCAAGGGCCTGCTACAAAAAGCAGTAATCCTCGACACGGCACGTATAGTGAGGAGGTTCCTCTCTCTGGAGCCCTAACCACCGGTAGCTTGGACCCTGTGCCCGCTGCCGGTTGGTCTCTATTTTTTATATTTTTAAATGTATGTGTTTTTGTTTTTTACCTCTATATATATTTAAAAATGTAATTAATATGAAAGTATCAGAAATAAAGGAATAATAATCATTCTAGTCCGAGCAAGTTTGAAAAAAATTTAAGCATAAAAAGGAATATAAAATTAGATTAAAATTTAAAAAACAACACTTTTTATTTAAATTGTTCTGATTACTAATTAAAAATTATAAATAATTAATATTAAGTTTTTCAAGTTGTTTCAGCCTTTAGTGACGTCACAAAAAAAAGAGGCATCTTCATAATCATCATCATCATCATCGTCGCTGTCTTTGTCAGTGTCATTCATATCATCTTCTTGGGAATTTTCGTTATCTTCTAAAACTCTATCATCTGCAACAGAAAAAAAAAAAATAGTGTAATTCTTCTTGTTCGTTATAAAACATTTTAGTTATTATTGATAAATATTCCATTTCACACTTACTTTGAACAATAATATCTGCAACTGAGGATGGTAATTGATCTCCCAAAAACCAGACAAAATCATATTTGTCACCGTTAATGGTCCAACCGAAAGCCATTGGAGATAAAGATGTTGGATGTTTTGAGTGAGCATTTCTCCAAATTTTCGTCACGTAACGAACCCTCAATAAATGCTGTTGCAATTCCGCTTTACAGGGTGGCAAACTGGATGAGTCAAAGTTTCGAAATTTTTTGTCGAAGTTCTCATCTGATTTTTTTGACTTAAACGTACTTGAAAACAAATGAAATCGAACATCATTGACATTGGAACAATTTTTAACTCCATACATTTGACAAATAAATTTCTCCAGGGTTACAAACGTAGTTTCAAGTACTTCTTCGTCATCCGTAATTATATTATCAAAAGCTAACTGATATTCTTTAGAATTTTCTAATATTTTAAAAGGCTTAACTTTGCCTTTTCTAAAAAAAGCTGGCGTGTAATCACATCCGGTTATTGCGTGGAAGCATGGTAAAGCTTTGCATAAAGAGTCACCAAGAATTCGGTGTAATTCATTGATGTTTATGTAACGCTGATGATTTCCAACACCCATATTTATCCAAATTTTCAAAGATGCTTTCAGATGATCCATATTTCCCAGAAGTATAATTAAAATATCAGAATCAGAACAGCGTATAACAACGTCTGCGTCAAAATTGATTTGGCAAATATGAAAAATAATCCTAGAATCAGCTTCTTCGTGTTCTTCACACGATAATGATTCTTCAATAGTTTTAATTACTTTGTTATTTATCACTTTGTATGAATAACATTTATTGAAACTTACGTAAATGTTTTTATTACCAATGAAAGGCAACATGTCTTCACTACCCCAGTGATCAATGAAAAAGTTAACTAAAGCTTCTTTAAATTGCGCATTTTTAAGTTCAGCTGCGAAATGATGGGGCCGAATTTGGTTAGGACCGATTGAGACAGGGCTGGTTGCTTCTTCCCGCCGTAAACGCTCACAATCTTTGATAGAAGGCGAAAAATATTGGTCGAAGACAATATCAATTCGAACAGATTTCATTTGGGAGATAGTACTTAGAAACTTCTTAGAAATACCGTCATAGGTTTGTGGCACATCTTTCATCAGATGCAACAAAAAAAACCATCAACAAGACAAACATCAAAAGTTGACGGTTGTCGATCTATAGTGTTGTCCAATTTCTTCTCTATTAGTTTTGCTAATTGCGATTTGTCGGTTTTGCATATTGAACCATCTGGATGACACATTGACGTTGGCATCGGTGTAAGTGGAAATGCCAAAATTTTTTCAATGTCAACCTTGTGAGTGAGAGAAATTCCCAGCATTCTACCAAATAGATCTCTCTGCATTCGCAGCTCAACAACTTTATTCCCTAGCGTTAATTTCTTTTTTTTTGGCGCTTCAGCAAAATTAAAAACTTTTTTTTTTTTTATTGCTTTATCAAATCTACTCTCATCATCTGCGCATTCATTGATAAATTGGTTCCTTAAATTCTCACCATTCTCTTGAATATTCAATAAAAAGTCAGCAATTTCAGGAGAAGCAGGCTTTGAAGTAGCAATGTTGTACAGATTTTCTTTATCTAATTGTGGATCGAATGGATTGCAATTTGCTTTGAGAATTTCAATAAAATCAGAAATTTGTTTTCCATAGATTTTAACTCTGTTCGGTTGTAATTCTGCTGTTACATCTTGTAAGTACCTTAAGCCACAAACATCCAAGACATGTGATATCAATGCTGCTCTTATGCTGTGACTTTTTGACCAGCGTTGTCGTGCAGCTATAGAATTAGTAAAGTGAGCAATACCACTCAATCGTTTAGCTGCATCAGCATTTATTGTTTGTTCCAGAGTGAGATCTATCGGTATTCGTGAGAATGGTTTATTGGTTCTTTTAACTCCGAAACATCCTTTATAAAAATCATCTTCTAGTCCAGGGTGGGTTTTACTGACATTATTCAAATTTTCCGAATATTTTACACAATATCGAGCGTAGTTAGGCTGATTAACAATAAAAAATAAATTTGCCATTTTCGGAATCACGTACTTAAACATTTCAAAGTCACCCATACGTATGCTTCTCGACAGGTTTATGTAGTGACTAATTAACTCGATGTAGATCATATAAAATTGTGCTGTTTTTCCGTGGTTGCCTTGTCTGGAATTTTCTACGTACCTTTTATAAGAATTGAGCAGTTCTGATAACACTTCATTTGGTATTAAATCTGTGCTCGCTGATGGTGGTAACGAAAATTTTTTGTTTTGATATTCTAGCAGATCTTCATAAATTTGTCCTTTCACAAAATCATGTTCAGCATTCTTACTCTTTAAAAATTCATCGAAATGCAATATTTGTAAGCCTAATGCCATTAACGGGTGTAGACGTTTGCAACGGTTAAAATGTTTACCCTCAAGTATTCCATTTACAGACCCCGAAGCAATAATTTTACTCTCAATCATCATGTGAGATAACCCGCACTCATTGATGAAAGTACCAACAGCTTTAAAAAAAGCCATCATTAAATGAAACGAGCCAAGATGTATGAAAAGATTACTAAACTTTAAACCTTCTGTTGCTTGAATTTTATAAGCTATTTTAGCAATGGCTAAGTCATAGGTAACTTGTACATAAGTTTGACCACATTCTTTACCAACATTTTGTGCTTGTTCCATTGTGTAGGCTACTACTGATACATTTGTCGGTGATAAATTAATAGGAGTGAGATAAGATACTTTCTGTGTTGGACTATTGTCTTCTATAATTCTGCTTATGGAATCCTGTCCACGATGGTGTGTTCGGCACGTGAAAAACATATGAAAGCAAATGCAATAGATCAATTGTTTGTATAGAGGAGAAATTTTCGGGTAAAGGTGATGGCTGATCGATTTGAACTGGCGTTAAGCGACCCAACATCTTTAATCGCTTGCTATAAGGAATAATATCTGGAGTAATTTCTGTCAAAGTTCTTCTTCTTTTTTGAGGCGGTCTTGTTGGTGAAACATTTTCGGAGTTTGCATTACCATCATCTTGGTTCAATCCACTACAGGAATTATTATCAATGTTTTGGTATATAATCCCCACAGTGTCATGTAAAGTTTCTTTTCCATTCAACGTGTCAACATATCTATCGAAATTATCGAACGCTACACCGGTGCATAGCGAAGGATTTAAAATAATGTCTGGAGGACAAACTTGGGATTGACGTACCGATGAGATAGTTGCTTCTGTTTCTAATTCTTCTAGAGTGGTATAGTTACAGCAATGTCCAAATCTATTTAAAATATTTATTATTTTCTTGCTGCTTGTTAGACTTTTTATAGTCATACCAAGAGTGATATGTTTAGATGGTTTAAGAGTACCATTACTTACACAAAAAATGGCATCAGCAGCCAGAGAGGAACTCAATCTACTACAATTTAGACTATCTCTGCGTCTTATATCTTTACCCCCCATCAATACTTTGAAGAATCGATTTAATTTATCAGGAATCACGCATTCACCAGTAATTAAGTCGTTTGTTTTAATTTTCGATGGTAATTTTGATTTTTCAATTTTTAAAATAGCATTTCGCAAGGTTAGTGCAACTTTATCAATTAAGTTGTCTTCTTCAAGTTTTGTAAAATCATTTTCTAGTAAGCTGCAATCTTTATGAATGATAATTTTCTTCTTTTGCTTCGATATAAATTTAATACTTTTCTTAAAATGTTTTTGTATTTTTTCTTCTAGATAATGATTAGTTATTAAACTAATATCTGACTGAGGGTCTAGTTTCTGCTCATATTCCAAATAATGATTGTACGTATCACAGAGAGATGATAACAATACACAATTTTTTTTTTGCAAAACTTCTTCTTCTACCGTTGATACAATATGATTAAAAATATATTTATGAATATTACGATTTTTATGCCAAGAAGTATGTGGAATGTCTGAAACTATTTTATTATAATCATTTAAATAATTTAATTCACATAAATGATGATAAAAAATTGTTTTATTTTCAGATTTAAGACGATTAATTTTCTGTAATAATTCTTCGTTATTAAGTTTTTCCATCCACTCAATAATTTTATCATAAAGCTTTGCATCGTTTGAGGAATAAAGATTTTGTTGTTTACCCTTATTCTGTTTACGATCTTTATCACAAAAAAAGCAAACATTTTTGAGTTGTCGTTTTTTTCCAATATCTTCAATATTAGTGTCAGGAATTTCATTAAAAACGTTAGTTTCATTGATACTTAAATCACAAGTCGAGCTGGAAGCAACATCTTCTAACGTTGTCTGACTATCTAAATTTGAAGCAGCATTTTCTGATGATATCTCACGGTTAAAATCTAAATCAGGATGTCTTGATATGCTCTGGTTATTTGAACTAGGAGCAACATCTTCTGGAGTTATTTTACTGTTCAAATTCAATTCAAAATCTCCTGATTTTGTTTGAATGTTTAAACTTGAAGAAGCAACCTCACTGTAGGAGCTTTGAGTTACATTTCTTGGAACAGTTTCACTAATATCTACTGGAGTACTCGGTGACAAAGTGAGTGAAGTGGAGTTACTGGCATAATCTGTTTCTGATGATGAATCACGGTATTTTGCCATTAAAGCAGTAAAACTACTATAACATTGTCTATGATATCCATCTGTCTTATTTATTTGCGTGGGCAGCTCAATGTTACTGTACTTTAATTTATATTTCACACGTACACTTAAAACTTGCTGACATTTTTTTAGTTTATCATTTACGAAAAGTATTATGTTATCGTTATGTCCTTTACAAAAAACACATTTTATTTTATCACTGGCCATTGTAATCAAATTAAAAAATAAACATTAAAATCAAAACAAAAACAAACATGTGACATTAGACTGACGCCATCTTGCAAACTTGCCTGTCGCGCCACTGTCGTTGTCTATCTCTCTCGCACCTTCAGCTGTCTCTGTCGGACTACTAGCATTATACTGCAATACTTTTCATGACTTTTTCATTTTAATTCAAGACTTAACAATCGAATTAATGTCTGGCAAATTTATTTTAAGTTTTTCTTATCTTTAAATAACATAATATTAAAATTACAGACATTATAAAATACGTTGAAATTTTTATAAAAAAAAAAAAAAAAATCGCGTATGGCACATAGTTAGCATTGTCAAAAATGTCTGGCAATAAAAAAAGTATGTCAGGTAGACTTATTTAAAAACAAAAAATTAAAAATTACGCCTTCTAAAATGTTTTTAAAATCCAGGATTATTACCTGGACAGGTAGGATGCGCACTAAAGAACGCAACCGCTACCGCCAGCCAGATAGCCCAGATTCTAACCGAAAGTGCAAGAAAGACAACATATCACAAAATCAGCTGACCTAAAATTCTTTCTCGAAAACGTTGCTAGCTCCTATACTATTAACACGTGGGTTTTCCATTTTGTTTGTCCAGTGGTGCAGATTGTGAAGATTGAGTAGGTCCCTTCTTTGGTAAATTTGGATTCATCCGTCCACAGTATTCTTTTTAAAAAAAATTGTTTAGCTTTTATGAAATAATTCCCGCTTTAATTATGACACAGAATACTAAATTGTTTATATTAAAATATTATGTATGGCAGAATGTAATGTTAATACAAAGGCCGAAACAAAAGAAAAGAAATGCACGAATGAAATGGTTTGACAGCACTGGTTCGTAGTGCTGCCAACTCTACAGTTTTAACTGTAGAGCTACAGTTTTTATGACTCTTCCCAGTTAAGCAGATCGGGAATAAATACAAAAACTGTAAACTATCGTTATATTTTGTTTACATTTTTATTGCGAGAAGTTAGTGCTTCTGAGTTAATTTGATAACGTAAATCTCGCCTTTTGCAAGACCGTACATCCCTATGCATAACTTTTAAGTAAAATAAATGAAATCTGTTTATTTTATTTTATAAGTTATAAATAGGATGTTTTTTTTACATTTGCAGCTTTTCTTACGGTCATTTGCAGTTTTACTGAACAGCACGGTTGGTAACTCTGTTGGTTGCCACCTGACACAGATGACACTAATGACAGTGACATGGTCAACTGGCAAGTGGCAGTCGACAAGCGACATTCGAAGACCGAACGCCCGCTTTCACGATTTGGGTGTTGATTAACGTAGTGCGCAATGAACTAATGAAATGTAATAAGTTGGTGGTCGTAGTACTATAACGTGTGTGCATACAAAATTAATGCTGTTATATCATTAAGTCGCTGTTTAAGTAATAATTTGGATATGGCGCCGAATTTTAGTAAAATTACTTCACGGACTGATGTTAAAATTGCGCTAGCAGCTTCTGCAGCGCTAAGTGCGTGGTTTATAAGGAATTATTTAAAGTCAAGGTGAGTTACAAATAAGTCCATTCATTCGAATATTGGTAGATCAAAGTGATATCACTAACAATGTACAATAATTGCTTTAATAGAGCAGCTTTAAAACTATGTTTTTTATACTGAATGAAAACAAAGCTTTCTTGAATCTTAGATTTATGATTATTGAAACTATCAATGTCAGTTGAACAGTTCTGTACAAAAATAAGACTCAAGAGATGACAGCCTGCCAATTTTTTGTCCAACATAGGTAGTGCTAATTCATATTGATAAACTGCTATGTGGTTTGGATATTGTTTAAAAAGAGAGGTTAATGCCAAACCACTGGATACTACCAATTCATTAACTATCAATCTAATTGCAGGCAAATTAACTAGTTTATTGTTATTTAGGTATTGTCATCTTGTGAATTTACAACTAAGTAATATTTATATTCTATAGAAAAAATCAATAACTTTATCAATTCTTATTTACAAACTTAACAAAAGTTAAGTTGGTGAAATATATAGATTTTGGTTTTAAAGAAATGTATATTGTCTACATAGTGAACAAATTTCTTCCCACTATTGTTTCTACTATTAATTATCTTTTGATGCTATTTACTTGTTGGTGTCTTAGAGCATCATACTTTAATCATATGTTGTGTTACCTTTGAATAATAGAAGCTTCATATTTATTGTTGGAGGTGTGGATCAAATTAGATAATAAAAGTATTGTAAGTTAAATATAATATCTTTCATCTTTTCCAGCAAACACAAAAATGACAGATCCGAGCGTTTATCACCTGAAGAACAGATACAATACATGATAAAAGAGAAAAACAAAAGGGCTCCGAAAGCACAAGTTGATGCAAGGTTTCTGGCAGAACTAAAAGCACTATGGAAGATCATGATGCCTTCTATGTGGTCCAAAGAGAGCAGCTTCATGGCTCTCATTGCTGTTTCCTTAATATCACGTTCAATGTGTGATTTGTGGCTTATTCAACATACTACATTAATAGAAGGGTGAGTGTTATTATGAACCAACTACAAATACAGGAAGGTCCCTGTTGCTCTCGTATGTTTGCATGCATGCTTTTTTCTAAAACTACACACACCACAGATTTTTATCATTCTTTCACTGTGGTTGTCTATATAATTATGGGAAGATTTGATATATAAAACATTAAGTACACATGGCTACATATCAAGCTATGCATATCCAGTTTACGCTGATATATCATTGTACAATATTCTGCGAGATCAGCTTATCAGAACATATAGCTTGATATGTAAGCCATGCATACCATTCTGATGTACAGACTTATAGATATAAGAGTTGCTTTTATTAGAAGTTTGTTTTTTGAACCTATATACAATATTTTTAACTTAGTTTAGACTAGCTGTGCCCAGCAGTTTCACCTGCTGTTTAATTTAAAAGAAATCAAATATTTGATTATCTAAGCATATAGGTAGGTATATTGGATCTAATATAAAAGTAGCCTAAATTACTCCTTATAACATCAGCTATCGGCCAGTGGAAGTCCCGTCAAAATCGGTCCAGTCGTTTTGGAGATTAGCCAGAACAAAACAGACAGACAGACAGCAATCTTTTTTTTTTATACGTGCCTCATATTCTTTCATATGCGTTTAGTAAAAAGCTGTTATTTTGACGTTACAAACAGACACTTAAATTGTATTTATTTGTATAGATAATCAGGTTAACACTTTTGTAATTACCTCAGTGTATAGTATTGCTAATTGGTAGTTTTATAAGTAAAATATTGCTGATATAGTTAATCTCTGGTGAAATTTTACTATAAGTCGATAAATCCTTTTTAAAGAAAAACTATTCTGCCTTAGAAAACCTGCTGTGGTGTTGGAATGTTTTTTGTTTTTTAACAAACTTTAGTCTCATGTGCTTAAACCCCAAATCCTGGTTCAATGATCAATACAAATGCTGTACTTTGTTTTTCTTTTTCTGTTGCATGTTATAATATATATGGTATAAGGCGCGGTACAGCAGTATTGGTCGAGCTATACCTACTTAAAATATAATAGTCATACACTTTAAAGTTCTTTTATAAAACCATTGACTAATTACTTTTCTGAACATACTTGCCTTTCTTTAAATTCATGATTAATAGAATACATTAGAAATAAGAGCTACAAAATGGTTTGTTGCTATTCAGACATGTTGAATGAATGATGAGACAGGTGTCCTGTGTGTGAAGGAAGTCTGTGATTAGTCACGAGCAATGATGTATCTTGTGACTTGTACACACATTTTCGAATGCACTAAGCAAATACGAAAGTGTAGAGATAATTGAAATATTATGTGAATGTTGTAGCACTAGCTATAGGCATATCTTTTTACCGACTTCGAAAAGGAGGAGGTTCTCAATTCGATGGTTCTTTTTTAAATGTATTTACACCGATTTCTCCGAGATTAGTAGACCTGATGAGAGATTTGAGCAATTCATATTTTAACTGATGCAGAATGCTTTCGAATTGGTCCCATATAAATTTCATTACATTTGATTGAGTAGTTTTTAAACCAGCTTCAATAAACAGGTTAATTTGACTGCGCTTATCTAGATGATCTCTTAATAGTTTAGATTCTTCTCAGATCATTCTTATTGGTCAATTTGAGTCATTCTTATTTTTAGTGTTAAATACTGATGTTAAATTGGAAAACGTTCTTAAATTTATTTAGAAACAAATAAACATTTCAACGAAAAAAAAATACCGACTTCAAAACCCTACACGATATAAAAATACCAAAACCACTGAAAAGGAAAAAAACAACTTTATGAAATCGGGCGGGGCCAGGTATAAAATATCTCGTTGGTCTGCATGAACCATGGTTGGGGCATATCTGTCACACATCAATCCGTAAACGTCCACTGCTGAGCATGGGCCTCTCAATGATCGCTACAAAGAGATCTTATATTGGAGACTAGCTGGGACCCGCGGTTTCACCCGCGTTTAATTTAAAAGAAATTTAGAGTACTTCGACATAGACACATGACATAGAATATAGTTGTTGGATTTCAAGGGTTTTATTGTTTTCGCGCGGAACCCTAATTATTTTTCTAAAATAAAAGTAGCCTAAGTTATTCCTTATATCGTCAACTATCTGCCAGTGAAAGTCCCGCCAAAATCGGTCCAGCCGTTTCGGAGGTTACCCGGAACAAACAGACAGACAGACAGACAAAAAATGTAAAAATTGTTTTTTTGTTATAGGTACCGTATATACTTTCATATGCATTTAGTAAAAAGCTGTTATTTTGACATTACAAACAGACACTTCAATTTTATTTATTTGTATAGATGCCAAATTCACCACGCTTGGCAGGCGGATTGGTAATTGTGGTATATTGTAATTAGCATATTGGAGGATGCAGCTGCCCATCCTCTTGATATCAAAGTCACTCCCCTTCGTCTTTGCAATGCCAAATAAATATACATTCATTATAAGAAATAAAATAAAATAATTTTACTTATTTGTTATAATTTTATCCTTGTTCATTTTCTTTCTTCAGTTAACATTAAAAAAATATGAATTGACAGCACGGTTGGTGCAGTGGCTGATACAATTAGCTGCTGCGTCGGTTAACATTAAAAAAATATGAATTGACAGCACGGTTGGTGCAGTGGCTGATACAATTAGCTGCTGCGCTTCGCGTCGCGGGTTCGATTCCCGCACGAAACAAATATTTGTAGGATCTGCAGGTACTTGTTTCAGGTCTGGATATATATCGTGTGTGGAAATTGTGTGTGTAAACGCAGGAGAAATCCTAGTGCGGGGCAATGTATTTTTAAAGAGAAAAAAGAAAATGTTATGTTAACAAAAAAGTGTTTTACTAGCAATGGTGAACGTGTCCTTAGAACTATATTAACCTCCATAAAGTAAATTATTAAGTATTATTACTTAGCAAGTTATTATACCGGACTAATTATTTCACGATGCTATTTACGTGACGTCACGCGTCGTGGAATAAGATGTCTATTTATAATAAAACCGGATTAGAAAGTCTCGAGTTAATAAAAAAAGCAATCCTCAATCGACGCAACATAAATACTCATAAGTAAATACGTAGGTAGATGTGGGAAACCTTAATGGAAATCCAGTGACCCGATACAGAAAGAAAGCACTCGCCATAATAATAGAGGATGTGGAATTTGGATGTTAATAATGGCTAATGAGTACAACATCCAACATCGAGCGGTAATTTTCCCAGGGCGGAAGAAGTACAAGATGTATTTCCACTTGATAAAATAAAATGAACCTAATAGGCTAATAAGAAAAATCAAGAATGGACGAATTCATGATCAGTGCATTGTGACAATTTAGGTATGTGAAAAAAGTAGACTATACTCGTATGTATGTGTAGGTAATAAATACACAATAGCCGCGATAATACAAAATAAGATCATTAACCGGTTTGAGATAACCAGTTCCGAAGGATGTTTATTTGTCATGGGTGCGTGCGCCTTTAATTATGTTCAACTATTATGAAGGAAATTCTTTCAAACCCACGTTAACTTTATCCTATCGAATTTTTCAATGTTTCTAAATTAATGAAAATCACACACACAGTCACAACGACGCTCGCTCATTCTTGTCGGTTTTTATACTGACAACTTCATCTAAAATCCAGAAAAAACAAGGGTCATATTTTAAGTCATAGTTCTGGGTTTTATTAGTATATATTCTAAACACATCATCATTATCATATCAGCCAAAGGATACCCACTGCTGAACAAAGGCCTCCCCTATAGACTTACACAATTGTGTCGTCATTTTGGGGGGAGTTTGCCAGTACTCACTACGCTTGGCAGACGGGTTGGTGAGCGAGAGGCTAATGTTTCACAAAAGGGACGCTGCTACCCATCCCTCTGGCTTGGTCCCTTAGTCGCCTTTTACACCCACGGAAAGAGATGGAGTGGTGCTATATTCTTAATCTGGACACCACACGGATTAACAAAAAACACATGGTTGCGCGTATTTGACACAGTGCCAGGTACTGGTACCCGTACTGTGTGCATAACTCTCAACCGTGTGTTTAGAATCTTTTATATCGCGGTTAATCTAATCGATGCAGATCGAGGTTACGTTTTAATGTGTGTAGGTAAACAGCTAACGAACTGCACAGCCACTATGCCATATAATAGTTATGTAAAAACATGTTTTGGAGATGTAGGTTCAAGAACGAACAGTTATGTAACACGTACGTTGCAAAAAAACCTTTCGTTTATAGTAATCAATGGTTCAGATGTTGACCTGGTTAAATATTATGTGCTTGCAACTTCTATTCAAATTCCTTTGATCCTATCTCCTCGACCCGAAGCGACATTGATGCCATATTGCGCACATCAATTATTTCGCTACTGGCTACGATTTGTGTTCATCATTTGTGTTATAATCATCATTTCCATTATAAATCATCATATACATGATTTAAAATCGAATTTACTTTGATACTCTTGTTTGAGAGCAGATTCGTTGTCACCGACTTGGGTACCCTGGGGTACCAAATTTATTGAAATTTCAAACCCTTTTTGCGTTTACACGCGTTTGGGGCACTATGCGTGAAATTTATCTTGCCGCTCAAGGGGTAAAAGGGTATCTCCTAGGACCTAGGTGTATCAACCGACGCTGAGTTCACGAACATTTATAAAAATCAGTTATGGGGGCGTTTATTATTGACATGACTTTGCCTCTTCTTAGGACACTGGGTTATGTAATACAACAGCCAAGTAGTTTTCTTCGATGAGATCCAACCGGGTATAATCTAAGCATTCAATCAAACTCAACCCAAATCAATGATTTGTCTTCCATTGCCAAGAAACCACATTTAGGTATCGGAATATTGTTTGTATTAATTAGGCCTAGGTCAAGCCTTTGGAAAGTGTGTTCTCATTGACGCTCGCTGCTTGTATCTAGGCAGCTAAGAAATCCTAACGCATTTCAGATAGCTTTGGCCTTGGTTGAACGAACCATCCAAAATCTTGAAATCCGGTTTGGCCGCTATAATAACAATATATAATTCATGAATATTATTATATGAATGACATGGTGTCACGTTTTTCGGACCCACTTCTTCAGCACTAGGTAGCGCGATTAAAACGATTCATGTACTAATGTGAGTTTTCTATGTCATATTTAAGTACTTTCTTAGGGTGGGTCCACATTTGTGACATATCAACGCACCGAGACTCCGTGATGGTGTCACCCTACTAGCTACACAATCTAGCTAGCACGCTGCTAGCTAAATTGTGTCATTTTCAGAACCCGGGGGCGATAGGCTGTACCGATTGCTATTCTATTTCCATTAAGTGTGAGCGGAAGCTACATCTGCTATACAGACTCAAACCTGGGGTCTACAGCGTGACCCACGAGCGCGCATTCACACTAATGCAACAACGAATGCACTTGTAGCTGCAACGGATACACTTAGCACACGGTTCGACCTAAACCATCTGTGGCGGTGACGAGCGGTGCAGCATATACGCCCGAACCGGTATGCCGAACCATTTCGTGACCAGTGCTGTGACTCAAAATTTTGGCGTGTCTGTTACGCATGGCAAAGACGAGAGTGTAGACTGATGCTTTTACCCGGACAAAGACCGAAAATCCTTTAACGAAACCGCCTTCGGATTGATCGGCTAGTGATATGTAGAAATCGGAGCGTAACAGTACAAAAATACCGTCCACACACGCTTCAAAAGTTACGCATTTTTATGCGTGCGTGTCACGTTTGTGCCGTTTCACGAGGCCCCTGTGTGGCATGAGGTCCTGTAATTTGTTCGCGTGACAAAAACCGTCCATATTTATGCTTTTGTCACGCGTATCTGTTATGGTCCCGGAGTCTCAGTGCGTTGATATGTCACAAATGTGGAGACACCTTTAGGTAAGCAAAGACACAAGCTACTTTAGGTCAAGAAAAGTTCTTGAGATAACCAGAAAATCGGATGATCTGAAATCGCCAACACACAGTGAGTAAGCCTGGGAACCAATGCTAGTTTCTTCCTTTTAATATCAGAGGCCTGGAAGTAGGACAGTTACAGGCTGATATGGCTGACGCTGACTGAAGTTTCATGCTGCAATAATTTTATGTGACCAACAGCCGTATATTGAAACGCCACTCATAATTTGAGACCCTCGTCTTCCAGTATTTGGCCTATAGTTTTCCTTTAACCTTATCCAATTCTAAATACACCGTCCTAGCCAAATATTATTGTCTTCGGTTCCAAATGACCCATGCGGCTGCATAATATGTTTATTATTATACAGTAGTACCACTACTTTGTCACTCTTATTAAAACAGTGAGCATTCTCTTATTAAAAATGGTTATGTTCTTTATACAGACGTGCATAGAGTTCGTTTTGTATTCACCTTGCTACTAAGCTAGGTACTTAGTTACTACGGCTGGATGTTTTGTTACTAAACGGACGTTTAGGATCTAATCGATTTGACTAAGTGTCAGAATGACCTTAAAATGACCCGTACGGTTTATTCAAATAGGTGACGAACTTTTGAAATAACCATTATACCAAATACCTAGTAATCATCTATATATTTCTACTCAACGCTTTTATGTAGTTTATTATATTTCTGAGTACCTAGTAAAAGTTGTTAATATCTACATAAATAAACCTCAGTATATAGCATAAAGATATGAAATAGGCATTTCCATAACAAAAATAGAACAAACGCTGATTTAAGAAACCGCGTCTCAGTCTAAATTAGTCTGTTACAATATTATTCAACGATACAGTAATAACTTATCTTATCAGTTATACAATTTAAAGATTTGAAGCTAATCTTAATATTGTACTTACGATAGGAAACTGACTTCATAAACGCAATATTTATTATAATTGAAAAAAAGAATAATATTAGTGGACTCTGGGTCTAATTAGAAGCTATGTGCTCATAGTCATAAGCTATAATTATAATTATTTAGTATAGTTAGCATGGCAGTCCGGTACAAACAGCCTATTATTAGTATCTTAGGCTATAATTATACAGTGATTCATCGCATTTGTCTGGCAGGCTTTTAAATTTTTTATCGTCTTTATAAAGTCGATTAATGATAAAAATCTTAACAAATAGTTGACTGCTTACAACACCGGAATGTGTCAGATCGAATCTTACGTAGCTGCAGTTTAGTAGTCCTGGTTGTAAACTCTGGCCATTTCCCTCCGCAAGACAATGCTTGTTAAACGAATGATACTACTTATAAATTTTAAGTAATCCGGCAACTAACCATACCCTTGTACAAGTCCTATAAGAAGATCTGGAACTCGATAAGGTGAAGAAGATTATGATGATTTGGAAAGTTATCTCAAACCGGATTAAATTGACTTATTAATTCATATATTTAGTTCTACTTTTTATGCCAAGTGCCTCCTTCATTTTCGTGCAGATACAAAAAAAAATTCATCAGTATATTAACTTCCAATATTACAAAGAGTCGCATCCCATTTTAGATCTCCAAATTGGGAGACTGGGATTTTCTTTTATTTACTGATATACCTACAGCATACATGTAAAACAATACAGACATACAAAATAATAGTGCTGATACATATACTCATTACAGGTACACACAAAATTCTTGATACGGCAGCAAATGTTTCACTTTTATAGTGTTGTAACAACCCGTAGTTGCTAAACGTATTTTCTTAGTGTTCTTACATGTAAAATATAGTGAAATAAAAATAGACTAAACTATTTGCTATTGAAGTTAACGATCCATGTTAAATCAAGTGAATCCAAATAATCAAATTTAAATCAGTCTAATAGAAAGTAAACAGACAAATTACACTGATCTAAAATAATGACCGTTATTATGAACCCTCATCATGCTGATGTAACTCTGTGAGTGCTTTCTTAAACCTATTGAGTGACCCACCGTGAATAGCTGTGTTTGCCAATTTACTGAAACTATTAAATTCCCTGCTCATTGTGTTCAAGGGAGCATTAAAACCCAGGTTGGTTTTAGATCGCGGGACGTGTAACAGTCTCATATAATTGGATGTTTAGGCAGTTTCAATGGAACAGAGAATAGAATGCGCTCCACCAGGTCGCTACATTTTATAAATCCGTTCGCAAGTTTATAGAGATATATTAGATCATTCGTACGGCGACGGTCTCGCAGTGTTTTCATTTTAAAATGTAGTGAGCGCTGCTGGTACGGAATATCTATACAAATAAACAATATTGAAGTGTCTGTTTGTAATGTCAAAATTACAGCTTTTTACTAAATGCATATGAAAGTATATACGGTACATATAACAAAAAATCTATTTTGAATTTTTTGTTTGTCGGTCTGTCTGTCTGTTTGTTCCGGGTAATCTCCGAAACGGCTGGACCGATTTTGACGGGACTTTCAAGGGCAGATAGCTGATGTTATAAGGAATAACTTAAGCTACTTTTATTTTAGAAACATTATTATGTTTTCGCGAAATAAAAAACCCCTTGAAATCCAATATATATATTCTACGTCAAGTGTCTATGTTGAAGTACTCTAAATTTCTTTTAAATTAAACGCGGGTAAAACCGCTGGTCCCACCTATATATAATATAGCTGGTAATGCTAATATTTCGTGATATAAATGCTAGGTGCTTAGAAAAAGCTCTTTGTATACCCCAAAGATATTGGAAGAAAAGAGATATGCCATGTAGATCAAAATGTATGGGAGCCTAGAAATCCATTTTCCCACTACCATTCTTCATATAAGCACACTGAGGCAGACAGTTACAAGTTCTCATCCAATGAACTGAATAAACACAACATTATAATTGGCTTGTCATACTACTTGTACTTGTACTACTACCCACGTCTCGTTCTGCTCCATCAATCCAAATGTAACATAATAAAGAAAACAATATTTTTTAATTTATAGACAAATACAAGAACATTCCTTCACTTGCATATTGTATATGATTCCTTTCTTGATAAAGTTATTATTTTCGCTTCGGTTTTGCATGTTATCCCCAAACAACACGACACTTAAACAAAGTTTCACTTACGCGATCGAATCTCGACTGATGTTATAAAACGGCCATTTTTCCGGATGGCCCAGATTGTGCATGTCGCGGTGGCGCGGTTACGCCCCCGTACCACTTCTCCTTATTTCCTATTTCTGTGGTATACCATCTATTCTATGCGAATGGACAGCATAAAACGGATTCCAAGCAACACTAGCATATTCCAGCCAACTACGCACTATGGTATTGTATAAAATTATTCTAGACTTGGGCAATCTGAATCCCCGGGTGTCCCGTTTTATGAAACATCTGCGCAGATTTTTTGACAATGTCGTTAAACCAGGCTTGAAACTCAGACCAGTGCCCACTGTCACACCAAGATCATGGATTTCGCTTACCTTTGCCAATGTGGTATTACACAGTTAATAAGTAGTGGGAACTGGCACTTTTTTTTCTCGAAACGTATATGAAAGCATTTTATAGTGTTGAAGGTCATGTTTATTTAGGCACCAGTTTTCTATGTTTTCCAAGTCACTCTGCATAAGCAAAATGTCAGACCGGCGGTACCAGGCCTTTTGCCGGCCCGTGAGCAAACAAAACAATAATAAATCTAATACTGTTTATTTTTTGTTTCAGATCCATAATCACCATGAACCACAAGGAATTTAGAAGGTTATTAATACAATTCTTCATTTCCATGCCAATCGTTAGTACCAATTTTATTATGATTTATAAGATTTTTTATACCTAAACCTTAGACAGTATTATTAAAAAGTTAACACCTCAACATTTCTTAGTATCGTGACTTCGAAATGCAGAGTTAATAGAAACTTCAATATACATGCTTCCTTTTATTTGTCTTTCTTTGAGATTTTAATGATTACATTCTCCCTTCTTGGTCCTTTTTTATTAAAAAAGGATTTCTTTAAAGGAGGTCCCCTTAAAAAACGAAGCAAAGTTCTACAAATAATTACGATTTCTTTTAAAATAAGGTAACGAGCTTGTCCTATTGATCTGGATAAAGTTTATTCGAGGTTATTGAATAACCAATCTATAATTTGATTTATTTATTTAGGGTCATATTGTACCTTGAAAAAAAACATGAATTTATACAAATAAAACGTTTAACAATGTTCTTGAAGCAATGCAGCCATTTTTTTATTTGTAGTTTCTACACTTATGTTACTAGCATGTTTCTTGTGACAACCTATACTGGCTGACGGGCTTATAGTTTATACGTATTGGATTGTAGCGTCTAGTACGCACGGCTACATAGCTATACATTTCCAATATAAGCTGATCTCGCATTGTATAGGCTTTCCGTACAATGAGGGATCAGCTCATAGTGGAAATGTACAGCTTGATATGCCGTATGTACTAACTAATGGTACCTAGTTGGTAAGGTGTACCATTATAAGTACACAGTAAAATCTGCCTAATACTGAAATACCACTCAATATTGAATCCTCTCAACTATTTGACGTCCGTGTACGGTACAATAGCGAGCGTCTCAAATAGTTGACAGGATCTTAAATATTAAGTGGCGTTTCAGTAGTCGGCGTTAGACTTGCATTTCACATGACAGTCAAATCTAGGCATTAATATTAGATTTTCACACATTAAACCTTGTCCGTTATCAAGATTTTATTAAATAACTTGATAATGGACAAGGTATTATGTGTGAAAACAATATATAGGGTAGAAAAAAAACTGAATTAATATATAATTAGAAGCTACGCGCTCATGTAATTGTAATTGACAAGGGCAAAATATTGAATACGTAATTCTACACGGATTAGACGAAGGTTGGGCAGCAGCGTCCTTTGATTACAATTATAACACAATTGCGATCGCCAACCCGTCTGCCAAGCGTGGCGAGTATGGCAAAACCCCGCAATGAGCACACAAAACAAACCCGTATCAGTCGTTGTGGCAATCTTTGGGGGAGGATTCTGTCCAGCAGAGGACGTTTTTCAGCTGAAATGATGAATCCTACACGTAAATTTTTTTCAAGTACTTAATCGCGATGAATCTACAATATATTTTTTGTTCCAGATATCGGTGGTAAATAATGTTCTGAAATGGAGTATAGGAGAGCTGAAGTTAAGACTTAGGGCCAATCTAACGCTGCACCTGTATCAGCAGTATTTGAAGTAAGTTTTTCACGCATGGCTTTTGTTAATGATCAGAAACAAATCAAGCAAAGACAGGTCAAAAAGTAGTCGTCAACAAGCCATTGTTGACAACTTTTTGCCCTGTCTGTATCTTAAGATATGGGTTTTAATTAATAGTGCCTGCAAGAAACAAAACAGACATTTGAAAGTCGTACCAAAGGACCAATAACTAAGATTTTTATTTTCAATTATTTAGTCTCAAAAATATATAAAATTTGATTGCAAACAACCACTCAATTTTCTTCTAAATTAACAAACTTAGATGTGATAATTGAAAATCAATGTTTCGGGCTGATATACAGCATGTGGATTTAATCACCTGCAATTTTCTGGTGCGTTAACGTATTCGATAAACTAAAAGAAAAAAAAATTTTAAGCTAATTTCAATTATCTTATCATTAAAAAAAATGTGTTATACATTATTCCATGTATCCTTAATAGTGAACATGTAACCGTGAGCTTTGTTTAGACCTGAGAAAAAAACTGCGACGGGACAGAGGGAGATTTTCACTTAAACATTGGAATGTGGCAAAATCTTTATTTTATTTATATTATGCGTTTGATGTTTTTTTTATTAATCTGTCGAATCATAAAAGGGTTCTGTCGCGTTATTAATATTCTATATAAGCTGAAAGAGTCTACTACTGAACAAAAGGCCTCCCCATAAGCGACCGGTTACATGCCGTATATCCTCATTTTAGAGGGAATTTGCCAGTATTTACCATGCTTAATGGCAGCTTTTCTACAAAAGTGACGCTCCTGCCCATCTCTCTCGTTTAAAGACTCTGTTAGTCGCCTTTGACGACATCCACGGAAGGAGATGGAGTGGTGCTATATATATTCTTAACATCGACACCGCACGGACTGTTTATAATATCCGTGCCTGTAGTTTCTTCTTATTTTCCTAACAATTTAATCAATTTTAATATAAATATTTTACTAAATATTTATGGTAATCTATTTTTTTTTATGATTCAGTTTGTACATCACTGGCACCTTGATCTCCTCAAATATTGTCGGTGATCCCCAGCCTGTATAAAACAATAAAAATATAATTGTTATGGATGCAACTTTTCTTTTTGAAGCGAAACTTCTTTGGCCTGAGCAGAGTAAAATTTCAAGGTCTTTGAGTGCAACAAGCCGACAATACATGTTTGCCACAGCTTACCGAGCGAAGGCTAGTACCAACGCATAGATATCTCATTTGTCTAGCTTCGCCATTGCTCGTCGTCGCTCGCTTAGCTGGCTGACTGCAGGCGAACGCCTCCGTGTATACGGTTCGTTTAGTGTACCTTGCCACTACTCGGGATCACTCGCTACGACTCACCTCACTTCGGAACAGTGTTGGTTTTTCTGCACAAATCAAAGGTTTTTGCCGGCACTCGGCGAGTCGTGTCTAAATATTTGTCGGTCATGTTAGCATTGGTCTCGTTAGAAAACGACTAACATGTAGAGTGTAGACTCTAGTACTCGCCTTGTATCAATTTGCCTACGCTTGGGTTGGCTGTGACGCTTGGTCAACATGTTTTATTATGTTACTATGTGTGTGGCCGCATGCGCTAATTTATTTATTTTTATTAATTTAAATCGGGTATTTAAGGTTCATACAAAAGTACAATAATAAAACTTTAACTTAGAAATACTATAATAAACCAATAAAATCCATATAGACACTAATTACAAAGATCGGACTAACTTACCTAGTGACGTCCGATCCTCAATTATGTGAAGTAATCTCGTCCTCATTTAGTACTATGTAGTTTGCACCTTGCACAACTCACTGCATCACAATTTTAAAGATGAACACTTTCATCAAAAATTTTAATATAGTCTGTGGTTCCTACGCGCTCTTTCGCTATCTGTAATGTACATGTCATTAATTCAAAGCATAAGAACACAACTTTCAGCAGGGATCTAGATTGCAATTTTATAGAATTCTAGATTTATTTGGGATGGGTTGGGACTCGATGAGGACGAGATTACTTCACATAATTGAGGATCGGACGTCACTAGGTAAGTTAGTCCGATCTTTGTAATTATGTTCCGTAATCTCGTCCTCATTTAGTACTATGTAGATGTTCAAAGAAGAAAGTTGTGTTAATAATCAACCTTGTTTATTTGTTAATAAACATTATTACAATTTATTATAATTATTTATGAACCTCAGTCTTGTGTCCTCTAAGACTTATAGTAGATGAACAGGTATAAATAAATACGTTTCGCATTATTCATATAAAAATAAACTTGGCGGAAGCACTGCCGTACTCCCAAAAGTGCAATTCTTTGCATTTCTAATTTATATGATTATATGGTGTACTTATAATACCTATTCATCACATAAGTTGGTTCTTATTTTAGTTTGTGTTTATTATTTATTTAAGAAATATCCATATAGAACACATAGCTTGAGCCATTGGGATCATAAATAAACATTTGGCCTCTTGCAAAACCAAGCCAAGTTGAGGCGTTTCTTGCTTTTGTGTAGTATGCTGTAGATTTACTAGGATCCAATCCATTATTAGTTAAAACTTACTTCAACCATCTGCTTAATAGATGCGGTGGAGGCGCCGTAATAAGGCTTCCTTAATGTAATAATTATGTATTACAGTTCGTCCTTTATTTTATTAACATCTAAATAACAAAGTAAGGTTGTTGCAGGACAAATATTAATGGCAATTATCTATTAAAATAATTGGTAAGAAATGCTAGTATTAAAAATGGTTAAGATCAATGGTAAGACAAAAGGTAAGATCTAGATGTTTTTACCATTTTGTAATTTTTATGTTGATATTATCTACTTTAACGGTAATTTTATCTATACAAATCAGTAACAAGGTTTGATCCCGTGTTTGGGTAATTCCACACAGGCTTGCATTGGGAAACATATTCAACAATAATTATTCTTAATGTTAAAGTCACATAGGTACAACATAATACTTAGGGTTTGTTGCCCTACCTTTAAATATTTGCTTAAAGAACTTTGTTCTTCTCTCATCTCTACTCAAGTGCGATCCTAAGTGTAGGAAGAGAGGAGAAAAAAAAAAAAATTGTTGACCTCAGTGTTGAGTGAGCTATAAGAAAACCTTTAATTATTAATTAAACTTCGATGCTAAGAATAATATAACCAGGGGATGCACATCATAACTTTTACAGTTGGGGATTCACTGATTATTGCAGATTAATATTGCCATCCTGTTTTGTTCTATAACGAAGCTAACATTTTGTCCGTTGAAGAGGATGGTATACTTCTTAGAAACGCGCTCTCCTGAAAATGTGGTGGCAATCAGTGTTAGAATCCTGTGTAAAGGATTGTGATTCCCTGGAAGGATACGACAGTAAGTCACGACTAGGTCGCAGTATATTGTATGTATATAAGTAGACATCTTTTTTTTTTTTTTTTTTTTTTTTTTATATATACTAGGTCGCAGAATAATATATGTATATACACATCTTTTAGTTTTTATTATAGATATATATGTATATATGTATATATATATATATATATATACATATATATCTTACTATACACCCATATATATATAATTACAATGCTCTGTTTTTATTTTCCGAAAAAATAAAAATCTACTATGAGTGCAAATGGAGGGAACACAGAAGAATGTCCCATGCCATTCAAGAGTAGAGGCATCTATGGTGTATCTAGGTCAGGAACCCATGATACATATTTGGTGCAATTAGCAATACATCCATTTGCAAACATCATTCTATCGTTCACCAAGATTAGCTATAAGTGGTTCAAAGGCTACGGCCACATAGTTCCATTTCAATTTCCGAATGAAACACTTTCATTCTTTATTAGCAATGGCATTCTACACATATAATATATGATCAAACGACTACAAAACTACCACAGCTTCTTTGCCATTGAAGTGTGTGCCCATATCTTATTAATATAGGTTATGGTTCATATCTATTCCAAATGAAATATTACCTTGTTTTATTTCAAAAGCAACTGGTTTCTGTGCTTATAAGTGTAGGTAAATTCATTTAGTTTTAATTCCTTTAAATATAGGAGGCCACCATTTAAGTATGTGCAAATGTATCCTATATACATAAGATTGCACTATTACTTTTTCAGGGCTACTGTTGTAAGATTTTTCCATGACATTGGTAGGTATAAAGTCAAATGTATTCTATAGCTGGGCCATGCACAATGTTAAGCTATGTTGAAACAAGGACACCTTTTGGTTGAGATAATTATTATTTTGCACCCGTTTATGGTTTCTCTAGAATTTAGAAATAAAATATTATCTTCTTCTGGGAGAGCAAGATAGAAAAAATTGCATGGAATCTAATATGGGTCCCAAATTCTGCTATTTTTGTTTAGCATTTAGGCATATTTTCTTTGATATGAAAACACCAAGATTTTCTAAGAAATTTTGGTTGGTGGACACATTTAGTTTACACTTTTCATAGGAGTCAGCAAGACAAGAATTATTATTGATAACCGATGCAATGATCTCATGTAAAAATTAGCAGTTTCATGATCTAGGTAAAATCATATGGTGCTGTACTAAGCCTGAAGGGATGGCATGTAAATTCATACAAATAATCTGGAAATAGGGAACATGAGTGTTTCCTATCAGATTCCCTTATTGACAGTACAATATGCATTTTTTTAAATCTTACAAAAAATTTGTTGCAACAATTTTTAAAATCTTTTCTCATTTTAATAAAAATTTACTCAGTTTCTGAGTAACCTGGTTATTTAATGGAGCAGTAGTTTGTACAGGAACATTAGTGAAAGGTATAGTATAGCCTTTAAACCATTTGTGTATGGTAGGACTTTTAGTGATACCTAGTATCGCAGTAGTAGGAAAAGTATTTCAGTTGATTGGTATGTACCTTATTCATCATTGATCAGGATCCAGGCTAGGGCCTCAGCAACAGGGATAGTGGTGTCTCCGCCAGAATATCACGAAAACCACCAGCAATTTATTCACATATGTTGTTGGACTCGACATGGTTTTGCCCGCTTGGAAACACATTTATAGCTGTTGTACTCCCCCCTTTTAGTTTCAAGTTTTAGGGGATTTTGATAGCTACTTACCTTCACTGGGAGTATTCTTTCATTCTCACCCAGATTTTGAACAGCTTTAACGGTATTTACTTTATCCTATAGTTTGTTCCCAAACAGGTATTATGAGATTGCAGGCTTCTCTGATATCAATTTATCAATGATGTGCAGGCTATAACTTCATACAATAAGTTGCATAGCAATCCAGTTGAATCACTGATTGCGAAATGTGGTTTTCATCTCATTGTGTACAATCATGTTGTTGAAAATCTTTTCAAGGGTTGAGATAGTACTAAGTGTCTCATAATAGCATTGATTTGACTTTTCCATAAATGCTTGTATGCTTTATTTATAGGGCCATGTTTCTTGATTATAGTGGATCTAGATCTTAAGGCCATTCTGCATGATTAGTCGTTTTTTTTTTTTTTTTTTTTTGTATATTGCGTGTTATTCCTACTGAATTATCTCAGAGGTGAGCACTATTTTTGCAAGCCTGCCCCCCTCCTTTCTTTTATCTGATTTCATCACTAGGTGAGACACTATATTTGTAGCCACTTATGATAGGTGACGGAAAGGTGTTTGCACCTGGTTCATTAGAGCTTGACTGCATCAGCTCCGCTCATGTAATGAAAAACATTGTCCTTGTCCGTGTGGTAAACTACCTCGGCTTCGACTGAAGAGGTCTTCGTAATCATCTAGGCTCCTGACTGCAAATCCAAGGCTAACCCCTCGTGAAAGCTCTAAGGATGCATCAAACAGCGTTTTATCTTGCTAATAAAAGATACTTAACTGGCTAGCCTCTCGTGGAAGCTCCCTCGTTCTTCGCTTGTAAACGAATACTGCACCGGCTTACCTCTCGTGAAAGCTCTATTGGTGGTGTCGTTTTAAACTTGTCACGGTTGACCTCGAGTTCATGCTTGTAAACGAATACACGACCGGCTGACCTCTCGTGAAAGCTCTATTGGTGGTGTCGTTTATTTTTAAATTAAGGCACTGTTGACCTGTCTTCGTCCTTGTAAACGAATAACTCACCGGCTGACCTCTCGTGAAAGCTCTATTGGTGGTGTCGTTTATTTTCAAAATAAGGCACTATAAACTTCTCACCGGCTGACCTCTCGTGAAAGCTCTATTGGTGGTGTCGTTTATTTTTAAATTAAGGCATTGTTGACCTGTTTTCTTCCTTGTAAACGAATAACTCACCGGCTGACCTCTCGTGAAAGCTCTATTGGTGGTGTCGTTTATTTTTAAAATAAGGCACTATAAACTTGTCACCGTTGACCTGTCTTCTTCCTTGTAAACGAATAACCCCCACCGGCTGACCTCTCGTGAAAGCTCTATTGGTGGTGTCGTTTAGATTTACGTGCATATAGTGTATATTGCTGCGGCACTGCGGATCCATATCCTGTGAAACATGTAGTTAGTAACTTACCGGTACGGTCGTGTAGACTCCCGCTTTTTTTGGGCTCCCACAATCGATTATTTAGCTTTTCTATTGCCTCATCCTTACTCCTCCGCCAGTGTTTCCCCATTTTTGAAGAAAAAGGAGGATAATTGGAAGATTTTCTTGAGTTGCGTATACAGCGAGCGGCACAAAAAAGTACAATGACATGTACATTACAGATAGCGAAAGAGCGCGTAGGAACCACAGACTATATTAAAATTTTTGATGAAAGTGTTCATCTTTAAAATTGTGATGCAGTGAGTTGTGCAAGGTGCAAACTACATAGTACTAAATGAGGACGAGATTACGGAACATAATTCACACAAAGAGTCGGCGTCGTGTATCGCACCGTGTCCAATAGTTAGCGTCTGAAACGCCAGAATACCTACTACATTTCTCGGCCAAAATTCTTCCTTCGTAAAGTTCGACAAATGTTCGGTCAACACACTATGAAAGGGGTTCATTTTCGCATCCATTTATATTCGTGAGGGTTTACACGGCAACATCATCGTGCATCCTAGTCATGTGTACTGTGTACTAGAAATGTAAAGTATCAAAACATGGAGAAGGTTATCGACCACAGAACAAAAACCTAAAGGTTTTATTTATATTCATTTATATATATGTTCTGTGTTTATCGTCATTCGCGCGTTCTGTTTATGTCATTATCGTATAGAGATAATGGAAATGAATAAAATATTGGAGTTCATGTGCGTCTCTATTTTCTATCACCTATCGCATACACAATAGTTTTCCGACGGCGGCATGTTAATGTAAAACTAACCTTTACAAGCATTGCGATTACATTCTCGTTAACAATGTTGGAGACCAGACGGCAGACGAACAGTCGATGGACCTTGCTCTTCTAACTTGGACTTTAGAATCGCGTTAGTCACTGCCCGAATAAGTAATTTTGCTTGATAGATTTACATTTGATGGTACAGATATAGTACTTTTATGGTTATTGTAATAAATAGGATATTTCATAATGAATGTTGCATTTGGAAATTTCTATAGTAAAGTGGATAAACAAATGATTTCAATAATGTATGATACAATCTTATCTCATTACTTCTGTATCAATGGAATATAGTTTTGTTTCTTCTATATTTTTTATCCGTGATGGCCATAAAGTATTATATTAGTTTGTGTTATGTATGTATTTAAAGATTATTACAGGTAGTTATTTATTTTATTTTTCGAATGTTAGATTTGTATTGATGGAGATGGTAATTTGTATTATTTTAAATGTGTATCGCCACCGCCCACCGGTATCCTGTCTTCCCTATCCATAGTTTTATTCAATTTGTGCATATTCTTGGTCACCTTACGTTCTGGTGTTCATTCAAGGCGTAAATCTACCTCGCGCAATTTGATTTTGATCGCGCATTCACTGCATCCCCGGCAGGTCGTAGTCCACCGACTACTCTGGTGGGTTGGGACCCCTGTGGGCCTGACCAGCCACAAATTTATCGATCAGGCTTGCGATAAAGGGTCTCGCCGCCGCATTCTCCTTTCCGCCACCACCTTTGAGTAAAAGCTCCTCGCAAAAGGGCAACAGCTTTCCACGCGCTCTGACTCCGTATCATGGACAGAAGTACAGGCCAGGGCGAGAATTGCTCACTCCAACGAATGCAACTAAAGTCTTAGCGTACCATAAGTCTACCAAATCCGTTTTATTTTATAAACGTTTGCTCACATTGATATACAATAAACCCTCAATGTTTGCACAATAAATATAAACCAAATACCGTATTGTATATCTTTTCTACTTTTTATCAGCTTTTCTTGTAGATAATTTTATTTTTATTATGCCATATTACTCGGGGCGTTCTTACTACAATACATTTTTGTTGTTGCTATAAGCTATGGCTATAAGCAAGCATATCGCTGGTAACTTTGAATGTAAATCTGATTTAAATGACTTGCTTTAATTAAAATAACTATAGCGCGATGTTAGTGACCCGCTGACATTGTCGATCACCTACGAAAGGGAATTACTTATACATTTTAGGAACACATTTGAGTTGCTGTGAATGACAGTTTTAAAGTATCTACTACGTCTGCATCTGCTAGATTCATGATTTAGTTACTTGACCACTTAATTATACAATACAAGTTTGATTTCATCGAAACCTGCCTATGTATTGTAAGAACGTTTAAATTTGCGGTACATAAATAAAATAAAGCTATTAATTATATAATATGTAAATATTAGACTAGTTTACAATTGTGTTACATAATTGAACTTGAGCGTGCACAACGTGCTATCCTTAAAGTTCTCATGTTTCTACCATACCGTCACCCGACAACAGATGTCTACAAACACACAGGTGTACTATCGGTCCGCAAATTATATATAAATCAGGTACTTAGTAGATACCACCGAATTACAATTCCCCAACTCTTACCGACTACTAAAAGACCTAAATATCTGTGGAACAAATTGAAAATAGTAATGATAAGAAAATGATATCATAAGCTCTCGGTTTACCGTACATGTAGCTAGACTTGTGATCTCTCATAGATGGAAAACTTGTACCCAGATTGTCCAGTGTAACATCGAAACAAATATTAGCTATCAGCCGATCGATATAGAGATAAATCGAATATTGTCCACAGAGTCCTCCGTCATATTTGTACTACAATTATCATCATATCAGCCACAGGACGTCCACTGCTGAACAAAGGCCTCCCCCTTAGATTTCCACAACGAGCGGTCACATGCCGCTCTCATCCAACGACTCCCAGCGACCTTCACCAGATCGTCTGTCCACCTCGTTGGAGGTCGTCCCACGCTGCGTTTTCCGGTGCGCGGTCTCCATTCGAGAACCTTTGTGCCCCAACGGCCATCAGTTCTACGAGCAATGTGCCCTGCCCATTGCCACTTCAGTTTACTAATCCTTTCAGCTATGTCGACAACTTTAGTTCGTCTACGGATCTCCTCATTTCTGATTCGATCTCGTAGAGAAATACCAAGCATAGCTCTCTCCATAGCTCGCTGAGTGACCTTGAGCTTTCTTATGAGGCCCATTGTGAGTGACCACGTCTCTGTACCATATGTCATCACTGGTAACACACACTGGTTAAAGACTTGCGTCTTGAGGCATTGCGGTATTGTTGACGAAAAGACGTTGCGAAGTTTCCCGAACGCTGCCCAGCCGAGTCGGATTCGACGATTGACCTCTTTCTCGAAGTTGGACCTACCTAACTGGACAGTTTGTCCTAGGTAGACATACTCGTCAACAACTTCGAGAACAGAGCTCCCAACGGATATTGGGGTGGGCACGACATGGACATTTGACATGACTTTTGTCTTGCCCATGTTCATTTTAAGGCCCACCTGTTGGGAAACTCTGTTGAGATCATCGAGCATTGTGCTGAGCTCTTGCAGCGATTCTGCCATGACTACGATGTCATCGGCAAATCGAAGGTGAGTGATATACTCGCCATTGATGTTAATGCCGAATCCTTTCCACTCCAGTAGCTTGAAGGCATCCTCCATTGCAGCGGTGAACAGTTTCGGGGAAATGACGTCCCCCTGTCTCACACCTCTCTGCAATGGAATTGCCCCCGTGCTCTGTTCATGTACTCGGACCGACATGGTGGCGTTTCTGTATAAGCACTTCAACACTTCAATGTACCGATAGTCAATCTGGCACCGCTGCAGAGATTGCAGCACTGCCCAGGTTTCGATCGAATCGAAGGCTTTCTCATAGTCCACAAACGCCAAGCATAGTGGCAGATTATACTCCTCGGTCTTCTGTATAACCTGCCGCAGCGTATGGATGTGGTCTATGGTACTGAAACCTTTTCGGAAACCGGCTTGTTCGGGAGGCTGGAAGTCATCAAACCTGCGCTCGAGACGGTTCGTGATGACCCTTGAAAACAGCTTATAAACATGGCTCAGAAGTGAGATGGGTCTATAATTCTTCAATAGGGTGTTATCACCCTTTTTGAAGAAGAGCACCACCTCACCTCTGTTCCACGCTTCCGGCGTTGTGCCCTCGAGTAAGACGGAATTGAATAGCTTCTGAAGGACTTTAAGTACCGGTGTTCCACCCGCTTTCAGAAGCTCTGTCGTAATTCCGTCTCCACCCGGCGCCTTGTTATTTTTAAGCTGCTTCAAGGCCATCCTAATCTCGTACAGGCTGATGTCCGGGATATCCTCGGTATAGTGTCGGGTTAGTTTGGCTCGCGGGTCTTTGTCAGAGCCAATGGTAGGTATAGTAACCGAGGTGTATAACTGCCGGTAGAAGTTCTCAATCTCTCTCAAAACCTCTGGCTTAGTCGACGCTACACTGCCGTCCTCGGTCTTCAGCTTCATAATACGACTTTGCCCAATAGACTTGTCTCTTGCGAACACTTTGGAGCCTTGATTCCGCTCAATCGCCTCTTTAACACCGTTAGTGTTAAAGGTGCGGATATCGTGCCGCAAGGACTTCCATATCCGTCTATTGAGCAGTCGGTATGCTTCAGCATCATCGGAAGACTGCAGCGTCATGGCGCGTCTTTCTGCCATAAGGTCGAGAGTGTGATCGGAGTACTTTTTTGGTCTATCTTTACGGTGGGCTTTAAAGAACTTAGACCCAACCGTTTGGACAGTTTCTACAAACCTACCATTTAAATCGTCCACAGATACGCAATGTTCCAGGCACTCGAAGCGGTTTTGGAGTTCGAGTTGAAAGCTCTCGGGGTTTTGGATATGAGCACTAGAGGGCCGGAGCGTAGACCTCATCAGACGAGACCTCTCAACTTTGAGATTAATATTCAATGTGCCTCTTACCATTCGGTGATCACTACCGGTTTTCACCCTGTGGATCACAGAGACATCATTGAATATTTGTCTTTTATTGGTCATGATGAAGTCAATCTCATTCCTCGTGGAACCATCGGGACTCATCCAGGTCCACTTCCTGTGAGGCGGCTTTTGGAAAAAGGAGTTCATCATAAAGAGTCCCTCCTTTTCCAAAAAGTCGGCCAGCCTCTGTCCCCTGGGGTTCCGTTGCCCATATCCAAATTGCCCCACTCTCAACTCACCATCGCATCGAGTGCCCAGTTTTGCGTTGAAGTCCCCCATCACAACAGTGAAATGTGTCTTCGAGGTATGTATGGCCCTACTTACGTCCTCATACATACTCTCTACTTCATCATCTGGGTGTGTCGAGGTTGGTGCGTAGACCTGTATGACCTTCAACGAATATCTCTTGGATATTCTGAGTATAAGGTACGCTACCCTGCTCGACACACTTTCGATGGCCACTATACTGTTAATGAGGGACCTGCGGACGAGAAACCCGACACCACCTTGAGACAGATGTTCGCCTTCCCGGTAGTAGAATAAGTTGCCGGATTTCAGGGTTATCGTGTCCTCCCCCTCTCTTCGGACTTCTGATAGACCCATGATATCCCAGTGCAACTTATCTATTTCTTCTTCCAGCTCAACAATCTTTTCGTCTGCCCTCAGTGTGCGTGTGTTATATGTCACCAGGGCCAGTTTTCGGTTTGGGTGGTAGCCGGATCCCATCCGGAGATTCTTAGCACCCCCTGCCCCGCCGTTTCCGTGGCCGCTACCATGACCAGGAATGGCGGGGCTGCCGGGAACTGGGGGCCGGTGCTTATGTTGTGTTGTCATTTTGGGGGGAATTTGCCGATACTCACCACGCTTGGCAAGCGGGTTGGTGAGCGCAGAGTTGCTACTGCTCAGCAAAAGGGACGCTGCTGCCCATCCCTCTGGTTAAGAGTCCCTTAGTCGACTTTTACGACCTCCACGGGAGGAGATGGAGTGGTGCTATATTCTTAATCCGGACACCACACGGAATACTACAATTAACTCTACACAAAATATAGTTACCTACTGTAAATAAATTTCTATAGATAATTTTCTAAAATCACAAGTGAGGAAATCCGAAACAGGTGAAAAGCTGAGCACTTCTCAGCCAAGCTCTCTCAGTTTTCAGTGAATTGCTAAACAGCCTGGTCTGGAGTTATTATGATGAAAGACTTTGCTGTTTATCAACTCAGGCCGTTTTGTCTCAAGTGATTTTTATGTATCGCGATGGCAAGAGAAGCAAGTCATTGACCTGTTGGCAAGCCCCATGTCTGCCCATGACCATAATGTGTGGCACCACAATGCGCTCTTCTTCGAGACTTTGGTTATTTACGGCCGAAATTAATAATGAATCTAATTCAAAACGTTTTGATTTAAGATTTAGAATTTCATCCGATTTTGTGTTAAGATTACATTTAACACGAAAAGTGACCAACCCTTAATCCCAAATACAAAGATTTTAGATTAGATTGATTATTAATTTCGGTCGTTAGTCTCTTATGCTTAGTAATTTCACTAGCTACATACAGTGTGCTTCTAGATAAAAGATAAAAAAGGATAAGAAATATTTTAGTCATGTAAACCATATTATAAAGGCACTTATGAATAGGCAGGACATTAGTTTCCGCGTTCCAGATTTAGATTTCCTATGGAGAAGAACTGGCTAGAAACTCAGAAAAAGAGTAACATCACTTTTTAAATCACATTATAAGTTGAAATATTTTATGAGTACATTGTTGTAGAAATCAAGGTTATGTGAAACCAATGCAGGAGAGAAGAGTCTAAACTTCTTAAAAAGTCTGCATAACAAGCCTGATTCTTTTACGTTTAGATTAAATTGTCATGGCAGCATTATGCTGACCAGTCCCAACAGACGGCGCTCGTTCACAAGCATGACCCGTGCAATCTGACAGATCAAACCGGAACACGGTAATATTTAAAATTAAAACTCTACTGCTTGGCAGCGAATATCCGGCACTGCAGTGGTACCTACCTAGCCGGACTCTTGAAGTTCACAGACCCAACAGTAATAACTAATCTCATCTGCTATTGGCAGAAGAGAGGTCAGAATCAACAGTTTCGCCTGGCGGGAAAAGCTCGGTAATTAACGATAGTTTTCCAATCCCGACATTCACACATCCCCTTGTTTCGCGATAAGCCGGGTTTCGCCACTGTCTGTGGGGCTTGTCCGTGCTTTGATCACGATTTTCGTACATTCTTGTCCTAAGCAATAAACTTCTCACCCGTAATCAATCTTTTGGTGTTTGCTTTCGGTTCATGGTTCGGTTTAGTTTCGTTTTAAAAGAGAATCGCAAATGGAAACACGCGCCACAAGGTTCCGTTTCTTGAGGTGACGTGGCACCTAAATATCGATCTTTTTTGTATATACACCCTTCTTCGAATGACTTAAAACAGATTTCACATTTTGTAATCAATACATGGTTCCTTAGTGTCTAATTATTGATGTGTCGATCTCGCAGATGGTATTGAGTTTCATCGTAACGGGGTGACTAATCAAAGCGAGCTGCGTCTTGTACGTTAAAATTTCGAGACACCTTGAACAAACATTGTGCTACTATCACTGCATAGGTCTATAAACAGCACATTTTATTGCGTCCTGTGTCGAATTTTTCCCTTTGTTGTAATGAAATCTCAAAATGTACCGAATTTATTCGTTAGAGCTAGCGCGCACTGGTGACTTTTGTCACCGTGATAATTTCGTCACGCTATGGATATGTATGGAAATGTCACGGCACGTCACGTCGTAACGTGCGCCCACCTCTATACATACCCACGGACGATAAGAGTGACGAAATTGTTACGGTGACAAAAGTCACCCGTGCAAGCTAACCCTTAGTTTCACTCATTTTCGCAGACTTAGACCAAATGACTTTAATTTTTTAGGATGTCAACTCTAATGGCATCAAACTCAGCTAGAGACAAAAAGTACAACCAAAAAAATTTGATTACAACTTCATACGTACACAATACGAAATGACCTCGACCAATTATTTATTGACGATCTCTGGCACTATATATTTGTCACTTCACAAGCCATTATTCAAATTAAACCTACCTAAACGTAGACAGACGCATAAAAATGTATAGATACTTTGATTACCGTGCTTAACGACATTACCGTCGATGACACGGCATTTTGCTTCAAAATTACTAGTCTATCAAGAATAATTATTCTAGCCAAGTATTTTACTAACTTACTATTAAATTAAACCGTTGTGTAAGCCGAAAACGTTGTGGTTAATAAAGGCGTTGTGACACCACACTGGGCTAGCGAAGTGATTTTCGCATTACGATATTATTTGTGTCTCTATCTCTTTACGATACGTGTCCAGGATTGAATTGTTCGGCGCAAACTTATCCAGGACAAAAACAATTGGGTCACAATTTCTCAACCATGTCTATTCATGTAGAAAGTACCCAGCTATGGAGCTGCCAGATTGGGGGTGGATGTAATAGCAATGACGCCTTACACCTGGTCTGATAATTCTTGTAATTTCGTCATCAATTTTAAATATGTACCATGTCATTACATACCAATGTTTTTTTTTCAATATCAGCATTTAGCATATTCGATATAATCTAACGTCAATCATTTTGGTAGCCCCGAGGGCCTAAGCTTGTGACGAAGTCATCCTTCATCTTCATTTCAATCAACCTCTTTCGACGACCTCATACCTTTTATTTCCATCACTGTCCACCTCACGATTAGTTCTTTATTTGAATCAAAATTTGAATTTATGTGACGTAGAGTCGCTCTTCATATTTTGATGATTATCATTACACAAACTCATTCGATCCTGAACGCTAGTGGTTCAACACACAGCTGTCGCTCTGACAAATAGTCTGCTGCAATATTACAATTACATATTTTTAACTAGCTTAAATCTTGTGATAATAAGCCATATTTTAAAATACATATAATCATCAGTATGAGGTGTTGTAGTTGTGAATAACAATATACCTATATAACAATATATATGATACGTTTCATTGAATCACAATAACTGAACTCCGTTACTTGCTGCCGTGGAGAGAGCCTCGTAGTTGAGCTAACCGGGAAGGAAACACGGAGGGAGGTACTCCGCGAAAAGCTTATATCCGCCCTTGTGCCTAATGCGGACGGGACCTTATCCCGTCCGGCTTAATCCTTACAATTAATCGTAGTACCGAAGGACCAATATGCATATGCGATGTTTTTTTTCTATTCTGAAATTATGTAACACGAAGTCCTTGCATGAGTAAATGCCAGCAACCAGATAAACATTTTTGGGAGGAAACCGTGAGGATTTACAGAAAATTTTTGCTATTAGGATTGCGATTAAGGCGGTTTCATTTTCGCAGCATGGTATTTTCTAGTTTGATCAGTAAAAACTGACCTACTCTATTGCTATAGTTATTAAATATTAGCAAATTATGGAATGGTCCTTTCTAACATTACTTAGAGGATAAAGGTAATTGCTTGACATTTTAATTAAAAATGGAGTTAAAAGATGATCAGCAAGACTGGCTTTAAAGGTGATGAGTTCACCGAGAAGGCATTGGCCAGCGCATAGTATAATGTGTAACCTGATGGTGTATTATTAACCCCTCTTTATACCATAGCGCACTTCCTCAGCACAAAAATGTAATAAGAACTTAATATTGCAGGGGATTCACGTACTATCAAGTATCTAACCTGGATAATCGGATATCAAACGCTGATCAGCTACTGACGACGGACATAGAGAAGTTCTGTGATACCGTGGTGGACTTGTACAGCAATATAAGCAAACCTATGCTGGACATAAGCATATACTTGTACAGACTTACTGTAAATTTAGGTGCTTCGGTAAGTTGTTCTACATATTAATTTCAGCCGAAAAACGTCCACTGCTAGACAGAAGCCTACCCCAAAAATTGCCACAAGGACCGGTATGGATTTGTGTTGTGTGCTCAATTGGGGGTTTGCCATAATCGCCACACTTGGTAGACTGCTTGGCGATCGCAGTTGAGTTATAAATGTACTCGAAGGATGCTACAGCCCATCCACCGGCTAATCCCATAGTTGTCTCTTACGACACCCAAGAGATGAGATAGGGTGATGGTATTCGCCGGCACCACATGGCTCTACATATTGTAACGTTGCTATATTTGCGATGTAGTTGTAGTGACCCAGAGGTTCACAGACTCGTTTCTTAAGCACCAGGTCGCGAGTTCAAAACCGTCAAAACCAATGTGATTACTAAAAAATTAGTTCATCTGAGACACCACTTTAGATGAGGACACACACACACATCAGCCCGTAAACTAGGTCCTAGGTCCACTGCTGAACATGGGTCTCCCAATGATCACTACAATGAGCGGTCATAACATATTATCATAATCACAACGCTTGGCCTGCCCAGTATTGGAAGGAAGGATTGGCCATCACGGTATGTTGTTATTAGCATGCGTAGGTATGCTGAATTGGACATGGATCACAAAACAAAGCGATCAAGTTACCTTTGTAATACAACTTATATACAATGTTACAATGATTATATATTTAGTTAATTATACAATATCACGACCTAGCCTTCAAGCCAAACTAATTTGTATAAAACTATTGGTAATAATTAAGTAACAATACATACAATGCATTTATGTATAAAAACCATGTTTTTATTTGCATTTATTTTTATATTACAGACACCTGGTATCATGATGGCATATTTACTCTTATCGGGAGTTCTACTGACCTACCTCAGAAGACCGACAGGTATACTCTTCATATAATTTATTTCTACAGCTGGCACTTACATCTAAATGCAAATAAAGAATAATCTTCATTGTCTTGTGCGTTCTGGTTTCATCAATCATATTCCTTCTCATACAGGTATTATGCTTAAGTAATTGTTTCATCATTTCGGCCGAATGAAGTCCACTGCTGGACACAGACATCTCCCAAAGATCACCACAACTACCGATATGGGTGTGGTCTTGCCATAATCGCCACGCTTGGCAGACGGGTTGGCGATCGCAGTTGAGTTGTTAATGTATTCGAAGGACGCTGCTGCCCATCCTCCGGTTAATCCCTTAGTTGACTTTTACGACACCCACGGGATGAAATGGGGTGGTGGCATTCTGAGCCGGCACCACACGGTACACAAGTTATCGTTTATCCACTTCATATTGTTATTTTGAATCAACACTGTTTATTTTTTCTTAACAATACCTTGATGCTAGCATTGTTTTATTTACAGCCAGGATGACAGTACATGAACAGAAACTGGAAGGTGAATTCAGATACGTAAATTCTAGGCTGATTACTTATTCGGAAGAGATTGCTTTCTATCAGGTTAGTTACCATGTTTTAGTTTATCAATCAGCTGGACACTGGCCTCTCAGGTGTTCCAAATTCAAAAAGATTTCGTCGTTTGAATTAGCAAAATACAGGCATACACAATTATATTGGTATTGGATTTTACTTTGTCCTTCATTAAATGTTGGATGTTTCCTTTTACCCTTTTTTACAATGCAGGTATATTATTTTATCCTTATACAATTTATTGGTAAAAATAAAATGTTGTGTTCGGTGTTCTTCATTCTATTGATATGTCCGCCGAGAGATTTTATATGTATCAAGGCGCTGATAAGAAGTATCAAGTTTTAAATTCTTATTTACCAAGTGTTCGTATTTGTTCGCACTTACTATGTAATAATATTTCAGGATTTCAATAGGTAACTTCTTCTAGCTCACTTTAATTTCATTTTGTGTATACTGTATCTGTGATTATCACTGTAAATTGATCATAACTACACGCATGTCGAAAATAGATCGACGTCATTCGACTGGTTTTATAAGTTACAAAAATAGCAGCACTTTAACACAATCAAAACGTGTTTATTCAAGCCTATTTACAAGTACTTTTGTATGGTAAAGACTTAAAGCCTTCATTTCAAAATGAACATGAGGATGGAGAGGAATAAGAAAGAAATTCCACAGTAAAAAGAAAATACCCATATGTCATAATCATATCAGCTAAAGTAATTAAAGTACTGAACAAAAGTCTCCCCCGTAGGTTTACAATTCTAGGTTTTTTATTTTTCCCAATTGTGTCATAAATTCATAATTTGCTTAATTTAAACAGATGCTGCTGCCCATCCCTCTGGTTTAGTGTAATTTGGTCGCCTTTTACGACATCCACGAGAGGAGATGGAGTGGTGCTATATTCTTAATCCTGTCCGGATTCCACACGGATCACCCATATATGCCCACAACTATTTTGGAATTCCACAATACAATACACAACTTGCACACCAGGCTTCATTGATCGTTGTTCTCTTGTGATGGTTTTTGTAGATCCTGGTTTACAAGAACGCACGCTCAGGTTGTGGCTACTACAGCATTGGAGCTCTTCAAAAATAGGCGTGAAAAGATTTTGACAGGGTCGGCAATGCGCGAGTAAGCCTCTGGTGTTGCAAGTGTTCATAGGTAACGGTAACCGCCTACCATCAGGCGGACGGCATAACCCTATGCTTGTTTGCCACCTTAGCGGTATAAAAAAAGAACTCACTTCTGAATTCGCAGTGAAATCTCTAATTGTGGATCGTTTCTCTTACCTATACAAATAAATAAAATTGAAGTTTCTGTTTGCAATGTCAAAATAACAGCATTTTACTAAATGCATATGAAGTAATATACGGTACCTACAACAAAACAAAAATAAAAATAAAAGTTTCTGTCTGTCTATTTGTTCCCGCTAATCTCCGAAACGGCTGCACCGAATTCTACTGAACTTTCACTGGCAGATAGCTAATGTTATAAGGAATTACGTAGGCTAAAAATAATTAGGGTTCCGCGCAAAAAATACTTTAAAATCCAATATATATACATACTCTATGTCAAGTGTCTATGAGGAAGTACTCTAAATGATTTACAAATAATCCAACTTCTTTTAAATTAATCGACGGGTGAAACCGCGGCTCCCAGCTAGTAATAAAAAATACTAATGCAAAGAATTACATATGCTGGAGAACCACAATGATTAACCTTCTCTCTATGATTCGCTTCTAGGGTAATCGCCGTGAGCAACTGACGCTGCTGGCCAGCTTCTACAAGCTGACGAGACATCTGCGCACCTTCCTTAACTTCAGAGTAGGCATGGGATTCATCGACAACATTATTGCTAAATGTAAGTATGGTTGGACAAACCAAAACTAAGTTAAAACACAGGTAACCTAACTTGTACCTACAACCTAAATGAGTACCTACAAATTGCACTAGCACGCACGGAATAATGTTTTAATAGATCTTATGCATAAAAAATGCACACATTAAGAGGGTACCTTAGAAAAGTGTCTTGAATACTGGACGATAACCAAATTGTTGGGTTGCCAATGTTAATTTAATACATAGATGATCACTATAAGCTTCGTATGGCAACTCTGCTTCCTCTTCCGTTTCGGCCGTTGTGGTGTGTGTCAGCTGTCAGCGTGGCTTGTAAGAATATTATATATAATAAAATATTTTCAGAACCCCAAACAGATCTAACTTATTATATCCTGCCTGCTAACACAAATTCGATAGATTTAGCAAAACAAATGTATAGGTACTGTCCCGCGACATGAGTGCTCCTTGTCCCTGTAATTTTGTATGTTATCGGATAAGCAAAAAAGCAAGACTGTAGACCTTAGACTTAGACGCCATTTTACTTGTAATTTCTTAATGTGCGTGTTATACATATAGTGACGCAATTAAAGCAGACAAAAGCAGGGGGAGCTTTTGTTATTTTTTAAAACTAGATTCGACCTTTTTTTTTAAGTACTTTTATACAGTTCCGATGAATCCAAAATATACATACTTATATAGTAGCCCTTGCCGTATTCGTAGGGTGGCAGCGAGGTGTTGCGAGCTGGGAAGGGAAGTAGTCATCAGCGCGAATATAAATGTGTAATCTAAGACATGATTAATTTTATGTAATGTTTTTTTTTCACAGACATAGCCATCACAGTAGGTTTCTTTGCGGTATCAAGACCTTTCTTTGTTATGGACCACAACCTACTTACTACGGGCACAGAAAATGATAGATTTAAGGTAACAGTTATAAGTATTACTATTATGTTAAGGACTAAAAAAATTATAGTAATAAAGCTTTGGTGCGGGAATCAATAGTAAGTCAATGGATATCATCTCTGCGCTAATTAATGCAAAAGACTGGTCGTCTAAACCTTAGATGTTTTTAATTGTAGATGCGTTGCCCGCACTCTATGATGGTCACACGAAAGCCAGGTAATTGCCCGGAGCTCACTTAGTCGCGCACCGACCAGTGTCGCGGCTAGACGGCAATCTTAAACGTAATTTTTTCAACATATTGCGGTAAAATGCCCTCCTGTGTTTATAGAATTTAGATTTAGAATTTAATTATGCACGAATTATACTGCAACTGTGAGAAAAAAACCCATTTCATGCTTAAAACAAGGCAGTAAATAATAATTACAGTATTTTGTTTTATTACGGGGTCTAATGGCGGCCGGCGCGGCGCCAGGATTGTGATTGCTACGTCACACGCGTTCGGGCCAGCGAGAATGCAGCTACTAATGCCACGTAACTTTTCTGTCCACTGTTTGAGAGCGAGAGAGTTTCTTTTCATAATCGAAACAATAGTAAACTACACGTTTAGCCTGCTCCAAATGCTTTAACCAATCGGAGCACCGAACGCGGTAAGCGTGTAGTTTACTATTACGTTTCGGTCGAGAAAAAAAATTCGGTACTAGGGGTACTGTACATTTATATGTACGGGTATAGTTATAATAAAATTTAGGCCGTTCTGTAGTACAATAATGTTAGTGTATGGCGCGTCTATTTGTGAAATGTAATTGATGTGAACTGCCGTCTTTAACAAGACTGCGTTGTGGCTGGCGCTTTGTGACGTGCGCGACACGTACTGCTGCGTGCTGCCACCGCAGCTCTCACGCGGCTGTTTGGCAGCCTTTATACAACAAAATATTTGAACCCCATCATATCAGCCAAAAGACGTCGACGGGGAGTTCATCCACATATACTAGAGCCAAAATGGTCTCGTACGTACGGTTTCAGAGGAGCTTACTTCAGCGCACGCTCAGGTTGTGGAATTAACTCTCTACCGAGGTTTTCCCAAGAGACTACAGCACGGAACTCTTCTAAAAGGTCGTGAAAAGATTTTTCGGGGTCGGCAACGCGCGAGTTATACCTCTGGTATTGCAAGCGTTCATAGGTTACGGTAACCGCTTACCATCAGGTGGGCTGTATGCATGTATGCCACCTTAGCGGTATAAAAAAAAAACGTCCACTGCTGAAAATGCCTCCGCCATAAACGACCGGTTACATGCCGTGTGTCGTAATTTTGGCGGGAATTTGCCAGTACTTACAACGTTTGGCAGGCGGGTTGGTGAGCGTAGAATGGCTTCTCTTCCTCAGAGGGGACGCTGCTGCCTATCCCTCTGGTTTAGAGTCCCTTAGTCGCCTTTTACGATGTCCACGCGAGGAGATTGAGTGGCTATATTACTAATCCGGACACCACGGACATTCGACCACTATAAAAAAAGCTATAAAGGCCGCAAAAGTTTTACCTAATTGTATTAGGTCGGTTCAGATTGAGGTTCTTTATAACAAACTGAATGCACGGCTTCATATCTATCGTATCAAACTCAAACTCAAAGTATTTATTGCTTTCATGTGTACATAGAAGGTGTTACATAGCATAAGTTTACAAACAACGTGAAACCCTGTTAGGGCGCAGCAGTTTTAGTAAGAGGCTTCATGTAGGTATATTGTTATTAAACATTAGAAATGTGCCATGCTACGGCGGCGGAATCAATATTATATAAATATCAATATTCTATGTTAGCTTTACCAACTGAAATTAAAGAGCTTAATGAATAAGAACGCATCCGGTTCTATTAAAATTTTGCAAATTATAAACATCTTTGATGACGTTTTACCATCTAATTTAGAATTCCAGGGGAACATTTATATATTTATAGATCAGGTATTTCTAAGGCGGATTAGATTTTCCCTAAAATCATTTAGGAGCCACTTTCATTTGCCTTCGCCGTTCCCTCTCCCATTCTCTCATATTTCTTCCCTTTCAGTCAATCAATTCGGAAACGTTTAACTATCATATGTGGATACAGACCTAATTCCACACAAATATGTATGGGTGATGTTTGATCATGAAATGTAACAAACATGTAAGAAAATTTGTGTTTATATTTTCTCCAAAAACAACAGACTGAGTTGGATACGCTATAATAATTTTAATTCCAGCACTACTACACATACGGTCGTATGTTAGTCAAAATGGCGGAGGGCATTGGTCGGCTAGTGCTGTCTGGTCGCGAGCTGAGCAAGCTGGCCGGCCTTACGTCACGCGTTACTCAGCTACGCACCGTACTTGATGACATCAACAAAGGCAACTACACCCGCACCATGATTGAGAGGAACTCGCAGAATGGAAGCGGTAAGTGCCGTATGAAGTAAAATAGATGAGTTTTGTCTGGGCTAGTTACTTAGTCTGACGTCACGCGTGACGCATTCAATGAGTCAAACAGGGATAACCAAGTAACTATACTAGAACTTACCCATCTTTGTAGGCCGAATGCCGGTACATATCCTTTACTATCTTTCTGTTTTCTTTCTGGCTTTAGGTCCTTAAACTATGGATTAATTTAGGCTGGGCAGCGTTAGGCAAGCTTCGTCAGATCTTCTCGTCGTCTTGTATTCCGCAATGTTTGAAAACGAAAGTTTCAACCAGTGCGTCCTACCTGTTATTACCTACGGAGCCGAAACGTGGACACTAACAGTCGGAATAGTCCACAAATTTAAAGTCGCTCAGTGGGCTATGGAACGTGCTATGCTCTGTATGTGAGTCTCTCTAAAGGATAGAATCCGGAATGAAGATATCCAGAAGAGAGCCAAAATGATCGACATAGCACACCAAATTAGCAAGCTGAAGTGGCAGTGGGCTGGTCACGTCTGTCGAAGAACCGATGGCCGATGGAGCAGACGAGTTCTAGAGTGGAGACCGCGTTACGGCAAACGTAGTGTTTGGCGCCCACCGGCCTGATGGATGGACGATCTGAAGAAGGTTGCTGGGTCCGGCTGGATGCGGAATGGTGATGACCGGGTGTTGTGGCACGCTAGGAGAAGCCTACGTCCATCACTGGACTGATATATGATGATGGTGAAGATGATGTACAGATAGGTACCGCCGCGGGTTAGACATAAAATCCAACGTTTAAATAAATGTAATAACCTTAATCTAAATGTAAATTTTCTACCGTGCGTTCCGTGTATCCACAAGTTCTAAGGAATTTAGAAAACTTACCGTCGACTCTAGTTTAGGATGACTTATAAACTCTGTACAGGAGTATAGTATTATATTATCTGTGGTACAGGTACAGAACTACAAAATACTAACTCCAATTTCTAATAAATCTTGTGTTTTCTACCTCCTATACTCGTATAACGCATTAAATACTACGACGTACACAGTGAAAAACATATCATTTTACACGACACGATGACAAAGTACAGTTTACTTCCTTTAAATATCTCCCTAAATAACTCGCTAACTACGACATTAAAAATTTTACTGTACGCATTTTCGCATGTTAGTTTGCCCCTCCCCCAGAATTTTAATTTTGGCGTTTAATGTTGTTGATATCTGAAATGTACAACATGGCACGATTGGTGCGTATCTAGGCGATTGGCTTTACGCTCTAAGGTTTTATTAGTCACCTGGTTGTCTCTCAATAGCGGAGCTACCGATGCTGCTGGCGCCGGGAGCGGGCCGCATCATCTACCAGGACAAGATCATCCGCTTCGACAAGGTGCCGCTCGTCACGCCCAACGGAGATGTGCTCATTAAGGAACTTAGTTTCGAAGTGCGGTTAGTATTTAATCATTCTATTATTACAAGGCAAATTCATATTCTTCTATGCGTTTCACACCGGTATTACTACTACCCAATTTGTATTTCTTTTTAATTATTTTAAAAGAGTATCCACGCTGTTCCCTGCCCTCTCTTCTCCACCTGACCAACAACTTTGAACTGTGCAACTGTTTATAGTATTCAAAAAGGCCTGTAAATGGTGCACTCCATAAAGAACTTTTTATCTTAAATTTTGTCTTGTCATATAAATGCATAATTGGTTTATTACCAACTTAGGACTACCACAGGCATAGGGGTTTGTTTTTATAATATGTATCAATTAATCATTTCGGCTGAATTAAATCCACTGCTGGACACAGGCCTACCCCAAAGATCACCACAATGACCGATATGGGTGTGTTGTGGGTTCATTGGGGGGTTTTGCCATAATCGCCACGCTTGGCAGGCGGGTTGGCGATCGCAGTTGAGTTGTTAATGTACTCGAAGAACGCTGCTGCCCAATCCTCCGTTTAATCCCATAGTCACCTTTTACGACAGCCACGGGATGAGATGGGTTGGTGTTATTCGGCAACACACACAGTTTAAATTTGAAGTAGTCTTTATTTATTATTATTAAAAGACCACAAAAACATTTTTAAAATCGGTCTTTTCACGTTTTCGTTATTTTCAATTAAAGTCATGATAAGTACATAAATAAACTGTTTTATTTCAATTGGTGAATTACCTAATATTTGTATTTTTACTCCAGTTCCGGTATAAACGTGTTAGTATGCGGTCCGAACGGCTGTGGCAAGTCTTCGATGTTCCGTCAGCTGGGTGAATTATGGCCCATATTCGGAGGCACGTTGACCAAGCCGCCCAAGGGGAAACTCTTCTATGTGCCGCAGAGGCCCTACATGACGCTCGGCACGCTGAGGGATCAGGTCAGTCAATCAATCAATCATATCGGCCATTTATACGTCCACTGTTGAACAAAGGCCTCCCCCATAAATTCCGCAACTGTGTCATCATTTCGGGGGTATTTGCCAATACTCACCACGCTTGGCAGGCGGGTTGGTGAGCGCAGTATGGCTACTGGTTCACAAAAGGGACTCTGCTGCCCATCCCTCTGGTCAGATTCCCTTCGTCGCCTTTTACGACATCTACGGGAGATGGAGTGGTGTTTATATTCTTAATCCGGACACCACACGGAGTATATATCAGGTCAGTACTGGATTGTTATGAAAATTCTAAGTCTTGGGTGTGAAGAAAGGCACATGATCCAGATTCTCACACGCGGTGCACCGACGACCAGAGGGCCTAGCACGAAAATTTTGACGTATAGTATCGTAATCGTAACATTAATGTGTTCCGCCGCGTTCAGCGCTGTTCCGCCGCGTTCAGCGTTGTGCCGCCGCGTTCATCTCTTCCGTCGCGTTCAGCGCTGTTCCGCCGCGTTCATCTCTTCCGTCGCGTTCAGCGCTGTTCCGCCGCGTTCATCTCTTCCGTCGCGTTCAGCGCTGTTCCGCCGCGTTCATCTCTTCCGTCGCGTTCAGCGCTGTTCCGCCGCGTTCATCTCTTCCGTCGCGTTCAGCGCTGTTCCGCCGCGTTCATCTCTTCCGTCGCGTTCAGCGCTGTTCCGCCGCGTTCAGCTCTTCCGTCGCGTTCAGCGCTGTTCCGCCGCGTTCATCTCTTCCGTCGCGTTCAGCGCTGTTCCGCCGCGTTCATCTCTTCCGTCGCGTTCAGCGCTGTTCCGCCGCGTTCAGCTCTTCCGTCGCGTTCAGCGCTGTTCCGCCGCGTTCATCTCTTCCGTCGCGTTCAGCGCTGTTCCGCCGCGTTCATCTCTTCCGTCGCGTTCAGCGCTGTTCCGCCGCGTTCAGCTCTTCCGTCGCATACATCTCTGTTCCCCCGACTTCAGCGCTGTCTATTTGTCATTCGTAACCTAGCGCATGCTAACGACAGTGTAGAGCGCTGTACCGCCGCGTTCAACTCTGTTCAGCGCTGTACGCTGACTCCTCGTCGACAAGTTGCGACTTGCATAGGTGATAGAATTATAATGCAATCATTTCGCACGCAATGATCGTGAGACTTCGGATGTGTTAAGTATTTTATTTTTACGAATCCGTGTGCGATATTGTTATTGAATTGTGTATGTTGAGTGCAAAACACTGAATGAAAGTAGTTTACCGTTTTCAGTCATCCAGCGCAGCCAAAAGCATTTCAGCGGAGATAGCACTTTATGATGGCCTTTCACATCTTACGATGATGTACGCGGCTGATAGAAGCGTAACTGTATAAGTGCAACCAAAATCGTCCAGCGAAACGGGAATAGAGCTGGATAAATGTAGCTATTCACTTAACCGCCATCTACAGGGAACCCGAAGTGCTTAACGGTACGCCCCTGGTTCCAAACTCCCTTAGTCACCCTTTGCGACACCCGAGGGATGACAAGGGGTAGCCCTATTCGTACCAGATAGGAATAATAGAATGTTAATTAATGAAATTGTTCTGCTGTGCTTGCGGTTTCTTCGCACTTATTCTACTAAACAGTTCTACTGTGATTTTGGTGGCTAACATTGCTTCCTTAACCTATTATGACAAGGCCAAGCACTACTACAATCGGTTAAGGTGCAGCCGAGAATGCTGCAAACATGTTTAGACACAGAAAGAAACTGCCTCTAAAATCCCAATTGAACTAGTGGGAACAAACCTGACTTGGAAGATCCTTCGATGCTAAATGTTTGTCACAATTATAAAAAAATACATGTTTAACTTTTTTCTCACAGATAATCTATCCCCAAACCCATGACGAGATGAAACGTCGCTGTCGTTCAGACGATCAATTGCATCATTACCTCGACATAGTCCAGTTGTCGTACCTGACCAATCGCGACGGTGCACTCGACGCGGTTGAGGACTGGATGGACGTGCTGTCGGGAGGCGAGAAGCAGAGGATAGCTGTAAGTAATCGTACATATTTTTTTGTTGTTTTCTAAACATTGCCCCACAATAGGATTTCTCCTGTGTCGTGGGTGCGTTTACAGACACAAATTCCACATACAATACACCCAGACCCGGAACGACTACCTGCAATTTTAATTTAATTGGTTGATTGTAGAAGTGGGTAATAAAGCTTTTTGCGTGAACCGAACCGAAACTATGTATTGGTATCCGATAAAGTGTTTCAAAACTATGTATTTTCAATAACTCTTTATTGGACGATATGCGTATAAAGTGTTTATGAAATGATAAACGTTTTCGTGTCGGTTCATGTATTTGCTTCGAAACATGCTATCAACACAAAGCTATGTATTTACGGTAACTATTTATTGGACGAGATGCATATAAAGTGTTTATGAAATGATAAACGTTTTCGTGTCGGTTTATGTATTTGCTTCGAAACATTTTATCAATAGTAAACAAATTCAAGTTCGCTATCAACTGAAAAAATGTATACTTTGTTTTTTTGTTCTTTGTCTGTGGTAAATGATTATTATGACTGGTAAAATACAATAATTTGACACAATATATTCTAGTCTTATGCTAGTTCTTAAATGTAATTTATACTCGTGCCAATATAGGATGGATATACCTAAATAACGTGTCAAAGATTTGATAGCGGCATAAAAATCATTCCTAATAAAATAGAGTAAAATGTGAATTCTTTTTATTATTTAGAATGACTAAAATTCATAAATGCGCGATCTCGCTTCTTGTTCGTGCGATCGGCGGTATCGGTCGGGTTTACTTCGGAATAACTCGGTCGGAGTCATTCGGCTAATTTCGGTAACTGTTTATCGACGATCCAATGCTGTGTGAATAAAGTGTTTCGCCCGATAAATAGTTTCTGAAGAGACCAATACATAGTTTTAGGTATTTGACGCGATACATAGTTTCAATAACTGTTTACGGTTTGCAACGCACACCGCTAGTTGATTGATTGGCGGCACGGTTGGTGGCTGATACAGTCGGCTGCTGCGTCCCGGGTCGCGGGTTCGATTCCCGCACGGAACAAATATTTGTACGATCTGCAGGTAGTTGTTACGGGTCTGGGTGTACTGTGTGTGGAATTTGTGTTTGTAAACGCACCCACGACACAGGAGAAATCCTAGTGTGGGGCAACGTTTTTAAAAAGAAAATAAAAAGAAATTAAATATATTTTGTACAATACATTATTTTCTGGAAACATTCAACATCAATTAAATTTACAGATGGCACGTTTGTTCTACCACGAGCCTCAGTTCGCGATCCTAGACGAATGTACCAGTGCGGTGTCCGTCGACGTTGAGGGACAGATGTACCAGTACTGCAGAGAGGTATGCATTGTTTATATAGGAAAGTGAACATGTTTATGTGCCGTTGAAGACCAGTTGCATGGCGTGATCCCTGCTCAGGGCCCTCACTATGCCATGTGAAATAATGCTACGCACTGTAGCTAGTGACATTTGGTGCACGCAGGTCTAGTCCTGGGTACCTTTTTTTAATGAGCAGGAGTGACGCTCGCCTCCTTGCGAAAGACATGCTCGTCTTGTCACTAGACTATATAAAACTGTTATCGAATGAATATATATACCATAGACAATAGAGACGGAGCGTCCAAGGATAAACGCACGAAGTTTATGCCACAGATAAAAATTTATAATCTATATATATAAATATTTTTATCGAGCCAATCAATGTTCACAGATTCACTTCATCTTTTATCCTATCACATTCATTTCACTTTCTGCTGCAGGTCGGTATATCACTATTTACGGTGTCTCACCGCAAATCGCTATGGAAGCACCACGACCACTACCTCCAAATGGACGGACGCGGCGGCTACGTGTTTGAAGAAATCGACAACGAAACGCAAGAATTCGGCTCGTGATCTCTTGTACATAACTTATAAAATATAATACTATGTGGTGTAGAACACCAGTAAGAGCTAATGTTCACAGAGTGTTCATATATTATTCCTATGTACCTTTTATAAGTGTACACAGATCGGCCGCAGTGGAAGCATCAAATCATCAAAGTTGTAGTATGGGGTTACTCCAGTAGTCTTTCCGCGGAGTAACAATTTGAACTGTTTCAAACGGGCGGATCCAGGATTTTAATCTAGGCTCGTGTCTCATGTCAAGATTTTAGAGATAATGGTTGCTACTAGGTCTAAGGTCAACTGCATCCCATAATTTTGGGAGGGGGCGTGGCCTCATGAGCCCTCCCCCACATGGATCCGCCGTTTCAAAAGCCATTCCAAGGGACTCCTGAGATGGGTAGGCAGCATACCAGCCATGCATTGCAGATGTTTATATACATCGGTGACCACTTATAATTAGGTGGACCATCTTAATGTTTCCTACCTCTTATAATAATATATTTAATAAACACGAACGGAATTATAAGTATTATTGGAACTAAAAACGGGATATTTACCATGTTTTTATTACTTTTGAGTTCCCGATATTTCGGCGCAGTTGCAAGCGCCATGTTCACGGATAAACTAAAGTTTTTGCGAGTGGATGTTTATGAGCAGAGAGCGAGTAATAAAAAACATGGTAAATATCCCGTTTTTAGTTCCAATAATAGTGTCAGTGACCATGTCAGTTTAAAAACTTAAAAAGGAATTATAATTTCTTGTAAAAAGTAATATTTTTTTCAAAATGTTTCACTATTGCACATAATTTTACATAGTTTATAATTTAATTGTTGAGAAGTTTGTTTAAATTTATCCTATTATCGTTATTGTTACTAAGCTATGATGTATACGGAACGAAGAGACTCTTTAGTAACCAATCCAATCCTAGCGTAGGTATTTGTTTCCTTTTTTGGAGAGGCATAGTCACATATTTATATGCCTCTCCAAAAAAGGAAACAAGTTAGTAATCCTAGCTGTTACTATCCCTGAGCTGCGATAGGATTGCTAACACAACACACTGTGTGCATTAGCTCTATAGATAAAATAATTTACGAAAGTTAGAATAAGTATAGTCGATTTACAGACTCGCGACTCGAGGTACTGTTGTAAAAAATTGGTTTATGTGAGACATTCTCTGGTGGGTTGTTAGATGTAACCTTCTTAAACTTAGTGTTATATTTATACGACAGCTGGGCTAGAAGCGAGACGTCGCGTTTATGTGGCGGGATAACAATTATCAAAGATTTAAATCGTTTGATGGATGGCCTATCATACCATACACTGCAACGCTCCAAATAGGTAATCACTCAAACGAGTGATCGAGTGAATTTGAGTTCAGACGCGATCGAGTATCCGTGTGAGAACGTCTATCTTACATTAGTATGAAAATAATGTAACTACCGCGCATTAAAAAAATGTTAATTCATCACTAGAAATTCGAGCAAGGATAAAAACATTACATTTCACTTGTAATTTAATTAATACGGGTAATTTTTCAATATTTAGATAAATGTCACAATTCCTAACGCCCTTTCTTATTGTCATCGCGGACGCTGACAATAGCGGTCGAAAACTAACAATTTGCAATACACAGTGATAGTTTCGTACTCAAAAATAAAACGATAATCCACTGTCCGAACTACACGTTTTCCATTTATCGACACAGTGCGGAATTATTGTGCGTGACATTGCAAATCATCGACCCAATGTCTTGCGTGTTTATGCTATTGATATAGTTTTTCTATCGTAGAACTCGAGAGTATAATATACGCAAGAACACGTCTGTAGATTTTATTCATAAGGGCTTATCTAACTATTTAAATCTTGGCCTATTATTATAATATATGAATATGGTTTTTTATTTCCTATATAAACTTATATTTTATAGCAATCAACATCTTTATGTACCTTCATGATACACGTATACACTCAAGGGAACTAAGTGGTACATGCAAAAATATATATAAATAACATAGAGTACATTGTTAAACTATTTGTAATTGACTTAAAAAAGATGTGGGTTATTTTAACGCGTTGATAAATTAATATATTTGTTCGCAGCTAATTTAAAATTAATAAAATACTTTAGTATTTGTATTTAGAGTATGCCTTATCTCTTTTAGACGTTTCTATGGATGACTACAATAAGTTCGCGCACTAATTTTAAGGTCCTTCCCACACCGGAAGCAGTCTGTAGTAAGCAACTCGCCAGGTTGCTTGTGTATAAGCGCGGTAATAAGATTAAAAAACAAAAGTTATTTTGTTATCTATCAACACGAACCAGCGATATTTCAACAAATGAGCATTTTTTTTACTGCCTACTGAATTTTGGCGTACTCATGTCAATATAGTATAAGTTACTAAAAATGAAGGACAAGCCTCTTAAAGGCATCAACTTAATTATGTTTCATCTGGGTCCAAGAAACTGCATAAAAATGACGACACCTAACTCATTAACTGCCGCAAAACGAGACACAATTAAAAATCTATTGTGTCTACACGGCTGCCGGCAATTGATAAGCAAGAGGATATACCTACATGAAATGAGGTTTTTAAAACCATTAGTTAATTTTTTTTTGTGATAAGTTGAATTACATGTCATAATTTTATTCAACCCTGAAGTTTATCACGATCATGTCAGATTCAAAGACCGATAACTATCACGAACAAAAAAACATCACTACTTGTTTTTGGCCTTTGAATGTGATATAATATGCAATTATATTAATTATATTACCATTCTTATGAATATATTCATGTAAAATATATTTTATAAAAAGCTTATATTTATAGATACAATATTGTTACGTCTTATTCATAAAAATATAAAACGTACAAACCTATTTTAGTTGAAATATGTTTGTCCTTATCTCTCAATGCAACATTTGGTTTTGAAAGATGAAATATATTTATATTCTTTATGAATAGGAGGGATATATTTTACAAACTTAAAAGATAGATTAGTAAAATAAAAATAACTTATTTTATATACCTCAACAAATTTTTACCATGATTCTATGAATTTAATTACAAATTAAACTGATCCACTTCACGTTATATGTTGAACCAATGTCTTTTAAATCCAAGTCCATGACCCCAGTTACTGGTCTAAAAAGGACAAAGGTGTCAATAAAGTGGCCTTGATATAACAATAGTTATTTATCTTCTATTATGTCGTAATAAACGAATATTGCATAAAATTAACAAGGCCATCTTATTGCGCCTTCGCGTTGTTCTGTACTTGAGGCCATGGCCCAATATATTTTTTATTTGCCGTGACAACGCGGTTCTATGTGACATTTGCTGTGATAGATGTTAAGTTTTGTTGTTCTTGTCGTGTTGGTGGGTGCTGGGTCAATAAAGTGGGTTCCTGGTGCTTTTTTGTTTTTTATTAATTTTTATAGATGCATGTGTACCATGTGTATGTATTTACATATAATCGCTGGGCTGTCGTCTTTCGAATCTGTGCGCATGGCGTCTTTTAGGACTAAGTATATGTCGTGGACATAAAAGTGTTCAGCGTAATCCCATTTACACCCAGGAAATATATGACCACTGAGCACTGACTTATTTAAAACCTCCCGTAATAGCTATCTCGTCCATGCTACCATAATATAGCCAGGTTTTATCAGCTGTCACTTTGAGTTTTCTGTTCTGTCTGTATAGTACAGCGTGGATACAGTTTACAAATATACATCTCACATGCACAAACACCCAGACCTAAAACACCTACCTATTGACTATATAAATATTCGGTTCGTGCGGCAATCGAACCCGCAACTCGTAGTGCAGAAAGCTAAGTAATTAGCGACTCCGCCAAACGTGCCGGCGTCATAAATCGGTTGGTATGCACAACTGAACAAATGGAAGTTGTGCTTACCCTCCAATGAGATCACACAAACCCAGACTGTCGCGGAGTTAATTGAAGAGAACAAACCTTTGTTCTCTTGTACCTGTATCAATTAGTCACGTTGGCGCTATTTTGCTAATTATTAAACCAAAAAAATTATCTTAAAAAAACTATGGACACCAGTGGTCGCCCGGTCGCAAGCAATGAACCGTGCAGCAGACTGCAGGTAGTCACGGAGTTATTTGATGAGAACAAAGGCCTCTATCTAAAAAATAAAGCGCTATATAGCTGTTTTTATCTTAGAAATCATTTGGATGAGCCTTTTAAAAAAGGGGCCTTAAGAATATATAATAGGTTCCGTCAATTTAAGTTTTACCGCTTACTAAATTATTCAGCAAGCGTCGCATGACGTCATGTGACGTTTACATTTTTGACGTTCGTGTTTGAAATATGACCTGACGAACATAGTGCGTCATTAGCTTCAAGATTGATAACGTCTCGTCGCTTTTTTAAATTGGAATTACACTTTACACAATGAAATATGATAAGTATATACTTACTTACCTCCGTTCGTTTGTTGTGTCAGATACAGAATAATTTTGTTGTGCAAAAATATTCAAGTTTCTATGATCAAAGACGTTGAACCAAACGCAAGATATAGTAAGCGCTTCACATCAGCTGTTGTAAAAAAAAATAACGGGATATCGCGAATGAAAACTGGTCACACTGACGGCCACATCAAAAAACTGGGGGTCTGGCGTGACCCTGTTATTTCTATCCTGTAATAAAATAGCTGTGTAATTTAAGATAGTTCGTGTGTGCTTCGATCAGTGTTTTATAGCAAATTCTAGTGTAATTTATGAAGAAATCATGGAACGCGCGACGGGAACAGAGGTATACGGGTGTGGCTCGCCCCAAACCTCGGACATAACGCTGAATATACAAACTACTACGGGTGGTAATTTCTCCATTAGTTTGAACGGTAAAAATACAGTGGAGCACCTCAAGAAGTTAGTTTCGAAGAAACTTAAAGTGTCTAAAGATAGAATATGCTTGCTGCATCGCGAAAGGTGAGCGTTTTAAGTCGAGACGCCAAGCTTCTATTGTCAAACATATCACGGAAATATGTCGATACGATGACGCATCAGTGTTATTTGATTCGCGTATTGAAGTTGAGTTTTGTATTCGCAGACAACTGAGGGACGGCACGCTAGAAGAGAACGGTCTGCTGGACGGATCACGGGTGATCCTCCTGCCGAGCGTCGAGACAGGCTTGCTGGTGAGTGCGTCACGACTAACGTTAAGTAGTGTGTCGAAACCCCCCAAGTACCTCATCATGTTTCACGACTATGAAAAACTAATCAATACACATTATCTCTAATACCATTGTTGTTTATTGACTAATTAATTGTTTCATTAATATTATCAATCTATCCTTTACAGAGCCATAGGCCCGAAAATTCTGTGATGCAAGCATTAGAATCCCTAAATGACACCCAGGTTAATGACTTTTTGAGTGGTAAATCTCCACTGAATTTAACAATGAGGTTAGGTGACCATATGATGCTGATACAATTGCAGCTGTCCACCCTTAACTCAAGTTCCAGTGGCTGCAGGTCTTTGAGGACATCCACACCTACCAAAAGCTCTTCAACATCATTACAGACTACCAATTGTGACGCCAGGGAATCACCCAGCCCTCAGATAGCAACACCACCGACATGTACACCTGTGCCCATGGATCACTCTTACATAAGCAGTGAAACTACTAAATCAGAAACATCACATCATGGTCTACAGAAGCAAGACTTTGAAATGCTGCAGAATTGTTTTGATTTGTACCGATCAATGGCTGAAGAGAAATACAGTGAGAACAGTGAGAATACAAGTGAAAAAATTTGTGAAGCTTGTGGTGGTATAGAAGATCCAATGGACACAAACGGTTCGGATTTGTCAGATGCATCTATAGAAAATGATCAGTCTCCTATAAAATCTTTGTCCAATTTGGTGTCTAGTCCTATAGATGCTTCCACTTCAGAAAATAAAGATGATGCAGCTTTGGTGAACACTGTAAAAGGTAGCTTGATAGATTTTTTATCACAAAATAAGATAAGCAATGATGTGACACCTTCAACAAGTGCCATTTGTGAAAAACAGTGCCCCTCTACATCTTCTCACACTCCAGATAGCTCACTTAGTGATGACAGTGATAATTTTACAGACCAAAGTTCATTTCTTGCTGAGAGCACTATAGATGAATATCCTATGGAAAACCTCTTTAACAGTGCAGTTGACAAAGGATTGTTTGAAGACCAAGATGAATCTATGATGGATAGGGAAATATCAAATTTGGCTACAACTAGTCATGGCAGTCAGGAAGCCAACTCGGGCACACTGCCTTCATTCCAAAGTATAAACGAGCCTTTGAAAAATAAACGTTTTCAATATTTACTCCATAAGACCTCAAAGTTCAAACACCCTATAGGCCAGAATAAACAGAAGGCCTTCATGCAATCCGTTGTGAATAAACATAAGAAAAGAATGCAGAGTCGACAAGACACCAATTTATCCCAGCCCTCTACCTCAAGAACTGAGCCATATATAACAAATTCTAGGAAACTTATCCTGCAGCCGGGCAATGGGCAGACTGATGATACTGCAACACCATCAACATCAAAACAGGTTATATTTAAAGCTCCCGATGCTCCAAAAAAGCCTCAACGAATATCACCAACACCTCCTGTGGACACCAAAGCTCTTATAGAAGCTTCAAAGAATTTGACACAGAAACTGAAGAAGTTATCCAAAGAGGTTCTGACTAATAAGATCGACCTGAGGGCTGCTGAGGAAACAGTGTGTAGAAGAATTGGTCCTGGAGCTGTGATAGAGTCCATGAAGCATCATGGCAAAGGAATTTATTCTGGGACATTTTCGGGCACATTAAATCCTGCTCTGCAAGACAGGTGAGAATATGTCTCTATTATTGTTGTTGTTTAGTTATTCCAAAGTTTGAAACAATAAAAGTGTAGATTATTTGTGTGTCATATTTACACATTTCCTTCTCATTTTATCATATATATACAGGCAATATTTCATCTTAATTTTAAAGTGGAAATGAGTATAGAACTTAATTTTATGCATGTGCTTTGTTTAACGCATATTTCACTAAGTGTTAAGATGTATGTTACATGGAAATTACAAATACGAGTCACATATGATAAAAAAGTGTAGTGTATGCATACTTATGTGAGAATTGTGTGTTTAATGTTATCAAGTTATCTGATGTCCCATTACTTAGACTATTATTTATGTTCATGTTTCAGATATGGCCGACCAAAGCGAGATATATCTACAATAATTCATATATTGAATGACTTGTTGTGCGCTGCGCCACCCATTACTATAGCACAGGTATGGTTGCAAACTATTTTTATAATAACGTAATTTATCTTGTCCTCTGTTTGATATGTTCAATGTTGTTTATCACTAGCTATGCTTTCTACTTATTCTAAATAATTCTTTCATATTTTAGGAGCCCAACCACTCTTGCTCCACGAGTACCGCAGACGACGGCGGGAAGTGTTTGGGATGCAACCAACCGTCGTGCTTGTTTGGCCAGTGCGACGGTCACCTGCCCTCCACATCAGGCGTCGGCTGCTCTCACGAAGACTGCCAGTGTCGGCGACTCGATCCCAAACTGTGCTCAGCTTGCATTGGCAAAAACTCTGGTGAAATTTGCAAGAAATGTGATACAGCTAAGACATTAGCCATGGAGAACTCAAAAACTAAATGTAAACTAGAGCAACTAAGGCTCGTGATGCAACAAAAGAAACAGAGGCGCGAGGCTCGGAAACAAAAGACCTTGCCTTATACCAATTCGCCCTCCAAGGCGATATCACCCCAGGAACAGGCGCCCGTCTTACAGGAAGAAATAGAAACAGTTGCCTAACATCCAATTAAATCCGCGTAATTTATTAACTCGCGCTTCTAGATTTGTAACGGTAGTCCGCCATCTTGTCTTGCTTTTGTATGGAAATTACTAATTATTTCAGTCGTCTCATTAAGGTATCATATAATTTAATTTATGCATAGGATGTATTCCAGCTGCATTCATTGACGACTTGATAACTAGCAAATTGTTACACTGTGTTATCTTTGTGTATAGTTAGTGTTCGACCGTGCGTACCTAAAGCTTTCTCAATGTATGTTGACAATAATGAATAAAGTGTTTCAAGATTTGTGTTACTAGTGTGCATTTAAAATGTAGACTAATGTTTTGAAAATATACATAATACGAATTTATGCAAATAGTTTATTGTCTTACGAGTGACTTTCGAATCGTTTGCGAGATATTATTTCTTTCGACCGCAACTTTTCTGATGAAAAAATAATACATTTTAAAATTTTCACAAATGATCAAAGCTTTATGTATGTACGCTGCCTCAAAAGCATAAGGCGAGTGCGGATAATATTCTAAATTACCATTTTTTACTAAGTTTGGGTAGTATACCCAATAACTATAAGTGCTTAGTATACGTATGTACAAATTATAAAGATTTATTACCTAGCAAAATCATTAGTTCATAGCTGAAATAACCAGTAAGGTCCACGACACACTTGCCTTGCGCGGCGTCAAATTGATTTTTGTTGTTATATTTTAGATTATATTTTATTGGTTCAAAGTTTTAGACACTTGTGTAACTAGTTTAATTTTTGAAAACCACTATTGATTGATAAATTGACATATGAGGTTTATTAGAAAGTATCGCATTTTATTAATCCATCGTCTATGGAAATGTGATAAATTTCAGACAAGTGATTTATATCCCACTTTTTTGTTAAAAATTGGCACTGTTATTCTTATGGTTATTTTTTTTTTGTTTTCCTTTTCTCCTTACACGGATATGTTGTTAAAGATAATAAAAATGTTTCCTGCATTACATGTTTCGTTTAGTTTTGTTGTATTTTTTATGTCATTTTTGGTTTACACAAACCATAAATATATTATGTAAAGGATACCAACCCATGTAAAATGCAATACCTATTTAACTATGAGCGATCACAAGATAAATATCCTAGAAACACTAGAACCAGCTTTGTACATACATATTATGCAAAAGTTTTAGTAGCGGTAAAGTGCTTTTCTTGAGAATATTTCATGATTTTTTAATTTAAAATATTACAGTTATATTGCCTAGACATAACTTAGGGGTTTATTGTGAAATATCTCTGTGAATACTAACTAGTAGGCATATAGTATACCCACTAAACTAAATGGCAGGTACGGAAATTATTAAGATTGATATATTATGCTATATATTTAAGTTTACGTTGAAAATTGCCCAATTTAAGTTTCTTTTCTCGATGGTAAACTGTGAGACTAATAGGTGGAGTAAATGCACAAGAGATAAAATTAAGTAATGTTGATAATTTCACTTGTCTCACGTCTTATAAGACTAACGATGTTGGGCATGAAGGGTAGCGATATACGACCAGTCTTCCTAAAGAAGTCAGAACTAAACAGTAACGTTTTCCTCAATCCCCAGTGGTAAGGGATCAAGATACTAGGCCATTATTCTAAAGCCCTCGACATGGCCGAAAGCAATATTTGAATGCAGTTCTTGACTAGGTGGCTTATCCCCTGTCATGATCATGACTAATGATCGATTTCTGTACAACCGAAGTCCGAGGGAAGGCAAAAAAATGTGATACGAAGTCTAGAAAGAAGATAGTCCAAAATCTCTTTTCATATATTTATTTAATCAATTTAAGGGTTCTGGTACAGTTGGAATTGTTTGGACTGTATCTCATAGTATGATAGATTCAAAAGCACCAGTATTTATTCGATGATGTTATAACATTTATTGCTGAGACCATTGTAACACTGTCGTCTACTTCATGTATTAAACAATAACCGCAATATTCAACCCACCCCAAACAAAAGTGGGTAAAATAGCTCTTCAGTCGTGACGAAATCTTTCCTTCTGAAGTGCCTGTAACTGTAACAGTACAGATGTATTATGTGTTGTGCCATATGTGTATACTATTTAAGTTCCATAATTTAAATAATTACGGCACTATTCCAGGTTCGAATATTCAGATCGATCTCTTACCAATCAATCATGTTCCTAAGATCTCAATTTTTTTTCGACATCATGTAATGATTTGGCGTCAAACTTATTCGGTCTATTGTTTTTGTAAATACATTTTGTTACCGTATAATTTAGTCGTGGTGAGTTTTTGTTATAAGGTTTTGAGGGAAAATCGTAAATTGTTTTTGTCCTTGTATTTGCATGTCTAGTGAGGAGAATAAAGTTACATAACAAAAGTACTTTGTTGTTTTATGAACCCTCCTTACGAAACAACTGAGATATAAAAATAATGCTTTCTTCTGATTCAAATTGCGATGTAAATAAAAAAGAATTTGATCCAAAACAATATAAATGAATTTATTCGAACAACTTTACTGTTTCTGTGGTATAATGTGTATCAATTAGGAACCTAGGGAAATATAGTAACTAATCACATATTATTTCTAATAAATAATTGGACGACAGAACTAATACGTGAATCTAATATTCGCGATAAACAGTATCTACAAAATATATATAAAGTATTACAAACAACCCAACATGAACTCAATAAACATAAGTTTTGTAAGATATTCTTAACAAAGTTTGATATTAAACATTTACTATTACATATAAATTACAATTACTGTTATTTCACTTACATTTTTAAGCAACTAGTAATGAACAATAAAACATATTGTGTTAGTTGAGTAAAACTGAGAAAATGTCTTAAATTCACATCCTTTATTCAGTCTTTATATCTAGACAATGGCGCAGGTTAGTGTGAATAACGAGTTTTAAGTTATAATAGAGTTTGACTGAGTAATTCTCATGAAAATTGTAATGCACTCTCGTGTACAATGTTTAAAGTAAACTAATACAATACGAGTAGTTTTCTTATATTCGGTTCTTGCGTACGGCAACAAAAACAACACGAAACCTGTACTTAGGGGCTATAAAAACAAGGTCTGTACTTGTAAATTATTTTATTATAAAGTTCATTTATATAAATTAGCACATAACCCACACACGCGTCGCCACGCACACTACAACGACGTCGGAGAGAGCGCTACGCCCCGCAAAATAAAAACTGTGAACACAGCGCTATCTGCGACGAGGACTATTATGATTTTAGAAGAGCAATGTACTCATGCCGCCCATCTCGGCTTGCTCCTTTACGAAGATTTCGAAGTACTGGTAGATGATGGTGACGGCGAGGAGGATACCAGTGCCGGAGCCGATGGCGCCGAGGAAGTCTGCGAGGACTGAGAGAGCGCCGATGCACAAACCACCGAACGCGGCCGCGGTCGGGATGTACCGGTTGAGTTCGTGGATCATCGAGTTGTCACGGTGACCACGCATCACCATCTGTTGTTCCTTCAGTTGCTTGGCGACCTGCGATTATAAATTCATATAAGTAACTATAAAGCAATAAATCGATAGTTTTAGCAAATTCTTGTGATCCTTTATTCTTTATTATATTTAGTTATAAGTAGGACGTGCTGTCCAATATCATGCAATTACGCTAATTACTCAGAATCGATCCTACGACGCAATAATAGCAATTTATTTAATACTAGCTGGGACCCGCGGTTTCACCAGCGTTTAATTTAAAAGAAATTTAGAGTACTTCGACATGGACACTTGACATAGGATATATATATTGGATTTCAAGGGTTTTATATTTTTTGCGCGGAACCCTAATTATTTTTCTAAAATAGAAGTAGCCTAAGTTATTCCTTATAACATCAGCTATCTGATAGTGAAAGTCCCGTCAAAATCGGTGCAGCCGTTTAGGAAATGCATCATTTCGGCCGAATGAAGTCCACTGCTGGACACAGGCCTCCCCCAAAGATGTCCACAACGACCGATATGGATGTGTTGTGGGCTCATTGGGGAGTTTTGCCATAATCGCCACGCTTGGCAGACGGGTTGGCGATCGCAGTTGAGTTGTTAATGTACTCGAAGGACGCTGCTGCCCATCCTCCGGCTAATCCCTTAGTCGACTTTTACGACACCCATGGGAGGAGATGGGGTGGTGGCATTCTGAGCCGGCACCACACGGCATAGGAAATTACCCGGAACAAACAGACAGACAGACAAAAATAAAAAAATTGTTATTTTGTTTTATGTACCGTATATACTTTCATATGCATATAGCAAAAAGCTGTTATTTTGACATTACAAACAGACACTTCAATTTTATTTATTTGTATAGATTGGTTTAGTAGTTAGTGAAATAAAATGGCCCAAACGATTGCGCTATCTTTGCGGTCCAATTTAGTACACTTTCACTAATTCGAAAGTTAAGGTGGGGACCGTCCACTTTAGGCCGTATCACAATGTTAGAGGCACTGATTATCAAGTTAGCTTCGTTGGTAAGTTCGTTCACCTGTACCGGTCCTCTCAAAGATAAATGAAGCTTTACGTTAGAATTTCATTATTTGCTGAAACTAGTTTTGAATAGTAACGACGTTGTCACGTCAATCTGTAATCGTGAGCGCGTATTGAATGAATAATTTGTAGGTCAAGTAACTTCTACGAAAATTCCGAATATTTTAATAGCCGACGCATAACTCAATTAAAAAACTAGTAGCCATAAATAATTATTTACTTATTGATAGGCTTATCACGAGTTTATAAAAGCGAGAATTACGGCCTTGTTTTTGCCAATGGCTGTGTTAGGCCGAACACGATCTTCAAATTCAGCCGCCATTTTCACAGAAAAAAAATACGTTACAAAATTTCAAACTACTTACATCCTTAGCCGAAGATCCAGACACATCGATCCAGGTCTTGGAAAAGAACGCACAGGAGCCAAGCATAAAGAGCATGTAGAGCATCGCGTGTAGGGGATCATGCGCTATGTGCGCGAGCGACTCGGGCGGGCTGAAGTAGTAGCACAGGCCGCCCACCGGGTAGGCGCGGGCCGGGCCGCCGCCGCCCACGTCCGCCCACACGCCCAGCAGGTTCACTAGGAAGTTGCCGCTGAATTTTACGGCTAACATCTGGGGAGTAGGTGTTGAAGAGATCGTATAAGTTAATGTTTATAAGAAGTCATTTCTTCTGCACAGATTATGATTTGATTTAGGTTGATGACTAACATTGATATTACATACAAATGTTATTATAAGTTGTAATAGTGGTGATCAAATTTAATGGTTTGTTTGATAACCACTTTTTAAGCAAAAATGTCGTCATCATCATATCAGCCAAAGGAGGTCCATATTGAACAACGGTCTCCCACAGATTTTCACAATCGTGTGGTCATTTTGGGGTGAAATAGCCAGTACCCACCACGCTTGGCAGGAGGTTTGGTGAGAGCAGTATGGCTACTTTTTTACAGAAGGGACGTTTCTGCCCATCCGTCTAGTTTAGTATACCCTATTCGCCTTTCACGACATCCACGGAAATGGAGTTGTACTATATTCTTAATCCGACAACACACAGGAAATAATTGTATGTTGTTTTAATGCTCGAATTGAGATGTTTTCAGTGCGATAACATATTGAAGATCGTTAACTTAAAATATTCATTTCTCTATCCAAAATATGCGGTTTTATGTGTATTTTAAGTATACCTACATTACTTTATTATGTAGTACAGAATATGTACATGATAAATTGAAAAAGTAACATATACAAACCTGTGAGATAACATAGAGATTAGAAACCAGCGCAGACTGTAGAATGATAGGTATATTGGAGGTGTAGAACAGTTTGATGGGATACGAAGAGTACTGGCCGCGGTAGCGCGCTGACTTGATCGGTAGGTCCACGCGGAAGCCCTGAGGGACACATCACATATTGTAGTAATGTTATACAAGTTATACAAAAGTAAGAAGTATTAAAAATAAGTATTTCCTCTTACCTGGAAGTATATAACGATGGCAAAGACGAGGACAGTGGCGAGCAAGTTCATGAGGTTGGGAAGGTTCTGGCGGTAGAAGGCTTCCCTCAGCGCGCGCACCTTGTCGGGCCGGGTCGCCAGCAGGTGGAACAGCGCTATCACTGCTCCTTCGAACTCAGTGCCGCGACCTATGGCGAATTATTCCATTGAATATTGGTATGGAAAGTAGTGTGATATGGGCGGAACACCGGTTTATATACTGCATGATATTTATGTGGGAGACTGAAAACGCATATTTTCAGTGTTTGAATACATCCAATGCAGTGTGGTGGCAGCTAAGAATACCACTTCATTTTATCGAGTGGGTGTCATAAATGCGACTGTAGATTACTTTAATTACAAATCGAATGCGAACGACAACCCGCCTGCCAAGCATGGCGCAACAAGAGGACACACACAAACTCAGATCCGTCGTTGGGGCGATTTTTAAAGAAGGCCTGTGCCCAGTGGTGGACGTTTTCCGACTGCAATGATGATGATGATCATCTATTACACTTACAGTGTGTTACTAATAAAAGGTGTTCCTCCTATGGGCCCAATACATACAGGATCAGCATCTCCCTCATATTAAGTTCAAGGTTTTTACGGCGACAAATCTCTTTTTCAAAAATGGTATCATAATACATCGGTAAACTAGTCAGCAGTATTAAACAAAAAGAAATCTTGCGTCATTGATGTAGTTAAAGTTGTAAACTTTCGTCAGTTCACATAATACATATATATGTTTACTGACGAAAGTTTAATATATATATAGCTTACGCTCCTACCTCTATATATTCTCCTATCTCTAGTTATCATACACTCGTTAAATTTGCGTGTATGATAACCAGAGATCGGACAATCAGATGCATATTTACACTAAAGTAAATTCTTCGCTACGAAAGTACGGACGCTGTAAATACTTTATTTGATATGAGAACCTCACGGCATTGCAATGTATGCATATTTAATTACACGTAGGTACGTACGAACGTACCTACGTAGTGAGTAAATTTTAAAAGAAAACAGAAAAGTAAAAGTTCTGGTGTCGATTTTTGTGTTTTTTTTTTTTCAAAAACGTTACCCCACCCTAGGATTTCTCCTATCGTGGGTGCGTTTACAGACATGAATTCCACATACAACACACCCAGACCCGGAACAACTGCCTGCAGATCATACAAATATTTGTTCCGTGCGGGAATCGAACCCACGACCCGGAGCGCAGCAGCCGACTGTATCAGCCACTGCACCAACCGGGCCATCAACTTTAGGTAATATGCATCCGATTATCCAATGTCTGATGATACACCGCGCGGCGGAACCATAAGATACTATCAACTATTAACAACGCAACACAATGAGACTGACGCAGCGATACGCAATCACGCGGCGTGAAAGGCGACGTCATAACGTCAGTGTGTGAGGGCTTCACACATCGCTAATGCTCAGATGACAAAAGAATCCTTACAAGTTGTTATTGCAATGTAATTAACGAACCTCATAAACGAACTATAAGAGTTCTGAGTTCAAATGTGTACGAATAAATTATATTTTTCATTTTCCCCTTTAAAAAGGTCAAATGTTAAGAAAATCCAAAGGCTTAGCTTAAAGGTACTATTTTTTAACAACAGTGCGGCAGTTCCCGATTTCTGTTATTTTCTCTTATTTCTGTTATACTGAAGATTTAATTTAGCGCTAAACAAATAGGTTTTATGAAGTCACAAAAATCCAACATGACAGTTCATAGCGGATATAAACTGCTACCAAAAAATAAAATAAGTTTGAAGTATCGTGTTTGGTATCCAAATAAAAACCTTAACAAGTAAATTCCAAAAACATATGTCTTCATATTATTAAAGATAATCTTTATCTTGACAAACATAAGCCTATGTTTTTAAATTTCAGCGTCAATTAATACGGCTGAAACGCCTATCCAACAACGCTCCTTAAATAATTAAACCTTAAACCACACCACAACGACAAAATGTGGCCGGCAATAATAATAAGTATTGTGCTTTTCCGTAGTCAGCTTTTAGTTGTTTAACCTTATTTTTTCTTTCCACATTTTGTCGTTGTGGTGTGGTTCGAAAGTGGTTACGTCTGAAACGACCCTAGAGCAATAAGGATATACTGAATGTAGGTAGTGATACTTTGGACATTGCAGTATATCCACTATTAATTCTCACAAATTTTATCGACAGACTTAGTTAATCTCGATACTTAATATATCATAATTAGAGGAAGTAATTAGCACAATTCAAGCTTTTTGCCGACTGGGTATAGATTGCGAAAATACCTGTGTGCTATAATAAATTCCGAACCCTACCGCTAGCGTCATTGTAAGCATAAACTTTATATACAGAACCTTACCCAAAACTAATTTCAATGCGAGTGGCGTAAATGCAATCTAAATCCATCAAATTTCGTACTCGTAAGCGAGAACAATCCCTCAGATGTATACGCATGGTTGTCTAATTTTTGTTTTTGTCTTATTGTTACGTGTGCTCACTAGTTGCAAAATGAATATCGATAGTTCCAATGAAGAATAATTTATAGTTGAAAGCTGCATTATTTGAAGATAGACAAACGGTGCACGAGCAAGCACGTAAACGGAACCGGCTGGCTACAGGAGTGCAAATAGCAAGTAAACAGAGCGGCAGTGTTATTTATATTTTGTAAGAAGTAACTTGAAAACTCACTTCTGAATCCGCAGTGAAATCTCTTAGTTCGTATTGTTTTTGGTAGTTTTCACTGCGGATTCAGAGTGAATTGACTAGTGAGTGCTTATATAATAGCACTTTACATTGCCGTCTTTACGTGGGAGAGCCTAGCTTTAGTCATTAACTACCTAGGGGGTGTAGCGCCAGAGAATACCGGAGTGAAGTAGCAATGTATTTCGTACGAATTCTGGAAGCCCAACACCCTAAAATATGGCAGACATACGACATGGGGGGCTTTCGAAGCCTATCGCAAATCTGCCCCAAAGGTTGGCAACACATCAGCAACTCCTCTGGTGCTGCGGATGTTTATGGACTCCTATTTTATATTTATAAAAAAGCTTAATTGTGGCTCTCACGCATCCGCTTATAATAAAAATGGAAAAGTAGATAATATTTCAATTTAATTTACTTTTTAATGCGATCAATTTTACCTCAGCTCTCAGAGCCAGTCTTTCATGTGACTGGACAGGACAGGAAGGGGATAGTCGCATGGTCGCTCAAGAGCTACCTAAACCTCTGAGGGAGAACAATTACTGTAAAGGTTGAAAGGTGATTATAATGTGTCGAGTACTTACCAGTGTTAACGGTAGCAGGAGAAAATGCCTTCCAAACGATTGTCTCGCAGATGTTGGTGGCGATAAACAGGGAGATACCAGAGCCCAGACCGTAACCTGCAATAACACAAGTCTTTTCTAGTATTTATAAGATACAACCTATGCTTTTTTTCCCAATGGGAATGGAAATGGGACCATAAACCGGCGAGTGCGCTATTCATTACTACACAAATCTCCGATAGCTGTTAAACACACAATTCATTTCATATCAGCCATTTATACATCCACTGCTGAACAAATGCCTCCTCCATATATTTACACAATTGTTCCATCATTTTGGGGGCATTTGCCGATACTCACCATGCTTGGCAGACAGGTTGGTGAGCACAGTATGGCTATTGTTCCACAGAAGGGATGCTGCTGCCCATACCTCTGGTTTATAGACTCTCTTAATCATCTTATACGATATCCAAGGTGCGGAGATGGAGTGGTGCTATATTCTTAATCCAGACACCACACCACAAGGACAATTAATTATAGTAAACAATTAAAAACGACGGCACGGTTGGTGCAGTGGCTGATACAGTCGGCTGCTGCGCTCCGGGTCGTGGGTTCGATTCCCGCACGGAACAAATATTTGTATGATCTGCAGGTAGTTGTTCCGGGTCTGGGTGTATTGTATGTGGAATTCATGTCTGTAAACGCACCCACGACACAGGAGAAATCCTAGTGTGGGGCAACGTTTTTAAAAAAAAAAAAAAAAAAAAAAAAAAGTTGCATTTTTTTTAATTATGCTTAAGTAGTGCTATCTCTTTAATCCTTTAATTTTGCATCTAACAGCTACTGGATATTTATTATCATAAAATAGAAAATCCTTGTTCTTATTTAATAGCCTCATCATACTCGTTAGCCAACTATGTTTACATGTCTTATACAGAGCCAAGATTCCAGTGCCAATCCTATAGAGCCAACCAGAATGCAACAATTGTATCCATGTTGGTATGTTAGTTCTTTATCATAGTTTTTCAGAGGAAAGCATTACAATGTTATCAGTATCATCCAGTGAATGCAGCTGCCAAACTGCGACTTCTTGATAATTTCTAAATTTGTGAATCTAAACTGACCTTTTTGTAGCAATTCATCGAGCAGCAAGACGATGAGACCAGCAACAAATAGTTGGATGATGATAAGCAGGCACACTCCTGCGCCAATCTCGCTTGGCTCGCCGTACATGCCAGTCATCACATAAACGATAGCCTGGCCCACTGTGATCACCATGCCGAATACTGCCAACAACAGACAGGGTTAGATTGAAACCAGAAACTTTTAATATTGTGAACATGAAAGTTATAAATATACATAGTTATCATGATGCACAAAATGTTTGCAATAATAATTTAACCAAATCTTTTTCATAGTCTGGAATGTCTATTTCATATGATTAGGGAATTCAGTAAATCATTGTTATTTCTATGGTAAAACAATATTTTGCTTCTAAAAATAATTGCTTTTTGTTATTCTTTATTTTATATTTGCAAAAAAATAAGCCTGGAATAAAGCAATAACTGATAATACATAATATGTATAAAATAATGTAAATTTTAACCCCAATATTCATCTCATCACAGATAGTCAGTTAAAGGTATTAATATTTTTATAATTATTTGAAGCATTCAAATAAATAAGCATTTAATGTACTTAAGTTTAGTTTTATTGCCAGAATATATAATTATAATCATTGTATTATTAGAATCATTACAAAATCTTAATTGTTTATGATTTTGTCATTTCCAGATAGTAGTGGTATTATATAATTTATAGTAAAGCTTCATGGTAATTTACCTAAAGATTGAGTGTTAAAATGTATCCAGATAACGATGCTAAGTATATGCTTTAGTCCCAAATGCAAGAATATTTTCCATTTATTGACAATTTTTTTTTAAAACAATGTATTTAACTATTTCATTGTCAGTTCGTGTCTGTGATACAAACTTAAGTCTAGCCATGAGAGTTATCTAGATGTATTTCATAAAAATAAACCTGTAAATTTGTCATTCACTTACATTTTTGTGCACCATTAAACAAAGCTCTGTCTTTCGGAGTGTCACCAACTTCAATGATTTTTGCTCCAGCTAACAGTTGCATTATAAGACCTGATGTCACAATAGGAGATATGCCGAGTTCCATGAGTGTTCCTCTATTTGATGCAAGAATTACACGAATCCAATAGAATGGATCTGCACTGTCTGAAGACATTATACCGAACAAGGGGATCTGAAAGTATAATTTAAGGTTATGAATTGATTTGATTGTGTTTGAGTGATATCAGTAAGATCTATGACTACATGATAATTTATTCAAATCCTAACATATGTTAGGATTTAAAATTAAACTTACTTTAAATTTAAAATATTATTTTTGATATTTTGACACAAGAGTATATATTTTTATCAGCTAAGCACCTAAAGGGGTATAGCTCATGTGGGTAGTAAATTTTTAAACATAAAATAATGTTATCATAAATATTATATAAATGTATAGACATCATACATTTTTTCACTCATTTATACTCTACAAACTTTCTTTAAAATAACAGTAGAACATCACTTTTGCTGCTGTAGCATATGGCCATTACTCAATAAAAAATAAAAATAAAACACTCACCTGACAACATACTAAGAAAATAAATAGAGTGATTGCAGTCCATAATACTTTTTCACGGAATTGGATCTGAAATACAAGACATTCACTTAGTAACGATACAATTGGAACTCCGAAATGTTCCACTAGAAGTACAGTTAGACATCCTACATAAACTGAAATTAGAGTTAGGTATGCACTTTCACTTACTGTGTAACACGTATGGAAGCTTTAAAATACTCTAATACGACTGTTGAGGCTAAAATATACTATTACAAATAGAATTAATGTGAAAAGACTTCACAAGCAGGCAAAATATAAGTCATGGCTTACCTTTCTTTCTGGTTTTGCTATTTCGGGCAATATACTGCAAAACGGCTTTATAACTTCCAGGAATTTGACTGCAATTAAAACAATTACATTAATACAATAACCTTTTAACACACAACACACAACTATAGAATAAAATTATATGAAAATGTGCAAATACGTGTCTGAGTTTATAACACTACTTTTAATAATAAATATGACCGATACTTACTTCCCATTTTGATTTATTGCGAATTAACTACCCTAACTAAAATATTAACTGATCAATTCGGCTAAAACCATTCAACTTTTGTTCATTAGTAACACACCAATAGGACTTTTCAGGAGAAAGAGCCTGCGCAACGCCGCCAACGAGCCGTCCGCGAATGACACGTCCACAACGTCACGTCACGTGACCTGTGATGTTGGCGTTTCTAATGTTGCCCTAAGCATTTGCAAATAAGAATCACAGATTACTATCAATGAGAATGCTCAAAATGTTGTACCTATGTGTCAATAATAATTTATAGCAAATTATAATAACAAAATCTTGTATTTACTTTAAAATGAGAATTTATTTTTCTTGATTTAAAATACGAACATAAAAATCTACCATTTTCCATCGTACTTCACCAGTTCTTCCAATTTTCAGTTGTAAAAACTGGTGAATTGCATTGATGTTATACGTAAATTGCAACAACTGCAGTTTTGAAATCAGTCAAGTCTGAATTCTTATTCGTTTTAGTGCAAAACTAGCAGGTATTTCCTTTTTTATGACTGGTAATGAAATTAAGATGTTAGCAAGTTTGCATTCTCGCCACCTTCGTCACCAGTCACCTTTAATAATAAAGGTCCATCCAGCAAATCTACTTGTTCCGTACCATGACTCCCATAAATGGGATTCCATGAAACCCTCTATCTTTATTGCTTTCTAAACAAGCACTAGTCACATTATATAGAAAAGATTTGTCATAATATTTATTTTCACTATTGATGGTGAAAGCTTGTTTTATTTATTAGGCCGGTCTCCTACCGGTTAATACCACCAGAGTGGCATATCCAGGAGTCACCTCGTCTAGCGAAGAGGAGGAAATTGTACAAAGCCACCCATGCCCATCTCAGGGCGGGGCACGGGGGCAATCGTGAAGGTTCCCTCTGAAGATTTGCTGTGCACTGACCACGCACTTGACCATGAGCGCACCACCGTCTTCCCTGGAATCACTCAATATGAGCACCCACTACTCTCTCGATTCGGAGGAAAAAGCGCTAGAAGAGCCCCTCCTATATTCAGGGTGAGCAGATACTACATGTCACCAACGCGTACCTATGACCAGTATTATCCTCTGCTCCACGGCAGTGTGTGGAAATATGCACCTTGGTTGTGTGAGACACTTTCGCAGACTCAGCGCGTGGATTTTGACCTAAACTTTTGCCACTACTTGCATGACAAAATTAGTTCCCTTGAAGGACTTCCTGCTAGCCAACACGAGAGTGTCGTCAGCGTAACTGGTCAAGCTAGCGCCAGCATCCAACAATAAGCAGAACTGAGTCGTAGACGGAGCAGAGGGAGACACCGTGGCCCTTCCTCCAAGCTCCCATAGCTTATGATTACGATAAGTCGGCGGTTAGGACTCGTGTTGCTTCACGCTTACAAACACACACGCACTTTATTTGAAGAAAAAAATCACTCACCATTCGGTTCCCAACGTGAACGTTCGAATATGAACATTATTTATCTAATGTTCATATTCATATAAACGCTTGCTTTGCTTAGCGCAATAGCCTAGAGTGTGGACTGTGAATCTCGTCAATCAAGTCATAATTTTATTGATCTAATTGCTAAACAACTTTTATTTTATTTGGTGCAGTGGCCGATACAGTTGGCTGCTGCGCTCCGGGTCGCGGGTTCGATTCCCGCACGGAACAAATATTTGTATATCTGCAGGAATTTGTTTAGGGTCTGGGTGTATTGTGTGTGGAATTTATGTCTGTAAACGCACCCATGACACAGGAGAAATCCTAGTGTGAGGCAATGTTATTTAAAAAAGAAAAAAATACGGGTTGCACTCCGGAAGGGCCGACAGAAGTGCAAACTTATTTTGGCGCGTTAGACATTTTTCTAGATGCTAAAAATATGCGTACCGCGCTAAAAGAAGTTTTCACTTAAAAAAATGTCAGTTTTTATATCTGTTACTATTGTTGAGTCCCTTTTTTTTATTTATTTTTTATTGATCCGGTGGAAATACCTCATGTAAATCTAATTAACAACATAAAATTCTACATAAAAGCGTGAAGATATTTCTCATACCTATTAGTTATCAAGTTTTATATGCCACACTTGATTTTATAAAGGGTGTCACTGTATGAATATGATTTATTATATTTTGGATGTCGTAAAAGGCGGCTAAGGGATTCTAAGCCAGAGGAATGGGCAGCAGCGTCCCTTCTTTGGAACATTAGCCATACTGCGCTCACCAACCCGCCTACCAAGTGTGGTGAGTAGGTACTGGAAAAAACCCCCAAAATGATGACACAATTGTTGAAATCTACGGGAGAGGCCTTTGTTCAGCAGAGGATGTCTTAGGGCTGATATGATGATGATGCTATTTTATATATCATATTGATTAAAATGCTCACATTAATTTCAACTTTGTTGTTCTTGAGCTCTTTGGTTTTTAACACATTCCACAAGGACGTGCTGGACATCATCTATCATGCCACATACATCGCAATTAGGAGAGTTGACTTTCTTCATTAAGAATGCGAATTTTCTAGAAGGATAATGTCCGGAAGAATTAATGGTACAAACATTTAACATAAATAAATATGATCAAGGAGCCTTTTTAAGTTTATTAGCATATAAATATGATTTTGCACCAATAATTCTTTATTTTAATAAAAATGTTTATGCGTTTGTAGATATTAAGTTTAGGTAACGCTAGGGCTCGCTTCTCCTTGGAGACAAATGCCCTTAAATAAATAATTTATAAAAAAACTGTGTTGTTATTATGTTCAGTGTTGATTCGTAATGCAGGGGGCCTAAAAAGGCCGTTTTAGGTGAATCATAATATGAATCACATTATAAAGACTGAAAGAGATTAAGTGACCATATTGTGATTTCTAATGTGAATCGTATTGAGATCATTATTATGCCTTATAAATAAAACCTAATACGGTCTTTTTAGGCCTTCTGGACCATTTGGTGATATTTAATCTGATTCATATTATGATTCTGCTAAAGCGGCCTTTTTAGGCCCCCTGACCATTAACGTGACCATTTTGTGATTTCTAATGTGATTCATATTATGATTCACCTAAAGCGGCCTTTTTAGGCCCTCAGGTCTTATCTTATTCTAACATCTTAATACATATAAAACTTCATGAAAGTGTAATCGCATCATCATCATCATTCATCATTTCGGCCAAATGAAGTCCACTGCTGGACACAGGCCTCCCCCAAAGATCACCACAACGACCGATATGGGTGTGTTGTGGGCTCATTGGGGGGTTTTGCCATAATCGCCACGCTTGGCAGGCGGGTTGGCGATAGCAGTTGAGTTCTTAATTTATTCGAAGGACGCTGCTGAGCACCCTCCAGTTAACCCCTAGTCACCTTTTAAGACACCCACGGGATGAGATGGGTTGGTGCTATTCATGGCCGGCACCACACGTGACTGTCGTGTAAGGTAACTAAGCATTGGTAGACGCGCGGCACGAATTAAAATACGGAACTATATTGTGAAACTGAAACCCCTTCTCTGCATTTTTTTATTAAACGACTACCATATTCATCCTAAATTATACCTACCTAATATAAATTTTCGCAGTATCATTTAATTAATTAAGTATTTATTCAAAAACTAGCGCATAATCCGCGACTTCCCTTAACATAAAAAAATTCCCATACAAACTTCAATACCCCATTTAACTTAATTAACTAAGTATTTATTCAAAAACGAGCGTTTTGACCGCGACTTCGCTTAAAATTAAGAATCTCCCATTCCCATTCCCCAGGGTTCAAGCTATCTCACACAAAATGCATCAAAATCGGTTCAGGGCTTTAGCCGTGACAACGTAACACACAGACAAACAGAAACACTTTCGCATTTATAATATTTAATATATTTAGCAGTGATAGTCTAACAGTTGAACGCTTGCCCGCCTGCACCTCTAACGTTTCGGATTCATGTACGGATCAGAATTTGAAAGGAAAACATTGTGAGGAAACCTCTACACCCCTGAGAGGGCTCCAGTAATGTTCTCAATGGTGAGTGTAGTTCAACCCGCACTAGGCCAGCGTGGTGGACTAAGGCGTAACCTTTCTCATCCTGAGAAAAGGCCCGTGCTCAGAAGTGGGACAGTAATAGGCTGTTTTTTAAAATTAATTTCTAAATCAGATAAGATAAGATAAAAAGATAAAAAGATTTTTATTCATTTAAACCATTAATAGCACTTATGAATCGTCATGACTTTAGTTGCCACGTTCCAAGATGTAGATTTCCTATGGAGAAGAACGGGCAAGAAACTCCTTGGTTACTCTTTTAAAATCATGTTACAATATTTATGTGTACAATGTTCTCGAAAATTCGGGTTATATAAAGACAATGTTCCTACATTAAACATAGTAAAGTCTAAACCTCTTAAAAGTGTCAATATCAAATCATAAGCTAGTTGAATATAAAAAATTATACAATAATAAATTCAGGTGTAAATGATTAGTAATAATAATGTCATGTCAGAAAATAATAATTGAAATGTCAGAAAAGTAAATTTGAATAAATTGATGTCACAAAACATGCAACAACAAGATGGCATGTCAATAAGTCAAAAATGAAAAATTGAATCATTTCTTATAGTGGTCTTGCGGAGCTGGACAAGCGCTCTGCCAAACATTTATATCTCTAAGGTAATCCTCTAATGTATAATATGCTTGTTTGCATAGAGTATTTTTTACAAATATTTTAAACTTATTTTGCGGTAATTGCAGCACAGTCTCCGGTATTTTATTATAAAATTTTATACTATAACCCATAAAAGAAGTATGGACTTTAGCTAAGCGAAATTTTGGCTGTACTAGTTTAGATTTATATCTTGTATTATAGTTATGCCGATCACATTTTTTTGTAAAAAGATGTATGTTTTTCCTAACGTACATTATGTTTTCATAAATATACTGACAAGGCACTGTCATTATGTTAATGTTTTTAAACAGTTCTCTCAAGGAATCACGACTACCAAGGTTGTAAATAGCCTTGATAGCTCTCTTCTGCAATATAAAAATTGATTCTATATCGGCAGCCCGACCCCAAAGTAAAATACCATAGGACATTATGCTATGAAAGTAGCTAAAGTAAACCAGTCTTGCAGTAGCTACATCTGTAAGGTGTCTGATTTTTCTAACAGCATAAGCAGCCGAACTCACCCGTCCTGCTAGAGATGTAATATGGGGACCCCATTGAAGTTTTGAATCAAGCGTGATTCCCAAGAAAACTGTTTGATCGACAAATTCAAGTTTCTCGTTATCCATTATGATATCGCAATCCCTACTTACTACATTTGGCAAAGTAAACTTTATGCATTTAGTTTTCTGCCCGTTTAATACTAAATTATTAACTGAGAACCATTCATGGACCTTAAGAAGAGCGTTATTTACATCGTCAAGATTTGGTAAACGTCTATCAATTTAAAAAATCAAAGAAGTATCATCAGCAAATAACACCATCCTGGATGGATCCTGAATCATATAAGGCAAGTCATTAATGTACACTAGAAATAAGAAAGGACCTAGTATCGAACCCTGGGGCACGCCCATTATCACTTCAGAGCCAGATGAATTAACCCCGTTTATCTGAACTTTTTGTTGCCTGTTTTGCAAATAGGATTTTAAGATTTTTAAAGACTTTTGCCTAATCCCATAATACTCTAGTTTCAGCAGAAGAGTCTCGTGATCTACACAATCAAATGCCTTTGAAAGGTCACAGAAGATACCAATCGCATCCTGAGACCCTTCCCAAGCATCGAAGATGTGCTTGATCAATGAGATACCTGCGTCAGTTGTATTACGCCCTTTGGTGAAGCCGTATTGCTTGTCGTGAAAAAGCTTGTTAACATTAAAATGCAATAGCATTTGATTTAACATAATTTTTTCAAACACTTTGCTAAATACAGGCAGAACGGATACCGGCCTAAAATTTCCAGGATCTTGAATATTACCGGATTTAAATAAAGGTATCACTTTACTATATTTCATTAAATCCGGGAAAGTACCCTGGTCAACGCACCTGTTAAATATTACTGCTAAGTAGGGTGCTATAGTGTTAATTATACCTTTACATACTTTTACCGATAATCCCCACAAGTCTTCAGTTGATTTGATTTTTATTTCTTTAAAAGCTTTTGTAATAGCCTGGGGCATTATATGCGTGAATGTAAAATCTACAGTACAGGCCACTACATTCCGTTTCAGTAAGGCAACAGAATGCAAGGCTGATGAATTTAAAAATGCAGTTGTTATTTTGGGAATCTTAGTAAAAAACGCCTCAAATTCCTGAGCTACTTCAATGTCTTTACATACAAGACCACGTGCCGTTTGTATTGTGTAACAATTTCTGTTCGATTTAGATTTATTAGTCTCATTGTTAATGATTTTCCAGGTTGCTTTAATTTTATCATCTGCATACTTTATTTTATCACTTGTATGATTACCTTTCGCGACCTGACAAACTTTCCTAAAAATTTTTGAAAAATTATTTACGTACTTAATGAAATCTTCAGTTTTAATATATTTTTTTAACCCATACAATTCAAATAAACGGTCCCTACTTTTGCGTATACCGGTCGTCGCCCAATCACTGAACTTAAATTTAAAATTAAACTGTTTTATTTATAATCCTTTACATATATACCTTTACTACTATAGACTTTAGCGACATTTCCTTAATAGTCATTGTTGTTGCTAATTCTATAAATTTATAATCATTCATACCCATTAACTGTCACAAAGCCAGACAATTAAAAATCTATTGTGTCTCGCGGCTGCCGGCAATAAACAGGTTAGAGGTATAATAACAGATGTATAGGAGCTCAGGCGCAGCGCAAATAAAAAACAATATATTACGAGTCTAGCTAAACTTGCTTATAAAATATATACGAATGTGATACGTATCTATATGTATATAATGGATAGAGCACTGAATGGTGGTGTGTGCCGCGCGCTATATTTAAAAGAGTGCGACGGAACGACAAAAAGTACTACACCCGCTCGCACGATTCGCGTCGATTGCGTTCCACTTCTAATAGTTGAAAATCCATACAATACAGTGTTGGTTGATGCCTCCCCTGAGTACTATATTCCTTGGTTGATGCGTAGCCGTGTGGCCGTAGGTAATACTATATCTTTCTAAACAGTAGTAGACTGAGTATTTATTAACTCCATCTACGTAATCTAATCAGTCAGTAACAAGCGACATGGTTTTATATACACTGATACGATATTGAATTGTAAGTGCCGCACACAAACCAATATCAGTGTTCAATATCTATTGTATTTGACAATCTTGAATTGTATTTTTCATTGATAGATAATAAATAAATAATTAAGTCTTCTTCTTCTTCTTCTCTTAGATTATGGCTTCTGTAGAGTATCTTCCCCAATTTCGCCAATGTCAAGTATAAGGCAACGTCGTATGGTGTTTAGACTAATGAATTATGAATATATTTACATATTCATAAAATATTTCTCAAAAATGAAAAAAAACTATAAGATATGTGGGCTACGTAGTAGGGTTCAAGTGTTTTTTTTTTTAATAAAGTCGTAAAATAACAGATATTTTACTGTCATTGTCATTTTGTCAAGTGTCTACCTACTGTCAACCTGTCAACTTCAATAGTTGGGATTTTAGTCGCACCATGTGCTTCTATTAGTAAATAATATCAGTTAAATGCATTTCTAAGTAACTAAAATGCAGCAAGCGCATCGATCAGGAAATCTAAAGCAGAGCAACAAAGCTCATAAGTCGCGTCATCGTTCTAAACGTGGTATTTCAGCAGCCGTAAAAGGTTAGTGTCGCTGCTTTAATGATACAAACTGAATAGTATAGTAGACTACTAATTAAACTTAATAAATTAATTATACAGGTAAAGTTAATGTGAAGGAGTTTGTTCGGCGTAATCGCCATATATTGAAAAAAGATGAGCGTCGTCATCAAGCGCTTCAAATTCGGAAGAATAAACGGGAAGAGGTTCTGTCCAAGAAACGGGCGCTGGGTGGAACGCGCAACCCGCCGTTCTTGGTATGCGTTGTGCCGTTGAACGCGCAGTTAGATGTGCAGTCCGCTCTCGTCATATTGAAGACCTGTTCCGAAGGAGCAGTGGTCACTCAATCTCCTAATGGTATTCTACATGTTGGGCAAGTGAATTGTTTCCATTCTTTGAATAGAACATCAAATAATAAATCTTTTAGACCAAGTATATAGGCTTTTAACGGTTTCCCAGCAGACCACACATATTTAATTATATATATATATGCTGATGATGCTGATGATTCATACTTTTACTTTTTCAATGTGTTTAAGCTTAACCGTTTTACAACTACATACAGTAGTATACCACTGTACAGTCTGCCAGTGTATATGATATTTGCTAAGCATTTATTTATTATTCTTATCTATTCATTTATTATTCTTTCACATGCACTTGTTTTTTTTTTGTGTCCCCAGTATAAATATCTTGCTGGTAGCAGCCTTATTAAATTTTTGTTACTGAGTTGAGATCAAACTTTACAGAAAGTGCATCATATACATTGTATATGATCCACTTATGAAATAAATTATGTGTGAAAATAGCCTGTTGGAAAAGTCTTAAATTTTTGCCAACCTTACCTCTGTAATTGTCAGTTATTTTTTCAATTCAGTAATTTATTTGAAATTGCCCAAAAAGTAGTTTTTGGGTATATTTCTGAGCTAATCAAAGCTTATTATAATGTACAACTCTTTATAACAAGGTACAGTTTAACTCAATAATGTACTTACATAAGAAAAGATACATTCCTCAAATTTGGCACCCTAGATTCTGATTTGGATATCTAAAAAGTTTCTAAATTGATCAGATCATTAGCAGATTTTAAGCTTATATACCTGCCTAAGTTGCACGTTGATAATACTGTAATGAGAAATGTAAATTTTTGAGAAAAGTTACCATAGCATGTCAGTGATGACTATAGGCCACCTCCTGATTTATTAAAAATAAAGTAATGAAAAGAATATGACAGTCTACCGAAATGGTACTAAAAAAATTGTAGCACATGCTGATCTATGGTATGCTACCAATTTGAAATTAGCTTAAAACCTTGCTTGGCTGATTGCTATTCTTTGGATATTTTATCATTTCAAATTATATTTTAGTTTACCAAACTTCAAGCAAAGATTCTCTTTTATATGCCCAGAAGTGGATAATGACTTTGGCCTTTTGGATGCACTCAAAGTTGCAGACACAGCACTCTTTGTTACCTCTGCCCTTGAAGAACCAGTTGATGAATGGGGAGAGAAAGTTCTTGCTTTATCAATGGCTCAAGGCATGCCTACACCAATTGTGGCAACAATGGACATTGAAGGAGTACATCCTAAAAAGCGTACTACTGAAAAACAGAATGTACAAAAGTTAATATCAAAGTGGCTCCCAGAAGAAAAAGTTATTCAGCTTGACAAAACTTCAGATGGACTTAATCTATTACGTAGAATAGGTAATCAGAAACGTAACATCATTCATCATCGAGAAAAGAGACCCTTTATGTTGGCTGAAGATGTTGAATATGTGGCTGATAGTGAAGGTGATAGCGGTACTCTTAAAATCAGTGGGTATTTACGTGGTATGCCTTTGAATGTGAATGGGTTGGTCCATATAACTGGGCTTGGAGATTTCCAGATGTCCAGAATTGATGGGTTAGAAGACCCTCATCCATTGAATTTGGGAAAAGAGTATACAAAATCAGATGAAACAATGGATACTGAAGTTATAAAAGTTTCTGTGTTGCAAGTAGCTGACCCAACTAAACAAGAGAGTTTAGTGTCGGAGAATATTCCAGATCCTATGGAGGCTGAACAGACATGGCCAACTGAGGAAGAAATAGAACAAGCTAATTTAGAGGTAAGTAACAAAATATACGCTAGTTTTCTCTTAACATTAATGTGTTTTGTAAAAGCTTATAGCATGCTTAGATTTCAGTATTATACATGATCATATATATTATTTCTAAAGGTGGTTTTTAGTTAAAGATGGAGAATAGAATAATGACGAAAAATAACCACAAATAGTTAAAAAATAATTTTTTTGTTAAATCTTATATCTTTAAATGAGCAATTCTTGTATATATATAATTGGAATCTCGGAATCGGCTCCAACGATTTTCATAAAATTTAGTATATAGGGGGTTTCGGGGGCGATAAATCGATCTAGCTAGGAATCATTTTTAGAAAATGTCATTTTATAGGTGTTTGAGTAGTCTCAACTGAAAAATATGACTCTTCCTGACATCTATTGGCGAATAATAATACTATTTTTTGTGAGCAACTAATTGCTTTAACGACACAACAGCAGATGGCGTTGTTAAGTAACACGAAAATACCGAGCAAAGCTCGGTCATCCAGGTACTACTGTTTTAAAAACTTAAATAAAAAAAGTTTTGTAGTAGTTTAGAAAGCGAAAAATTGTGCTAGTTATTAATTATTTGCAGATATTGAGTAGAGCTACTAATAAGTAGACTAGTTGTAGTCTACTTATTAATAGCTCTGTTCGGTATCCTATAATTACGCCTTCCCTTTAACAAAAGATAATGAATTTTTTAATTTGTACATTCTAGAATTTTAGACAATTTACGACTTTTGTTTTTTATGTAGACTAAAAAGAAAAAGGTCAAGAAGGTTCCAAAAGGCTGGTCAGACTACCAAGCAGCATGGATTGTAGAGTCCGATGCTGAAGGGGAAGGTTCTGATGATGGCTCTGAAAGCGATGATGACGAGGACAATGACGAATTTATGTCTTGTGAAGAAGACAATTCTGATCAGGAAGAGAATGCTGAGGACAATGACTTTGAGTCTGTCACTGAGTCAGAAGTGGGGCCTACTGATGAGAAGTATGATGCAACTATTGATGCAGTTGAAGAACATGAAATGCTCCAGAAATTGGCAGCTGCTAAGGAAGACCGTCAGTTCCCAGACGAAGTTGATACTCCTCAAGATGTACCAGCCAAGGAACGGTTTATGCGGTACAGGGGGTTGGAGTCATTTAGGACGTCTGTCTGGGATCCTAAGGAGAACTTGCCAGAAGATTATGCAAGAATTTTCCAGTTTGAAAACTATGACAGGACAAAGAGGAGGGTGTTTAAAGAGCTGGAAGATAGTTTGATTAATATGGTAAGTTATTTTAATATTGACTCAGCAAGACATTATACTTTAATATAATAATACTGGGTGATACAATCAGACACCTCGGAAATTGTTGTCAGGTTTGTAATTAAAATTTTGTTTTATTTTTGTGTTATGCACTTGGCTTTTTATATATTCTATTCACAGCCTTTGAATAAGTTTTAAGCTAGGTCTAGTGTGACGCTTTGGGGGATCCTTTACAATCCCCCCGAGGGGGTGACCGCTTTACAGTCACCCTCTCCGAGATGTGCCTACAGGCGTGGCACCATTGGGCGGCTCTAGTGTGATCATACGAGGACCTGGAGTCCCCCTTAGGTGCCGAAGATGACCACCCCAGTGGTTTTAGCCGGTAGGAGTCCGGCATAGCCCTGCGCCCATCCCCGGGGCGAAGTAAGTTCAAGACAAAAAAGGTCTATGGTCGGTGTCTAGGTCTGGGTCGGCGGGGTGCTAGGTCAGGAAACCTCCACGTGCGCTCGATGGCTGCTGGTCCCTCCTGATATGTCCGGGGGGAAGAGCAGTCGTCGGGCCGGTGCACCCTGGGTACCGGGCAATAACTACTCCACTATTTGGAGGACCTTATTGCCCGGTGGCTAATATTCTGACGGGTTGAGGCCCAGTTTGGGCTGTAGGTAGGCCGTAGAGTGTTCTCCGTTTTCGGAGGAGCACGGGAGGGCTAGCGGCGGGCTCGGTGTGCACTAACCCTGCCCCGAGCAGGTAGTGGGAGGACTCCCCTTCACTGCCACCGTCGATATTGTAAACTCGGTTGGAGTGTCGTGGTCACGTCTCGCGGCTTCGACCGGGAACGAGGATCTTGGCTTAACCGCCCGGATCGCGAGGAAGAAGGCCTCTATAAAAATTCCCCGAACCCAAGCTAGCGTGCGGCGAGGGGTGCATGGCTGATGGGAAGTTCAGTCGCGAGCACGCCATCCCCAGGACCGGCGGCACCTGATAATGGGATACGCTTGCCCGGGTACAGGGGGCACTGCCCGGGTCGACCGTATATTTCCCCCATACTCGTGGGATTAATCATGGATAAAAAACAAAAACTAGTTTTAAAGAAGGTTGAAAAAAAGAAGGTGGTATGTGAGAATGTGGGCACGCTGTCAGAATCTGACAGCGTCCAAATAGACATGGTGTCGGATGCCGACACTATGTCCAGTGCAGGTGCCAGGACGCGTAGTGCACGTAATTTGCGCGCCAATGCACGAGCGCAGCGTACGATAGTGTCGCTGTCGCGTCCAGGCACGCCGCTGCCGTCGGGTGGGGTGAGCGACTCTGAGGAATCCTTGGACCCTCGGAGTTCGCACGCCTCACTCAACATAGTGATGGTGGGTGAGGGTCGCAAGCGGGCCCTCCCTAAGGCGTCAAACGGGTCATCTCCTGACGCCAAAAGGTCGGTCCGCAAGGACGAAAACGTCGAGAGGCTGGAGAGGGAGAACGCGGAGTTGCGCTCCCAGATCGCCAGCCTCTCGGCTCAAATAGAAAAACTGACGACGGAGGTGGGCCTCCTTCGTCGTAAGGGGGATGCGAGGGCGGACCACAGTCGTGGCAATGTGCCGGCGTTCATGCCGCCAGATGCGGTGGCCGAACTTCGGCGCTCGGTTGTCCTCGAGGTCGGGGGCATGCTTGACGCCAAGCTGGCCACCTTGGAGGGACGGCTTCCGCCAGAGAAGCGCTTGCGCCCGCCACTTGCGGCCGATAAAAGGCCGCCGCAGATGACACAGGCCACCCAGTCAGCCACGTATGCGGCGGCTGCTCGGGCGACGACAGGCGCTTTGACGGATGCAGCCAAGCAGAACCCTCCCCCTGTGACCAACAAGGAGGGAAAGAAGAAGGGCCGCAACATGGAGAAGTTGGCTGGAATTACGGACTTGCCGGCCGTGCCTGCCGGAAGTATAGCGCCTACCGCCTCTACGGCCGCTGCACCCGCGGACCAACAAGCCACAGTGGAGACCACTGAACTGTGGTCCACTGTGGCTGGAAGGAAGGGGAAGAAGCGCCAACCCCGTAAGGCCCAAGAGACGGCCACTGCACAGGCCGGGCAGACATCCTCTCCCAAGGCTGGGAGGAGAAAAAGGGGTGGAAAAAGAATTGGGAAAGTCAACCTCCCCAAGGTTCCCGCAATCGCCGCTATTACGGTCACCGTGCCGGAGGGCTCACCCGACAGTCGGTTGGGTGAGGTTATGGCCGAGGCTAGGCGAAGGATAAAGCTCGCCGACCTCGGCATCGGTCCCGACACGGTGACCGTCAAGAGGGCAGCCAATGGCGGCATGGTGCTGTCCGTCGCTGGCACAGACTGCGGCGCTAAGGCCGATAGCCTAGCGAGCCGTATGCGGGAGGAGCTCAACCCCGTCTTTGCCGTGCGCATCATGCGGCCGATAAAGACGGCGGAGATGAGGGTTCGCGACCTTGACGACGCCGTCACGCCAGAAGAGGTGGCTGCAGCCATCGCAGCGGCAGGCGGCTGTCAGCCCGAGGAAGTAAGGGTGGGCAACATACGACGCTCACCCGTGTCCTTGGGCACTGTCTGGGTGCGCTGCCCACTGGAGGCGGCCAGAAAGGTGGCGTCCGCCTCGCGTGTTTGCGTGGGGTGGGCGTCAGCCAGGGTCGAGGCACTGGTAGCACGGCCCTTACAATGCTACCGATGCCTCGAACTCGGGCATGTGCGCCTCCGGTGCACCGCACACGGGGGGGCTGACCGAAGCGACCGGTGCTTCGCCTGTGGTGCCCAGGGCCACAAGGCGAAGGAGTGCACGGCGCAGTCAAAAAACTGTCCGCTGTGTGCGGACTTCGGCCTTCCGGCCGAACACCGGTTGGGCTGCAAGTCTTGCGCAGCCCAGAAAGGCAGGAGGGTAAAACAAACTCCTGCCTCAGCCGAGGGGCCGACGAAGACTGCGCCGGCAACACTGGTCGAACGCTTCCGGCTCACCGGAGGCGATGGAGGCCAATTGAGGGTCCTTCAAGGCAACCTAAACCATTGCCGCAACGCGCAGATTCTACTGCTGCAGACTGTTGCGGAATGGTCGGTTGCCTTGGTGGTTGTGGCGGAGCCCTACGGCGTCCAGGAACATCCTCGCTGGTTCGGGGACGCCGGGGACTCCGTGGCCATTTATTGGGCCGGAACCGAAGGTGAGCCGCCCTGCTCCCTGCTGGACAGGGGGCAGGGGTTTGTCGTAGTAGAGTGGGGACCTCTGGCAGTAGTGGGATGCTACATCTCCCCCAACGTGTCTCTCGCCGACTTCGAGGGATACCTGGACGGGGTGGCGCGCAGCATTCGCTGTAAGTGCTTACCCCGTCCAGTGCTCGTCCTGGGGGACTTCAACGCTCATTCTAGAGTTTGGGGTAACCGTCGGGACGGGCCGAGGGGGAGGCTATTGCAAGACTGGGCGGCGTCACTTGACCTCCGATTGCTGAATCGGGGGTCCGTTAGCACCTGCGTTCGGTGGCAGGGGGAGTCGGTCGTGGACCTTACATGGGCGGCTCCTTCTGTGGCCCGCATGGTGTCGGGCTGGCGGGTGGCGGAGGAGGTGGTCACGTTGTCAGACCACCGCCACATAATGTTTGACGTGGCTCTCCAAACGCCCGGCCCAAGTCGCTCAAGTCCTAGCCCGCCGACGCGGCGTTGGGCCCTCACACAGCTCGATAGAGAGATGCTCGTCGCAGCTGCCAACGTCGCGTCGTGGTCAGAGGTCGACCAGGAGATCTTGCCCGATCCAGAAGAGGAAGCGGCCTGGTTCCGAGAAGCGATGACGTCTATATGTGACGCATCTATGCCCCGGACCAGGCGCTCCCGGCGTACGGCGGTATACTGGTGGTCGGATGAGATCGCGCAGCTACGCGCGGTCTGCCTGGCATCCCGCCGCCGGTATCAGCGAAGCCGACGCCGACGTAGTGCTACAGCCGGAGAGACTGCCGAGGCCTATCAGGCCTACCGGGCGGCCACAATTACGCTAAATATTGCCATTCGCGAGGCGAAGGCTCGGTCCTGGAGCGAACTCCTGGAGGGACTGAACAGGGATCCGTGGGGGAGACCCTATCGTATGGTCGTGGGCAAGTTGCGCCCGTGGGTCCCCCCGGTGACCGAAACCATGGCCCCGGATCTGCTGGAGGGAGTACTATCAACGCTCTTTCCGGCGGTCCGGGACCATCCTGGTCCCTCTCCACCCCCGACTACCTCGGACTGGGCCGAAGAGTTGGGGGTTTCGGAAGAGGAGCTGGGCCATGCCATTGGCCGCCTGAAGAGTCGCAACACCGCACCGGGTCCGGATGGCATTCCGGGCCGCGCGTGGGTGTATGCACTGCAGTCTCTAGGGGACCGCTTGAGGCGACTGTTTACCAGTTGCCTCCGTCGCAGCGTGTTCCCGTCCGGCTGGAAGGAAGCCGGATTGGTTCTGTTGAGGAAAGAAGGAAGGCCTGCGGAGTCTCCTTCTGCATATCGTCCCATTTGCCTGCTCGACGAGGCTTCGAAGCTATTCGAGAGAATAATTACCCGAAGACTCGTTGAGCACCTGTCGCGAGTGGGTCCCGACCTGGCCGAAAGTCAGTATGGCTTCCGGCAGCGGCGGTCCACAATCGACGCGATTCTCCGCGTCCGCTCGCTGTCGGAACAGGCAGTGTCCCAGCGGGGTGGGGTGGTGTTGGCTGTCAGTCTAGACATCGTCAACACCTTCAACTCCATCCCGTGGGGCGCGATTAGGGGGGCACTAGTCCATCATCGTTGCCCCCCCTACCTGCAGGGCATTATAGGGGCCTATCTGCGTGATAGGCACATTCGCTACGTGGGCAGGGACGGTAGCGTAAAGCGGAGGGAGATTACGTGCGGGGTTCCGCAGGGATCAGTTCTCGGTCCCTTTCTATGGAACCTCGCCTACGACGCGGTCCTACGTGTCGTTCTCCCCGCTGGCGTCAGCTTGGTATGTTACGCAGACGACACTCTTGTGTTGGCCAGCGGGGATTCCTTCGACGGAACCATCCAGCTTGCCGAGCAAGCGGTGGCAATTGTCGTAGCCAAAATCCACGCTCTGGGGCTGCAAATAGCGCCTCACAAAACCGAGGCGCTATGGTTCCACAAACTGCCGCGGAGCAGAGAACCACCCAGTTCGTGGATACGCGTTGGTGACGCGCAAATCAGGGTGGGCCAGTACATGAAGTACCTGGGGCTCACCCTGGACAGTCGTTGGGGCTTCGAAGAGCACTTCGCGCGCCTCGTCCCCCGAGTCGAAAGGGTAGTGGGTGCATTACACCGGGTGCTGCCCAATCTCGGGGGACCGAGCGAGGAAGTTCGCCGTCTCTACGGGGGTGTCGTGCGATCCGTGGCCCTCTACGGGGCGCCTGTATGGTCATCCCGGCTGTCAGGCGTCCAGCGCTGCAGAAACAAACTTCACGGTCTGCAGCGCAGAGTGGCTATACGGATCGCACGGGGATACAGGACAGTGTCCTACGAGGCGGCAACTCTCCTGGCACGCTTTCCGCCGTTCGACATCCAGGCGGAGACGGATGCGTGGGTCTACGACCAGACACGCTCTCTCCGCCAAAGTGGGGAAGGCGTGCCTTCAGGGGCGTTCGACAGACTGAGGCGGCTGGCTCGACGGCGCGCACTCGAGATGTGGCGACATCGCCTTCGGTCGCAGTTCGCGACCAAGCGCGTCGTCGAGACCATCCTGCCGCTCTTCGGAGCCTGGCTCAGAAGGAGCGAGCGCGTCACCTACCGTCTGACGCAGGTACTCACCGGTCACGGTTGTTTCGGTGCGTACTTGCACAGAATAGGACGCGAGGTTACGGCACAGTGCCACCATTGTGGAAGCGACCAGGATACCGCACAGCACACGCTCGAGGAGTGCCCTGCGTGGGCGGCCGAGCGGCGGATCCTGGTCGATCAGATCGGGCAAGATCTCTCTCTGCCGGCAGTAGTGTCGGCTATGTTGGCAGAGCACGGAAATTGGAGTGCAGTGGTCTCCTTCTGCGAGAGCGTCATGCTGCAGAAGGAGACTGCAGAGCGGGATCGGGAGAGGGCCGATCCCGCACGGAGAAGGACGAGACGGCGCCGGGGCAACAACCGTCCCGGCTCCCAAGTCCAACACGCCTGAGCCCCCTGCCGTCACCTCATGGTGGGGGGCCTCGGGGGTCGCGGGTGCGCAGATTGGGGAGTCTGCGTGCTCACACCGAGCGACCCCCGGGAAGACGGTGGCGCGCACGTGGTCACGTGCCGCCGTGTGCGCAACATAGCGCAAAGCGAGGCTTGGGGGGATCCTTTACAATCCTCCCCGAGAAGTGCCTGGGGGGGCGAGGGCGCTAGAGGGGGTGACCGCTTTACAGTCATCCCTTCTGAGATGTGCCTAAAGGCGTGGCACCAATGGGCGGCTCTAGTGTGATCTTACGAGGACCTGGAGCCCCCCTTCGGTGCCGAAGATGATCGCTCCAGTGGTTTTAGCCGGTAGGAGTCCGGCATACCCCTTCACCCTTCCCCGGGGTGAAGGAAGTTCCATGTAGAATTTCCACTGGACACCAATAAAAAAAAAAAAAAAAAAAGGTCTGGGTCGGCAGCCATATGATAGAAATGGATATAGGTTTTTATTACAAAATGGGGGTGTCATCATCATCATCATTTCGGCCGAATAAAGTCCACTGCTGGACACAGGCCTCTCCCACAGATCACCACAACCACCAATGTTGGTGTATTGTGTGTTCATTGGGGGTTTTGCCATAATCTCTACAATTGGCAGGCGGGTTGGCGATTGCAGTTAAGTTAATGTAATTGAAGGACGCTGCTGCCCATCCTCCGGCTAATCCCATAGTCGCCTTTTACGACACTCATGGGATGAGATGACTTGGTGCTATTCGCAGCCGGCAAGACACGCGGTATTATCCGAATGTTTTTTTTTGTTTATACAATTGCAGCAGAGAAAAATCTTTTGCTAACTGTTTGCTTTAGCTAATTCGATTTAGGCGCAAAAAAGGCTTTACATGTTTTTTTTATCACTACCTGTTGATCCATTTGAAAGCTATTATTGCTTGGAGAACAGGAAAGTTGATGTCGGCTCGTTTGTTTTTTTTTTATAAATTAGCGACCAAAGTTAATGCATCTAGGAATTATAAAGAAATTATGACTTTAAGTCATTAATATACATAGTTTACTCAATAGAAACTTTGAAGCAACTTAATTGTAATCCAATCATTCTCCACAGTATGGTTACTACATCACAATCCATGTCAAGGATGTCCGCCAAGACTTATGGAAGGCATTCCACATGGCCAACGCGAACGCGCCCCTCTCAGTCTTCGGCCTTCTACCACATGAACAGAAAATGTCGGTAATGAACGTGGCACTTAAACGTACTGGAGCTAGCTCAGAACCGATCCAGAGTAAAGAACGGCTGATCTTCCAAGTTGGGTATCGTAGGTTTATTGTAAACCCTATATTTAGTCAGCATACTAATGGCGCTAAGCATAAGGTTAGTATCTATAGTCAGCTGTTTTGTAATAATCTCATTTGCTTGATTACTGTAATCCGCTGTAAGCATCAATTGACATCTTTTAAAATTAAATAACGTACGCATTTAACGTTCTGCTGCGTGGACACCTTAAACAGTGAATTGTTAGTACTTGGTGATTTTGATTGTAAATTTTTGTCCTTTATCCCCTTGATAACTAGTATATATGTTTAATATAATTTTATATGTATAAATTCACTTATCAGTATAAATTCAAATAATATAGTTATAATTATTTATTTTATACCATTTCAGTACGAAAGATACTTCCAACCAGCGTCGACGTGCGTAGCGTCATTCTTTGCGCCCATACAGTTTAGTCCATCATCAGTATTGTGTTTCAAGGTAAGCTTTCAATATATTCCTTGTATAGTTTGTGAGAGAAAATAATAAATAAATACAATGTTTTCTATTTTGCAGGAGAAGAGAAACACAAAATTGCAATTACTAGCTACAGGAGTTTTATTGTCATGCAACCCTGATAGGTTGATTATCAAGAGAATTGTACTCTCTGGTCATCCTTACAAGGTAATTAACATCACCTATACAATGAGTAACCTTGTGGTGCCGGCTAAGAATAGCACCACATCATCTCATCCCGTGGGTGTCGTAAAGGTGTAACATTGTATATAAGTTATATTACAAAGGTAACTTGATCGCTTTGTTTTGTGATCCATGTCCTATTCCTAACATATAAAAAAATCTGATTGCCACTGTCATAGTTATGAGGTTAACAGTACTTATCGCTGCCAGATATATTTTTATTTGATTGATTGCGGCTCAGAATACCACCACCCCATCTCCTCCCGTGGGTGTCGTAAAAGTCGACTATGGGATTAGTCTGAGGATGGGCAGCAGCGTCCTTCTAATACGTTAACAACTCAACTGCGATTGCTAACCCGCCTGGCAAGCGTGGCGATTATGGCAAAACCCAATGAGCAAACACCCAGGCCGGTTGTTGTGGCGATCTTTCGGGGAGCCCTGTGTCCAGCAGTACACTTTAATCGGCTGAAATGATGAGACAATCAAATAGGAGTCCTAAATGATTAATAATTATAATTTTTATATTTTAATTCTAGGTCAACAAGAAATCAGCTGTCATTAGATTCATGTTCTTTAACAGAGATGATGTTTTATATTTCAAACCATGCAAACTGAGGACCAAGTATGGCCGCACCGGACACATAAAAGAACCTTTAGGTATGTTCCTTTGATTGTGCTATGCTGATCAGCCGAACAGCGTTTAAATCTGGTTTTACAGGAGCCTTCCGGGGTTATTTACTTTAGATAGTTATTTTTACTGACCTAAAGACGTACAGTGGTATTTACAATCACTGTTAACACCTTGTCTGGACTTTTGGGTGTTAGTCAAAGACCAAGTCTGGGTTCCATAGGTCAGGATGGAAAGTAGTCAGTGAGTTTCCGCACGAGTTACATTGGAAGATATCCCCGCATAAGTCGTGACCTCATTATCTTGTCTGGATGGAGTACATCTACTTGGGTCAGATAGTCTCTCTATCTGGCCCAAGTAGATGTATTCATTTATTGCATATTCCCGTCGTTTATATATCTATAGCGTATTTGTCGTGCTATATGATGCCATAAGCTTAGTCTTTAACATGTTCATCTTCAGTCCAACCTCAAGGATCGCATCAATTAGTTGAGACTGGCCAGAAGTAAGTATAAAAAAATTAAACTAGTATGATTAATGGTAAATAAAGGAAATAATAATATTCGTCCGCTTCGTGCCCTGTCAAGCCGACTGCCATATTTTATAAAATCATATAATATATAATTATATTAATAAGTCAAAATCTAAACTTTAGGATGCCTGCTACCTAGCCAGTTGATTGAGGTGCGTTGTTTCCATTTCTTTCAAATTGAATTACCTACCGCCTTACTTTATTTATTAACTAGCTGTGCCCGCCTTTCACTCGCCGTTTAATTTGGATTTCAAGGGTTTAATTTTTTTTGTATATAATCCAGATTTTTCTAAAATAATAGTAGTCTAAGTTACTTCTTATAACATCAGCTATCTGCTAGTGAAAGTTCTGTCAAATTCGGTCCAGCCGTGTTGGAGATTAGCTGGAACAAACAGATATAGAAAAAAAATGGAAAAACTTGTTTTTTTTTTTGTTATAAGTAACGTATATACTTTCTTAAGCATTTAGTTAAAAGCTGTTATTTTGGCATTACAAACAGACATTTCAATTGTATTTATTTGTATACATTATATTATTCTGCCGTTTAGTAGTTGAATTACGTTGAAACTTCTAAGGAATTCACATGTTTACATTTATTTTAAATAATTCTCTTCCTCTTTCTATCTAACTGCTAATCTCTGGATTTAACTGCGTTGGTTACTACCACGCTGCAAGGCTTAAGGACTCATACGACCATTCTATTTTATTTTCGTCCACGAATTTCGTGATTAATTTTGTAATTTTTAATAACTTTTTTCAAGTTTATGTAGTACTAGCTGGGACCCGCGGTTTCACCCGCGTTTAATTTTAAAGAAAATTTAGAGTACTTCGACATAGACACTTGACATAGAATATATATATTGGATTTCAAGGGTTTTATTTTTTTACACGGAACCCTAATTTTTTTTCTAAAATAAAAGTAGCCTAAGTTATTCCTTATAACATCAGCTATCTGCCAGTGAAGGTCCCGTCAAAATCGGTCCAGCCGTTTCGGAGATTACCCGGAACAAACAGACAGACAGAAGGACAGACAGACAGACAAAAAAATTAAAAATAGTGTTTTTGTTATATGTAACGTACATACTTTCATATGCATTTAGTAAAAGGATGTTATTTTGACACTACAAACAGGCACTTCAATTTTATTTATTTGTATAGATTTGCTTCAGATCAAGACAACTGGCATCAGCATAGACAAGTATTGGTAGAAGGGACTGCACGGGAACCGCCGTTTTGGTGGCAATGTTAGAGAATTGCGTAACCTCCTCTAGGACCTTGTCGATGCAAATTTATTGCGACTTAATTATTGGACCTGTGGATCCCAATTATCTTAGGGACTTCTGACCAACAATGGCTGATTTACACTTTTTCCAAGTATGGGTTGTATAAAAATTGCCGCCCTTACCTCTACAATTGACAGTTTCTAGTTTAAAGCTCATTAATGTAAGACTTACATAACACGGTAATGTTTTAATACGGTACCCAAATTTGCCGCCGAGGGCTCAAATCTACTCAGCCTGCTGGTAAATCCGCCACTGGAGACCAAGCAATAACCTCGCAGTTTGTGGGTGGTCAATTGCCTACAAACTCCTTAATTATGTACTTAAGATTGTTTTATTTGTCATGTGACGACAGAACAAACTAATTTCACTTCATCAGAGTTGGACTAAGACCATCTTTGGCCGATGCAATCACAACGTAAATGTTTGTATCTATCATATATTCTTCTGTACAGGTACTCACGGCCACATGAAATGTGTGTTCGACGGTCAGCTCAAATCTCAAGACACGGTGCTTCTAAACCTGTACAAACGCATGTTTCCCAAGTGGACGTATGAGAACTGCATCGTTACTGATAGAGATACTAAGAACAGTGATATGATGGAGTAAACATATGTTGTGTAAATAAACAAATAATTAGTTTTCTTTTCACTTTTCCTCACTCGAAGTCTTGATCTTGAGAACCGAATACTTGATTTCAATGGATGTAACCATGACGCGTAGTCGCTGGTCGGTGAGTCTGGCATGGACAAAGCTTTCTACGTTATCGTGCAGGGAGCAGTCGCGGGAGGATACTGCAGACCTGCAATATGTCGATGGTATTTCAGTCAGGTCCTGCTTATTCTGAGCAGACACATTGTGGCGAGCATCGATCACCATTTACTTAGCTAGAGGATGTACCAAGCGTGGTAATTATGCAAAAAAAAACCAATATCGATATATAGGGTCTTACTTTATTAATGGAAAATATTTTAAGGCTAGGCTCCATGAATGGTATAGAATTTATTTGAAGTATCAACACACTGGTGGGCTACTAAACAATAAGTGTTGTGTGTGCGTGTTCGGTGACAGTATCACAGTATTTTAGAAAGACAACATTTGATAGTTACCTGCAGTTTTTAGTGCACTGCATGATCTGCGATTTTTATGCAAATTGAAACATGAATTATTTAAATTAATTTTGAATATGTATAAAACAATGGTTGATGTTATGTTATTTTTATGTATTTACATCCTGAAATAGTATCTATTAATAAAGTAAGACCTTATATAGCGAAGTTTCAATAAAGTTCAAATAAAATCCAGTTACGTTTCCACATCTTTATTGACACATGAAGCGCGAAGGCCTACACAGTGAACATCGGGGTAGCAATCTCTTCGCCACTAGCCTAACTATCGGTAATCTCACATGAGGCAGTGAAACAAGTGAAATACTGCATTATAAGTTATCGTAAGTCGACAAGTTGAAGGTAACATCTGACGCGAATTGTCGCGAGCCCATCTAGCACACTCAATACTTAATATGATTATAGCTAACGATGTGCAGGTGAGTCGCGTCTGGTGTTAAGTTTATATATATAGTAAAGTATATAAATAATTAAATCGGGTTGCCGAAAATGGCAATTATTGACCACGTGTACAATTTTTATGGAGAATTTATTTCAATTTTTTTTTTTTTTAAAACGTTACCCCACACTAGGTTTTCTCCTGTGTCGTGGGTGCGTTTTTACAGACATAAATCCCACATACAATACACCCAGACCCGGAACAACTACCTGCAGATCATACAAATATTTGTTCCGTGTGGGAATTGAACCCACGACCCGGAGCGCAGCAGCCGACTGTATCAGCCACTGCACCAACCGTTGGTGGTAATAACTACGGATTGTTTCAATATCAATTCTGTCTGTGTTACATTTATTTCTTCCGTACATTGTACCATTTTGATTTGTACTAAAACAATATTGAAATGTTATTGTGTGCCATATAAAGTTACGATATCTAGTCACGGTTGTTGAGCAATGTGGAATCACGGATCACCGATCTCTGATTTCATAAACTGTTTCTTTTTCATAATCATCTATACTGTAACTGCCTAGTTGCAGTATAGATGATTATGAAATTATGATAGGTTTCACATATTCTGTATACCTTGTATAGATATAAAAAACGCATGTTTATTATTGCAAATACATATTTATATTCAGCCAACAACTTAACGGCCAAAAAATGAAGCGCCACTTAACATTTAAATCCTGCTTTAACGTTCGCCTTTCTACCAAAACAGGGCGTCTCGACTAGCTAAGCAGGATTAAAAAATTAAGTGGCGTTTCAGTATTCATCCGTTAGTCATTTACAACCTGGTCGACTTATAATAACTCACAATCAAATGAAAGTTGCAGAGAACGTTATAAATAATATTATTTTTTAGTACAAAAATTAGTGTATAAAGAAAAAAAAAACTCAATTTACTGCATTCTCTGCAATCGTGCCTTAACACGAGCGTATTATAATAATAATATTAATAATTACTATTAATAATTTATGAATGCAAACAAATTGTACTATTCGGTGTGATTAGTAATAAGTAAAAACTGAAGAAAAAATATTACTTAATAACGTACATTAATTTTTTTAAGAGTATTTTCACGCAGTTCCTGCTGCTTAGTCAAACTGAATTATATTCATAGCACATACAACGTAAAGTAGGAAGATTTTTTTAAACAAGTACAGAAATATTTAAGGTAAAATATTATTTGTTACAATCAGGGGTGCAATTCTCTAAGCTCAAACATCCATACATCCTTGAATAAAGAATTGAAATAACGGTAATAACTATGCCGTGTGGTGCCGGCTCAGAATACCACCACCCCATCTCTTCCCATGGGTGTAGTAAAAGTCGACTAAGGGATTAGCCGGAGGATGGGCAGCAGCGTCCTTCGAGTACATTAACAACTCCACTGCGATCGCCAACCCGTCTGCCAAGCGTGGCGATTATGGCTAAACCCCCCAATGAGCCCACAAGACACTCATATCGGTCGTTGTGGTGATCTTTGGGGAGGCCTGTGTCCAGCAGTGGACATCATTCGGCCGCAATGATGATGATGATGACTATTCGCTAAGACTGGTCCTCATGGCTTAGCTTCTGCAACATGTCCTTGAATAGCTTCAATCATGTCCTAGCGAATACCGAATTGGTTTTACTCCGTTATTTCAATTCTGTATTCAAGGATGTATGGATGTTTCATCATATATCATCATATCGGCCATTTATACGTCCACTGCTGAACAAAGGCCTCCCCCATAGGATGTTTGAGCTTAAGGAATTGCACCCCTGAATCTACGTACTGTGTCAAATTGCATGGTCTTGGCTATAGCTTATGAAGAGCCGTTTTACCGAGGTGAAGCGATTTTGCTGAAGGCAATTTGTCGCCGGCTATGGTGATGGCTATATCTGAATGCATTATAAATATCAGACTATCCAATCGGTTGTAATCGTTGTAAAATTGCTATGCCATGAAAGAAGACACGAAAACAGATTTATTTCTAATGACTCGAGTGGTGTAATGCAAATCGGCAGGTGAAATGAGATCGTAATGGCGATATAGAGTAGGGCATGAATAAAATCCCTTTATACCTGCTGAATTGCGTTGGATTTAGAAAAATCTAAATCGTAACTTCAAAATCTCATGTATCACAAAATATAGCAAATTAAGAACGATAGAAACTAACAATGTTAACTAGCAATAACTTGAAATTTTCTCATTGAAATTGTTAAAAGTATCTAACCTAAATAGGTACGTCAGCGACATCTCATACACATAATTATTTAACGCTTACATAATTATCTATCCCCAAGCGCCTCTTTAGCCACACAATATTTTTATTTAGAAATAACATAGAACAGTATTAAGGTAAAATTTTGGTTTCTATTTTTTAAAAGGCAAGTGTTTCACAGTTTGGTTCGGCAGGCGTGAGCGGTTCACGTCAAATGCGTTCGATATTTGAATTGCGCGCGAATTCACGTCCATCTATTTTGACAGCTCGGATATATTTTTTATTGGGTTTTTCACAGAGTTAGGTTTATGCTTTAGGTTTTTTATTGCGTCGCTTCTTCGCGTCCGTGTTTTCTGGGGGCGATTGCTTTGCACTGGTGGTATTGGCTGTCGCACCAGACTTGCTGTAGAGGTTATTGAGGAACTCTTCGAGGTTGGGATCATGACTGCAACATATAAATTACTTGTTACTATTAATAAAAATGTATGAATGTACAACTACAATCATTATAGTCATGGATTTATGGCAGTAACATGAGCTCTTATTGCCAGTCAGACCAGTCGCAAGTCGTCATTTTGTATGACAGTTTACGGCAGGTATTTAATTATTGCTCTACAACTATAACCGTGTGGTGCCGGCTCAGAATACCACCACCCCGTTTCCTCCCGTGGGTGTCGTAAAAGTCGACTAAGGGATTAGCCGGAGGAGGGGCAGCAGCGTCCTTCGAGTACATTAACAACTCAACTGCGATCGCCAACCCGCCTGCCAAGCGTGGCGATTATGGCAAAACCCCCCAATGAGCCCATAACGCACCCATATCGGTCATTGTGGTGATCTTTGGGGGAGGCCTGTGTCCAGCAGTGGACTTCATTCGGCCGAAATGATGAACTATAACCAGTATCTCGCATCTACATAATTACGTCGTTTGTATGTCGTCTGCAAAATTGATGCCGTGTGCTTACACATCCCCACCATTATTATACAGTACTTGAATAATAGAAGTCAGTGCCGCCCACAGCACTGAACGCTGTTTGACGGCACGGTTGGTGCAGTGGCTGATACAGTCGGCTGCTGCGCACCGGGTCGTGGGTTCGATTCCCACACGGAACAAATATTTGTATGATCTGCAGATAGTTGTTCCGAGTCTGGGTGTATTGTATGTGGAATTCATGTCTGTAAAAGCACCCACGACATAGGAGAAATTCTAGTGTGGGGCAACGTTTTAAAAAAAAAAACTAAGATGTTGGGTGCAGGAGAGTTGGATGCCAAGTGACCTCGTTATAGTTGTCAAGCAGTAGTCCATAAGGCGTGCAGTATTGACGATATCTGTTATTTAGTAACTACTACTTTCATTCGTTTTTAAAGTGTGTTGTTTGTATGACTTACCCAGTGGATGGCCGCTGGTTGAGATCGGATGCTGCGGCCGCTTTGTTGCCCAGCACGATCCGATACTGCACCACGTGACAATCCGGCCTTAGTTGCTTCAGATTCTTTTTCTGTTTAAATTTTAATTATGTAACAATAATAAACTGAGTTTTATACGAATGAACAGTTAGAAAATAAACGTTCAGAATAAAGACAGATGGCGCTGGCATTGGTAACTGCAGCTATCAGCTACCATAGGTGTGGGCTGCCAAGTGCAGTCTACAAAAGTCCAGTTTCTCGAGTTCTTGCTAAAATCTGATTAGTCGTGATATAAGAATGCTGTATCACCGGTTAGCTCAGGGGTAAGAAAGCATAACAAGGTTCCTTCCTGAATAAGAAGGTTATAAAATGTTTTAACGTACCTGACAACTGGCCCACTGTGTGATCTGGTACACGGCGCCGTCCATGCATGCGTAATACATCACGAGCAGTCCCATCATACTTGACTCTGCCCATATGTCGCCCTTACATAAATATATAATATTAACAACAGTGTAGGTACCTTTTTTAAATATATTTTTTTGGTGTCGTGTGGAAATTCTACATGAACTTCTTTCGCCCAGGGGAAGGGTATCCTCTCCTACTACCACCTACTCCTACCGGCTAAAACCACTGGAGCGGTCATCATCGGCATCGAAAGGGGGGGGGGGGGGGGTGGGGGGCTCCAGATCGTCGTAAGATCATACTAGAGCCGCCCATTCGTGCCACGCCTCTAGGCACATCACGGAGGGGATGACTGTAAAGCGGTCAACCCCTTTAGTACAGTATAGGTACCTAATAGATTACCAATTATCGGTATTGGGGCACCACGCAGTCGTCCCTTATGAGAATCACGGAATACAGAAAAAGAACAGCCACGCCATATTGAAGATTGGGGTAACTTTAATTCACGGGGTAACATTGATCGAAAATCCGTTGTCATAATATATCAAGAATTGCGTAGATGTATTTGCAGAAATGGATTGATTTGACAGTGTTGCTATCCCAGAAAAAAAAACTACCACATTGCGTCGTTTTACGCCATTCGCGCTATAAAACGGAAGCGGGAGTTTCGATCAAAGTGACCCCGTGAATCAAAGTAACCCTAATCTACCGTACAGTGTTTCATCCCATTTCATATAGAAAGATATACGAGATTTTCATAGGGTCATCATAAGATAGAAATAATAAATTAAACGGATGTAAAATGTCAAACAGTCGCCTTCATACGAAATCTGAATGCGCCAGCCCAAATGTTATTTTCCCCGTACACCAACATGTTTGATCCGTGGAAACACCTGCATTGACCGACTGTATTGAACTAAATTTAAGTAGAATGTGGAATACGGCTACATATATCAAGCTATCGAATCCAGTTTAGGTTGATCTTTCATCATACGGAAAGCCTATACAATGCGAGATCAGCTTATACTGGAGATTTATAGATATGTAGCCGTGCGTAAGGTAAAATGACTCCTGAGTATTATTCTCAGCAGCTGGTGCATTATTACAGCACTACCATAAACATGAGGTTCTGGCTACGAATAGTACCAACCCATCTCATACCGTGGGTGTCGTAAAAGGCGACTATGGGATCTAGAGGATGGGCAGCAGCATCCTTCGAGTACAGTAACAACTCAACTGCGGTCGCCAACCCGCCTGCCAAGCGTTGTGATTATGGCAAAACCCCCCCAATGAGCACACAACACATCCAGACCGGTGGTTGCGGCGATGGCGATGTGGCTTTGGGGGAGGCTTTTGTCCAGCAGTAGACTTTATTCGGCTGAAATGATGATGATGATGATTATTCTGGAGATATTTTTGTTATAAAAGCTCAGTATACCTCTTTAGCGGAGTGTCTGATCTTGCACTGCACGCAGTAGCGCGCTGCGTAGCACGGCCGGTCTGTCAGTACGCGCTTGTGGCGTCGCCCGCAGTTCGTACATCTGATACAACATGGATGTAACACTTGATATAAGGTAAAAACCTGTTACAAACAAATAATTAACAGTTTGTGAATATAATTATTGGGAGAACCCTATAAATTGTACCTTTGAATATGATAAATGCGTGCAAAGAAGTGTTCAGGGCATTTTTCTACTATTTTGTAAGTGACAAATTGTGCCTAGGTTTGTTTGTATTTTAGGGTCGGGTAGGATTAGGGTAATATCGTTTATAAGACTTTGAACTAAACTTGTACTCTTATGCTGCTATTATACAGCAAGACTTGTGGTATATATCGTTACCTGATAGTATTGGCTGCGAACTCCATTTTATCGTGGAGCTGAGCGAGCAGTTGACTCAACTCGCTCCACGCAGCCTCCACATGTCGGGATTCTAGCGCACGACGCTCGTAAGCTTCCCGACGCTCCTGTTTGAAAGACAGAAAATATTGTTATTAGTATTATTCCTAACTATAGCTAGGCTTAGCAACCCTAGCGGATTAGCACTGAAAAACAGCGCTGTGTTATGGATCACGTTACAACACAGTATCACACTGGGAGTTGACTCTTTTGAGACGTGCATCAGCAAACTGCTATTTTTATTAATTATTATCTTTATATTTTTGTATTTCACGGCATCAATGGCTCTGTTATGTACTTTTTTAATTACAAGATTAGTGTAGATATTAGTCTGATTAATGTGAATGTACCGATGTGCGTTTGATGTGATAATAAATCGTTATTCTTGTTTTCTTTCTTCTTTCTTGACTTATAAGACGTGGTCACACAACACACGCACACACGCACTTGCACACATCCATGCGCGCGCGCACTCACACACATGTGACCACATGCACACCACCGTCTTCCCAGCGCTGGACACGCAGCGTAGTTTGCGGGTTCAAAACCTGGCATGTAACTTTTTCAATGTGTAATATATGTATGCTTCTGAATAATATTTAATATGTTCTCATAACGTACTGGCCATCTACATCAGTTTATGTCATTTAAAAAAAGAAGGATTTTAGCTATCTTTTATTTCCGAGTTTTATTTGCTTTTTTCGGCTATGTGTTAATAAAGCGTTATCGTAAGTATATTCGGAGATTTTTAGTGAAAATTCCCTTCGTATCCGTGTGGTGTCCGGATCAAGAATGCAGCAGCACTCCATTTCCTTCCGAGGATGTCGTAAATGCAATTAAGGGACTGTGGAACAGTAGCCATTCAGCGGTCACAAACCCGCCTGCCAAGTGTAGTGGTCTTATGGGGGAGGCTTTTGAGGCGCGCGGGGATTGAGCCCAAGACGTACAACGCAGAAGGCCAAATAATGGATTATTCAAAACGTGTCTTCAAATTCCACTGACCAATTCCTATGGTAAGTGTGGTAGCGATAGGGATAGCGGTAGGGATAGCCCTTCTCCCTATAACCAATAATTGGGACACGCATGTTTAGCACTGTACGTTTATGTTCGTATCGTAGGGCTCATATGTTTGCATATTTAAATGGCGATGTCTTGAATTTTCATTTCCTTATAAAATTTAAAAAGGATATGCTAATTTTAGCAGTTATAACATAGTCAGTTTTACCAATTTTTTTCAATGTCCATGACAAGAAGAGGTGTGAACGACAAACTTAAATTGATTTATCTACGTCGCAATCAAATGTTCTAATACTGCTAACATACATAATTATACATACTTTACCGACTGTGCGAATGCTAGTGGTTTTCTATATTACTTTATTTATACACATAACATCATTTACGAACACTATAATAGACCACTGATGGGAAGGGGTTTCTCCAAAAAAGGAGGGAACTTACTAAAACCCTAAAGAACAAATGACACTACATATCACGGTTACTAAATATTTGTAAAACTTTGTCAAAGCAGTTCGTACCTAACTATTTGTAAATTAGGGAGAAAGCGCACTGCAGTATTTTGAACGAACCTACTGTCACGCCAAAAGGGTAAAAGCTAAGCTACGAAAGTCATCAAGATATTCCTCGCGGCCTTCGTTGCTTGGCTTCATCTTTAAAGGTTTATGAGCCAAGCGAAGGAGGCGTACATTTAGAATGCTCTGTATTTAAAAACTTTCTCAAAGCAATATGAACCTACCAGCTCTCCAATAAGATCGAAAGCGAGCTGCAATTTTGACCGTCCTCTGCGCTAGGATCTCGGATACCCAGTGTACATAAGAACAAAGCAATATCAAACCTGGCGTCACACCAATAAGATTAAAAGCGTACTAGAGTATCCTGAAGGCTTCCTGTTTAAGGAACCAAGAGCCAAGCAAATGAGACATTAAGAATGCTTTCCGCCTGTATTTAAAAACTTTGTCAAAGCAATATAAACCTACCGGCTCTCCAATAAGATCGAAAGCGTGCTGCAATATCTTGAAAGCCTCCTCTGCCCCAGGCTGCTGGTTCTTGTCGGGATGCACAAGAAACGCTTGCCGCCTGTAGTATCGTTTAATTTCTTCATCGGTACACGTCACGCTAACACCCAGTATGCTGCAAAGAATTAACTCATTAGAATTTTCCCAGCACTTTATTCACAAACAATAGACCATAGACGTTACGTACAGGGGCGGATTTAGACTAAGGCCGCGGCGGCACAATCAGAAGGGCGGCAAAATTTGGAAGACAACCAAAATCAGTATGTAAGGCTCAGTGTACACCGAGTCGCGACGCAATGAGGCGCGCAGGTGCTTGAAGAAGCTAATTGATCTCACGACAACTCGCGCTGCATTAAGGAGCGCCGCAAGGTTTTGTTGTCTCAAGTATCGGCGCACCGTGTCGTGTTTCGAGGCTTGCGGTGACCGGCGAGACGTTCCGTAGCGCTCAAGCAGCGCTGGGTGGCATAATGAGACGCGCTTCGACACGTATCCAATTCGCTTTCTCGCTCTCACAAAAATTGTACCTTTTGTGTAGGATTCAAGTTCTATACTGTGTCGATATCTTAATAATTGGGCGCCTCGACGCGTCATGTCTCGGTGTGAACTGACCCCTAATATACAGTATACAGTGGCCCGACGGTTTTTTAAATAGTTTGCGGCAATTTGTAACTATGATTTCTCCTATGACGTGGGTACAGTTATCAATCTATCTTGGTATTACAGAAGTCATCTATTTAAAGTTGACGATGAAAATAAAAGGTTTTCAACACGTTTGCTGTTTCGTTACGACCTTTATAAAAAGGGCGGCTTGGGTCTAGGACGCAATTGCAATTCGATCCATCCCTGGTTACGTAAGCATTGTATTTATATGCTTGACCGGCTTGCGTTTGACCTCGCACTAGCATCTCGTCACTTCCCGTAGGGTAGGAGATTGAACTAACAAGGCCACCAAGTCACTTACTACAAACATGATAGACATTATTCAAATCCGAATAATAACATGATTATTGCAGTATGTTTAAATAAAATTATTTTGGTAGTATATATAGACTATAGTTTCTGCTGGCTCCTTAAAATATTATTACAATCTTCATAAGCATTACACATAAAAATTGAGTGTATGTGTACTACCTATCTTTAGAATACAACAACATTACACATAATAATGTACAATAGTAAGTCAATAAACCTGGGTTCGAAGACCGAACAAAGCACATTATAAATGAATTAACAGTATGTTTATCAGAATCAGTATTGACACAAAGAGGTATATTTTAAATATTTAAAAAATACTTACTACTTTATACGATACTGTATACTATAATTAATAATAAAAGTTACCTATAAGGATCTTTCCCCTTACACGCCAGTAGTCTTTTCATAGCTTCTTCACCAGTCGCTGGCAATGGTATATTCACATTCAGCTTTGTTGAATCATTTCCATTGTCTGGTTCTATTTCGGCTACAACAATCAAATTTCTATATATTTATAGATGATCAATCTTTTATTTGCAAAAATACATCAAATATAAATAAATAAACACAAAAATCTATTTCTTACCTTTCTTTTAATGTAAACATACTTATATGGTCTTTTGCTTGTAGCAAGTGAATAATTGCCGTGTGGTGCCGGCTCAGAATGCCACCACCCCATGTCCTCCCATGGGTGTCGTAAAAGTCGACTAAGGGATTAGCCGGAGGATGGGCAGCAGCGTCCTTCGAGTACATTAACAACTCAACTGCGATCGCCTACCCGCCTGCCAAGCGTGGCGATTATGGCAAAACCCCCCAATGAGCCCACAACACATCCATATCGGTGGTTGTGGTGATCTTTGGGGGAGGCCTGTGTCCAGCAGTGGACTTCATTCGGCCGAAATGATGAAGTGAATAATATAAATTTAAACTATCATCTTTTCAGGCGAAAATCGTCCATTGCTGGACAGAAGGCTCCCCCAAAGATAGCCACAATGACCGGTATGAGTTTGTGTTGTGTGCTTATTGGGGGGTTTTGCCATAATCGCCATGCTTGGCAGACGGGTTAGCGATCGCAGTGCAGTTATAAATGTACTCGAAGGATGCTGCTGCTAATCTCATAGTTGCATTTTACGGCACCGACGGGATGAGATGGAGTGGTGGTATTCTTATCCGGCACCACACTGCACACAATTGAAACTATAACTATACTTTCAGTAATTTAGTTTAGCAACAATGGCTTTTCAGGTAACTTTCTGTTTAGTTTATTCAATCATTCCCATGTAACAATGACATTATAAGAAAGAAAGGCAAGAAAAATCAAATCTTGCATTATTATTTTATTACACAGGAATATCATTTTGTCGTTCTGGAACTGAAACCTGTTTACTTGATATCTAATACGCGAATTGCGATGGTGACTGTCAAAATCAAGATCAACAAATCCCCGTGCCCACAGACGTAAAGATTTATGCGGCCGCGGCGCTCGCGTCTCAATACAGGGCTGGTCTGTGAGCTGTATGCCGAGCAGCTAACTATGTATGTTATTAAAACGCGGACTTTCCTGCGGGTTGGCGCTCGTGTGAATTGGCTTTAGAGAATGCAGCATTTTTAGTAGGAGCCACTCGTAAGAACTCATGAATCGTACGTCCATAGTATGTTGGCACTGTTATTTTCTGATAACCACTGACTCAGGTATATTTTCAGGGTATCTGACTAGAGCGTGAACAGTGCTTTCGAGCAGACCCTGGGTTGTGGCTAGAATGTTAGAGGTGAAGAGAGTTTGAGCTTTTAGGTTCCCTGGCAGATGCAGCCCGTCCACGTACAGTGAAGTCGTTGGCCTATCCCCAGTTCTATTTAGCTACAGCATAAAGCTGTATCATTGCCGGGCACTCCACGTTCGATTACACCGTTATACGTACTGCACGATTTTTTCTGTAACCTATTGTCGTGCGACTTGCGGCACGACTGCATGAACTAAGGCGGTAAGGCCCGTGTTTATAGAACGAAAATCAAAACTTTAGTGAAACTCGAGTCTAGATTGTGTTAATCAAATATGAACCCTATACAATAGGTACAGCATTTATATTCAATCGTTGCAATTTCGACTAAAGTTCTACATGAATTTTGATACTTGATCATCATTGCAAGCCGCACCGCGATTGCTATTTTATGTTTTTATATATGCCGCATATGCGTGTGTAAGGCCCGTATTACAGATCGCAAAACAAAAATCACATTTGAATATAAATGCTGGAGCTACTATCTAGGGTTCATATTTTATGAACGCCATCTCGATTCAAGTTCTACTTGGGTTTTGATTCTCGGGCCTAAGAATGTTGATCATAGTATTGATCTAGGAAGCATTACCACAACTATTGTTTCTATAACTGATATAAGGTGGATGGTCTTCAGTTCCAGAAAGATAAAATAAACCACATGTATAACTGTTTCTTATTCATACAAAATCTATATTCTTTTAAAAAGGTCTCTATCATACATTTAATTAGTATGAAAATTAGCTTATCGGTCTTATAACACTACGTTAATATTCAAATTGGATCAATTCAGGCAATTGAAGCAACTAAGTATATTACTGAAACAGATAAAAAAAAACTGAGGTCAATAACTTTCTACAAGCCATTAAGAAAGTTAAAATATGATAACATTATTGTGTGTATGCTAATTAATTCTCAAGTAATTAGTTAAATAGTTTATCTAGTGCATGACCACTATTTACTATAACGGTATAACTACTCGAAAATGTAGTTTAATGATAATGGAGTTACTTTAACATTTTGTTTTGTGATGGAAAGAGGGGAGTAGAAATACAGCAGAATTACTTAGACCCACAAATTCAGACCTTCCATCTATTGCAGTGAAATTCGCATTTATATAACATACATAATTTTAGGTGTATTTATGGGGTTTCGAATGGTACCAGCCAAGAATACCACCACCCTGTCTCATTACATGGGTGACATAATAAGGGACTATTGAATTAGCCAGAGGACAGGCAGCAGCATCCTTGGAGTATATTTACAACTCAATTGCGATCCAAACACACCTGCCAAGGGTGGTGATTATGGTAAAATCAGATTGGTTGTTGTGGTGACCTTTGGGGATGGCATATATTGCAGTGGACATCTTTCTTGTGGGTTTCTACTCGCACTAATCAGCAGGGTCCATAATAAGGATTGAATCTCTTATAGACATTGTGTTATAAATTTGGGTAAGGCAATGGAATTTTATCATTGAATAGATAGCGTCTTATTTTATGAAGTTGAGACTCTTTTATCTTAATTATGACTGATGATGATGAATATTTAAGGTACTTTCCCTTTATATAAAGCTCATATTATCTTGCATGTGTAAACAAATTTACTTACCTTTTTTAAACCATTTGAGCTTCCTCCAGAAGCCAAGTCTCGTATGTCCAAATTTTCTGTCAATGTACAACAAGTACTTGTTGTCACAAAGCTTGCTCAGCCAGTCTTTGCTACTGCGCCATACCGCTTGGGAGCTCACATATGTTTGCGTGAACACAGATGTGCACCTGGGGGGTTTCTTTTAAATTAAATACATTACTTGAACAACAATCGCAGCAGGCTATCAATAATGCTGGTAATTCTATTTTCATGTTTTACAAAATGTTAACAATATCATTACCATCATAAATAAGGAAATTAAGTTCTTTGGGTTGATTTAGATTTCGTGCCTGCCAGCAAACACTATGAATAAAGATATACAGAATGGAAGTATTGTTATGTAAGGTCTCTGTTTATTTCATCTTGTGTTCAGTTCAGTAGTGGACGTCCTTTGGCTGATATGATGATAATCAATAAGCAAGATGCTCAGTCAGCCATAGTAAAAAGAATAATATAATAATACTTACAAGTCAAACGACAAATGGAAACTCATGCGGCATATATCAGAAAGTAGGTACATGAACCATACAAAAGCCTTCCATGTCGCTCCACCCCAGTGCTCCAAATAATTCTGAGCCAAACCCAAGTAGCCCGGCTTGTTCCTTCTCAGCTTAGACAGATTTTTCTTTTTATCTTGCACAGGCTTTGTAGTTTTGTGATAGTTACGTCCATCCTTCTTCTTTTTAGCCTTCAAATTCTCACTCTGCCCTTCCTGAATGATAAACTGTGAGTGATCATCCTCATCATCTAATTTAAACTCATCCTCAGTAGCAGCACTCTTGTCTGAATACTTTGATTTATTATCAGATTTCTTCTCCTTTTTTAATGGCTTCTCTGGATTTTCAATGAAAACAAACTGACTTTCATTATTGTGTGTGTAGCTTGTGTCCTCTTCGTTGGTTATGTCGTCTAGAGATGACCATTTACGAGAAATATTGTTGCGTTTGTTTTTAGACTTTTTATTAGGCTTTGGGCGTTTTTCATTATCATCAGTGTTTATGTCTCCAGACTCGCTGCCTGATGATATTGTGTTTGACTGCTGTTTCTTCTCACTCTTATGTTTATGTTCATCTTGCTTGATGTTTACAGGTTTCTCTGGCTTTGCATTAGATTTGTTGTTCATTGCCTTAGTTTCAATGTTCTGAGGTCTTACTTTTCGATTGGCTTCTGTTTGAGGAGTATTTTTTGTATTTTTAGCTAACACATCTGAGTATGTTGGGCGCATTGGCTTCACTTCAGCCACAATACGTTTTTTGTTGCTGGTATCAGCAAGAGGACTATTTTCATTCCTCTTTGGTGAATTTTCAGCTTTTAAGGACTGGTTCTTGGGAGGCTCAAGTACAGGGTTATTTGATAATATATTCATGTTGGAAGCATCTGGATGATTTAAAGGATAGTTCTGTCCAAAGGGGGAATATGTGCCTGTTGAATTTGGCTCTAAATTTCCCAGCAAATCTTTTAGGAAATTGGATGTTGGTTGATTGTTAACATTTTCTTGATAATTTGGCTGATTTATGTTTGTTGGCGGTATGTGAACATTATTATTGTTCATAGAAAAGTCTTGGTTTAATGTAAATAAATGTGATGGCTGTGGCATCTGCACAGGGATGTCCCGAACTCCCTGATTGTGGTTAAACAGTTCGTACTGACCGGACATAGGGAAAATAAGGTGCTGATTATTCTCGTCATAAAACACACGCACTAATTGACCATTGCTAAGCTTGAGCATAGCATTACCGTAATTCTGGTTAGCGCGAGGAACGTTTGGTACATTGTTGAAAGGTATCTCATCTTTACTAGCGGCGGTATCGCCTGTCTGCACGTTGTAAGCATGTTTGTTCAAATAAACATCGTTGCCGAAATTTGGATTGACGTAAATACTATTATCGTTGATGACACTCGGGTTGGATGAGATCTGCGGTTGTTTCCTCTCATTCAAAGCGCCAGGTGCACAATTTTCAGCGGCTTCCGCATGATAGTTCCATGTATTGTGCTTCATATCGTTGTATATCTGATCATCCTTAGGCGACCTTGCCATTTTTGGTTACTTTTTATTGAACACAATCAACATTAACACTATGATAGTGCACCCTAAACTGCGGTATATAACTCAAGGATTTAACATTTTATTATTTTATAGGTAAAATTTGAGAATATGTTGTTAAAACGTGGATTACAAATTTATTGACGATTTGACGCTATTCGCATTTTTATGCACAGACTATAAATTTCTAGCTTGACATTTGATTTGGATGAATATTCTCGTTAGATGACTGATTCTGTAGATAACAGGGTTGCCAATTTATCTAACTCCTTAATAATCTAAGTTGAATTCCCCAAATTGGGGACAAATATCTGCTGATTCCCCATAACCAACTCCCCTCCATACAAAATGTTTCTAAAAAATGTCAGTATACCTACCCAGTTTATAGACCGTTATACTTTAAATAGTTTTAATCACTAGGGGTAGTAATTGTCGGCACCATCTCCTCCTTCTTCGAGCAGGATCAGCCCTCTCTCAGTCCCGCTCTGCGGTCTCTTTCTGGAGCATGACGCGCAATCGCTTCACAGAAGGAGACTACTGCATTCCAGTTTTCGTGCTCTGCCAACATAGCCGACACTACTGCTGGCAGAGAGAGATCTTGCCCGCTCCGATTTACCACGATCCACAGCTCGGCGGTCCACGCAGGGCACGCCTCGAGCGTGTGCTGTGCGGTGTCCTGGTCACTATCACAATGTGGCATTGTGCCGTGGCCTCACATCCTATCCAGTGCAGGTACGCAACGAAACAACGGTGCCCGGTGGGCACTTGCATCAGGCGGTAGGTGACGCGCTCGCTCCTTCTGTGCCAGGCTCCAAAGAGCGGCAGGACGGCTTCCTCGACGCGCTTGGTCGCAAACTGCATGTGCAGGCAGCGACGCCACTTTCCAAGTGCACGCCGCCGAGCTAGCCGCCTCAACCTGTCCAACTCCCCTGGAGGTGCGCCATCGCCACTCTGGCGGAGGAAACGTGTCTGATCATAGACCCACGTATCCATCTCAGCCAGGTTGTCGAAAGGCGGAAAACGCGCCAGGAGAGTTGCCGCCTCGTGGGACACTGTTCGGTATCCTTGTACGATCCGGATAGCCGTCCTGCAGACCTTAAATTTTGGTTCTGCAGCACTGGGCACCTGGCAGTCGAGCTGACCATACAGGTGCCCTGTAGAGGGCCACGGACCGCACGACCCCCCCGTAGAGACGGCGAACTTCCTTACATGATCCCCCGAGATTGGGCAGCAGCCGGTGTAATGCACCCACTACCGTCTCGACTCGGGGGACGAGGGACTGGAAGTGGTCTTCGAAGCCCAACGACTGTCCAGGGTGAGCCCCAGGTATTTCATGTACCGGCCCAACCCGATTCACGCGTCACCAACGCGTATCCACGAACTGGGTGGTTCTCTGCTCCTCGGCAGTTTGTGGAGCCATAGCGCCTTGGTTTTTTGAAGCGTTATCCGCAGACCCAGGGCGTGAATTTTAGCCACGACAATTGCCACCACTTGCTCTGCAAGCTGGATGGTTCCCTCAAAGGACTCCGCGCTGGCCAACACGAGAGTGTCGTCAGCGTAATAGACTAAGCTGACGCCAGCAGAGAGAACATCACGCAGGACCGCATCGTAGGCGAGGTTCCATAAGAGGGGGCCGAGAACTGACCCACATTTAATTTCCCTCCGCTTTACGCTACCGTCCCTGCCCACACTGCCACCCTAATATCGCTCTACGGGATGGATTTGAAGGCGTTGACGATATCTAGACTGACCGCCAAGGCCACCCCACCCAGTCGAGACACTGCCTGTTCCGACAGCGGGCGGATGCAACGAATCTCGTCAATGGTGGACCACCGCTGCCGGAAGCCATAAGTGACTTTCGGCCAGGTCGGGGCCAACCCGCGACAGGCGCTCAACGAGTTTTCGAGTAATTATTCTTTAAAAAAGCTTCGAAGCCCCGTCGAGCAGGCAAATGGAACGGTATACAGAGGGAGACTGCAGCCCTTCCTTCTTTCTTCAAGCCAACTGCAGTGCGTACACCCACACGCGGCCCGGAACACCATCCGGACCCAGTGCGGTGTTGGGACTCTTCAGGCGGCCAATGGCTCGGTCCAGCTCTCCTTCCAAAACCCCCAACTCCTCAGCCCAGTCTGAGGCAATCGGGGGTGGAGAGGGATCAGGATGGTCTTAGACCGCCGGAAAGAGCGTTGAAAGTACTCCTTCCAGAAAATACGGAGCCATGGTTTCGTTTCGTACCCACTAACATTCGGTAGGGTCTCCCCCACGGATCCCTGTCCAGCCCCTTAAGAAGCTCACTCCAGGACCGAGCCTTCGCCTCGCTGATGGCGGTCTGAATTGCCAGCGTGGCCACCCGAAAGGCCCAATAGACTTCGTTTGAGGCCAGCCATGTGAGAGCCACGTCGAACATAATGTGGCGGTGGTCCGAAAGTGTTAACACTTCCTCCGCTACCCGACACCATGCGGGCCACAGAAGGAGCCACCCATGTCAGACCCACGATCGGACTTCCCCAGACAGTGAACGCAGGTGCTACGTACCCCCAATTCATGTCAATTGGAGGAGGGTGGAGGTCAAGTGACGCCGCCCAGTCATGCATTATCCTCCCCCTCGGCCCGTCTCAGCGGTTGCCCCAAACTCTAGGGTGATCGTTGAAGTCCCTTTTTTGCCTGCGCCGCCTGGCATTCCCGAATCTTGTGGTCCTGGCAGCCACAGCCGAAGCAACAACTCCGGACAAACCCCCCCCGTGTATGGTGAAAGCACGACGACGACAGAAAAACCATTCCCCCGCTGACTGACCTTTTGATGGTCACGGTGTCCGGACCGATGCCATGGTCGGCGAGCTTTATATTTCGCTGAGCCACGGCCATGACTTCACTTCATTCCGGTGGGAGCCACTCCGCCAAGGCCGCCGGTGGCGTCCATCATCCCCCCGACTTTCAGGACAATGGATCGCCGAAGCTCGGCCTCTGCTTCCAGCGGCAAACATGTCTGTAGACGCGTCCCCCTGACAAAGATCAAAGATCGTCCTATCGAACGCCCCTTCTATATCAAGAAATGCTGCTGCTGAGATCTCTTTAGCTGCCAGAGCCCTTGACTGGATAATAGTCCATACCTTTCTCAAAGTGACAGAATTTAGAATTTTTTCAATTCAGCTATAGGTTGCAATATTTTCTCGCTTCAATTGCTTCCTCAGTCTAAACGTGTATCTTTCAGCAAGTAAGTTGTAATAACTTTGCATAATTTTAACAATTTGATCGAATGATAACATAAACGGTTATTTCAGAGTCCATACCTTTACCAATTACAGTTCACACCTTGCACTGGCCAGGCACTTTAAAATCCACTTTGATATCGTTAATTATAAAGTGCTGTTCTAAATGTTAAACGTATAACTCCAATTAACGACATCGGTATTAAATACTTGTAGTTTTCGGACCGGTTCGTTTATCTTGCAATTTTGTTGACACTTAATTATACTAAACATCGAGTTCGGTTTCGTCACCAAACAATACTGGGATCTTTGGGAATACTACTGGATTGGCAATAGTATTGAAACCGGGCAAGCTCGCGAGCATACAACAGACTAATAAAGCCTCTATTTCAATTAAGAGCAGTGCATAGTCATTACACATAATTATAATGTAGGTAAACCTGCTTATTAATAATTATGGAGCAGGTGGGTAACTTTAGTCGGTAAGAACTGTGGCAGCGACCAACTGGGATGCCAAGCGAGCGTGAGAACTATGTAGCCATTTAAACTGGTTTCAGGGATTTCCATTTCGGTATCGGACGGGCTGCACTTTTGGCCGTTATGGCTGGAAATTAATATTTCACTTTCTTGTTTGGCTTCACACGTTAGTTTGACGTCCCGCATCCAGTCACCCTCAGTGCCAATGCATCCATGGCGTCATCATTCGGTTGACGCATGTCACCTACACTTTGGTTAGGTCACTTAACAAAACATAACAATTATAATAACAATATACATGCGCCTTTAATCGCCCTGGAGTATGCGGTTCTGGGAAAATTGTCCCACTCTTCGCCAATACCAGCGAATACGGCTTGCCTTCATTATGCATAAGTCTTCTGCTTCAGCAAATCAATGCACTCAGTGACACGGTATATATATTCTTGAGGGCTGATCCAAGATCCCGGGAATGCCCGCCTCACAAAGCGTATTACTTAACAAAGGTCGAGTGTTGTCTTCCTTGAGCAGTCTACTTTATCAATGATAATCCTGGCTTCGTCGATACGACGCTAAATCCTGTAGTGCCAAGCTGGTACGGCGGTTTTTCTTTCTATTGCAAATAAACGACTTGGTAAAAAACAGTTCATCGTGTGTTTTGCCGATGATGTTTCATTATTATTTAAAACTTCGGAATATATTGGAACTTTTACGTAAACTAAACAGTAGCTGAACGAACATAACTTGGAAATTAATTTATCGAATACAAAAATTTGTCAATTCAGTACCTACTAAAGACCTTCATTAAACCACTAAAACTTATACGCTAAAATATTATTACAATTATATTAACAAATAAAATTACCTACAAGAAATACACGAATTTACACATTTAGGATTATCATAGATATAGACAATACAAAAACAAAGTTGTCACAGCTTATATAATTGCACTAAGCGAAACATCATTGGCCTATATCGGTCCCCTTCTGGACGTAGGATCTCTCTTGGCGCAACTTGTAACACGGACTATAATATTGCTTTATATGCTTATTACGCGTATGCCTATTCCTGGCTCAACTATGGCATTATTTTGTGGGCATAAAGTATGGATTTCATCGACCTGTTCATTATGCAAAAGAAATACATCAGCATTTTAATGGGTTCATCAGAATATAGTTCAACGACAAAGTTGCAGGTCATGCTAAAGGTTTTTAGAAAATCAAAAACGGAATGATACAGGAATCTGTTAATAATTTGATTGTTTTTCGAAGTAGTCTCCTTTTTTTTCTAAGCACCATCGCATGGGATGGAAGCATTGACTGAAAAGTGAGCTCACTCTTCTCTATGGATCTCTTCCACGTTATTTCCAACGCAGCCATGCTATCAAGTTCCATTCGCTTCTTCGGGGTTCATTAAGTGAATTCCGCCGAGTTTATCTTTTATTTTGGTGAATATTTTCACCATCGCGTGTCTCGAAGATGGTTTCCCCGTTATTACGCCATTAGACACTTCCAAGCCCGAGCATAGAGCTCTGGCGGCCCCTCTATGATCGGCCAACTAAGGCAAGCCAGAGTTGAAAATCCTGCGGGCACTCATGGGGTTCCACTCCAACCAACCAATAAAGGCAAGCCGGAGACGAGGTCCTGACCGACTCCCTGGAGCATTCGGGTACGCAGTGTCGCTACTCACATTCAGCTCGTCAAAATGCCCGGCGTTCTTATTTGACTTATTATTACGGGGTTCAATGCAGTAGCAAATGATTTAGTCATTCATCACATCACACATCCATGCTCTCATAAGCTACGGAACCCTGGGCAGGTAATGCACACTTGCAATGTATTTAAATACTTATATCACATGTATTTTTTATTCATTATATAACATTCGTAATTCTTGTATGCTTATCAATTTAAATGCATTAGTGATGCAAGGAATAAAACTTTATTCGAATACCATTACAAAAACGCTTCACGTAATATGAGATAGACTATAAAACACGCTACTCAATATACTTTAATAATAAAAATTAACTACTGTAATTTTTTACTTAAACAAAAGCTTTTTTTTACTCGTTTGATGTTGCTTTCCCGAATAATCAAACTAAAAAACATCAAAAAATATCTTCGCATAGGTAGGTTCATAAATCGCGACTCCGGTCATTGGGTTGCGGTAGACGGAGGGCCGCCCTGATTCCTGTTAGATAGGGGGCAGGGCTTTGTCGCGGCAGAGTGGTGACTTCTGGTGAGAGATACTTGTACCACCAGGTAGCGCGCAGCATTCGCTGTAAATGCTCACCTCATCCAGTGCTCATCCTAGGAAACTTCAACGCTCGCTCCAGCGCAGCACCGGGATGGGCCGAGGGGGAGGACTTTGCAAGACTGGGCGGTGTTACTTGATTTCCGATTGTTGAATCGGATAGCTCCTGGAGGGACTGGATCTGGGATCCGTGGGGGAGACCCTACCGTATGAAAGCGGGCAAGTAGCGCCCGTGGGTCTCCCCGGTGATCGAAACCATGGCTCCGGATTTGCTGGAGGGAGTGCTCTCTACGCTCTTTCCGGCGGTCCGGGACCGTCCCGGTCCCTCTCTACCCCCGATTGCCGACCGAGCCGTTGGCCGCCTGAAAGCTCGCAACATCACACCCGGCCCGGTGCATGCGGTGTATGCACTGCAGTCTCTTAGGGACCGCTTGAGACGGCTGTTCACCAGCTGCTTGCTGCAGCGTGTCCCCGTCCGGCTGGAAGGAAGCCGGATTGGTTCTCTTGAAGAAGGAAGGAAGGGCCATGGAATCTTCCTCTGCGTACCATCCTATTTTTGTTTCGAGACAGGCTTCAAAGCTGTTCGAGAGAATAATTGAAAAAGCCTCGTTGAGCACTTGTCGCTTTCACAAAAAATTCATAAATCGCAGCTACCTATATACATATTTACACACAGCTAATTTCTTTTTTAAACTTTACTCCCCACTAGGATTTCTCCTGTAATTTGCGTTGCGTAATTTGTGTCTGTAAGACATAATATTCAGACAATACAAAGTTTCGGTAATTTGCTTTTATTCAAAGAATACGAATTTTAGTATTCGTATACGTTGCATCACTATAGTGTATGCCTTTTGATATAGCTCGAAGAAGAGTTCCAAAACGTATTATTTACCGTTTGAACTTCGTAAAACTTGAACGCATTAATTTGAAGTTTGGCATATGGATCAGACCGTAAGTTGTTTCTTTTTTTTTGAGTTTTGGCGCCTCCCTTTATCGCCACAATTAACTGGGTAGACTGGAACATTGTAAGCACAATAAACTTGCTTGAGTTAATTGTATGAATATCCAATGTTATAGATGTCGCAATCAAAATGACGACTACGTCGAATTACAAAAAACATGACTACTTTTGTTTCATCATCGTCATTTCAACCAAATACGTCCACTGCTCAACAAAATTCTTCCCCTTAAACGACGTATGACGTAATTTTGGGTAGATTTTGCCAGTTTCACCACGCTTGGCAGGCGGGTTGGTGAGCGCAGAATGGCTGTTGTTCTACGGAAGGGACGTTGCAGCCGAGATGCAGAGGTGCTATATTCTTAATCCGCACCCCACACAGTAGGTCTGAGTTCTTCAACCGAGCAAATTGGCGAGACCGAATAGGAAACTCTTATGGCTTCAACCAGAGTAATAAAATTTGTAAACTCACCTTACTTTAAGCCAAGGGCATACCACGGTGGGACTGGGGCCCTAGCTTAGGGCGTCACGATGGGCCTCGCCAGCAAGAATAGTTTGATGACCGGTTTGGTAGTGTTAGTGAACTAACACACAAAATCATACAGCCGTCCCGAATAACAATTGAACATAGGATTATAGTACGTCTTCAAATAAGTTAGCTAGTTCATCCATCCGGACTCAGCAGATAATACCCGTATCTTGAACCTATTAATAATTAGTTCAGGGTCAATTAAGACAGTTTGGTTGCACCTTTTCGCAAAAGTGTTTAAAACGTAACACATCAGCCTGTATCTGTCTCACTGCATGGCAAAGCCCTCTTCTTATACTGGGGACTAATATTGATCACTGCGCTTGATCACTCCTGAGCAGCGATATCAGACGATTTGATCCAGGTTATTCACTAAGTTTCATTCATCCAGTGTCTTAGATTAAATAAGATATTATCTACCATACCATAGGACTTTGTAAAAGTCACATTAGCAAGTTATAAACCCATAATCTGGTTCTTCAAGAAGCGAGTGTATAAAACTCCGTAGCACCACAACGAGTAAACTTATATTAGGCACTAGCTTTTACCCGCGCACGCGCATTGTATTTATCTTTCGTAAATATTTTTTTTTTCAATAAAATGTATCCTCTGTAACTTCTAATACCTCCAAGATTATGTGTACAAAGTTTCATGATGATCGGTTAAGTAGTTTTCGCGTGAAAGCGTAACAAACAAACTTACATTCACATTTATAATATTATAAGTTTAGTATATAGTATAGTATGAAGTATGATGTATAAAATCCATTCGATACTCGAAATTGAGTAATATTATTATGAACTTCATGACGAGACACCTGTTTATATTTCAGACAGTATTACGCCAGATATAGTGTCACAAAGCTTACCTACTAAACGAACGGGTTCACTTTATATACCGCATTTAAAATTTAAATACATATATTGCGATGTCAGTACTTAATTAAGACTGAATGAAGAATTGAATTTTCTTGCGTATTTGAAGCTGAATCTGAGAATGTTAAAATTTCTGTTCTCCGTGATGGCGATGGTGGCAGTTGCTGCTAATGTACAAAATGATTCAGCAGCCAATCAAATTCTTATATTCAAGGAGAAAACTTCGGTAAGTTACACTTATTTTGTAACTTCTAGGTTAAGATTGAATATTCTGACGATGTTATAATTTTGTTAAGAACAAGTATCGTAGCTAACATTTTAATCATTGTCCAGAGTCATGAAATAATGTCATGCACAAACAAACAAAAGTTATCTGGGTGCTACTGTTACTTAGATATTTTTTAATACGATGTGTTTTACTTCAAATGACGTTGTAAAATTATTTACCTAGTATGAATATAGGTGCGAAAATTAGGAAAATACTTCGAATGCACTAAATAAATGTGATATGACTCTGCTGAATTTCCGTAAAAGAGAATACGACCCGCTGTATTTTTTTAATATTAAGTATATAATAAGGGATATGTTTCCGGATTAGCTGGAAATTTTCGGAGTACTGTCAATCCTCTAGAGAGGTCTTCAAGAGAGAGGTGGTCCTATCTATTTCTCTGCTATTAATGATAGAACAAATATACGAGAAAATCATAGAACACAGATTTAACATCTAAATCGACTCACATTTTGAATAAGTAAGTTTGGATACTAAGCGTGTAATGGCACTACAGACGCAATTGACAATCTATGAGGTAGCTATACTATATTAAATATAAACAAGAAAGTGGTTGGCATTGTCATATTCATGTCATATTATGGCTATTTCTCGATATTTTTATTTATTTTTTAGGAAGGCGTACAGGCTAATCACAACATTTATGGTTACTAGTTAAAAACATGGATTGCTAATAACAAGATACTTACTGTGTTTTGCCAAAGTACATCATGACATAAGTCATATTAACAAAACTGGAGGAATATGGTATTAGAGGCAGTATCTTCCAATCATAGAAAGAAATATGCAACTGTAGCAAATAGTAATTCGTAGAATAAAAAATTTGTAGAAAGTACCTAAGCAAGAAGTGGTAACATAATCCAAAGTCATCAATATTAAACGCGGCGTGGCTCAAGGTTCAATACAGGGACTCTTATTTATTATACATATTTCTAAATTACCTTACTTATTTTGCAAACGCAGATGACATAAATGCCATAATTACAGATACCAGCATGCAACACCTAACTTCAAAAATGTACACAGCACGTATAATGGTACCTACATGACTGCGAATTGACTTTCTGTCACAGGTTTGATCCTCGCACGAAACAAATATTTGTATAATCTCCAGATGGTTTTTGGGTTTGGGTGCACAAAAACAAGCAACTTGTACAATAGTACGCATTCCCCCTTAGAAATATTGCAAGGAGTAACTTATAAAAGCTCGAAATTCTGACATTTTCCAACCTTTACACTTTAAAATATTTATTTACTCTTTTGACGCAAACTCGATACACAATGTATAGCTCTGTGTATTAGTTTAATTGTTATTTGTTTTATACTTATTTTTTTATTAAAATATACAAATTCGGTGTAGCTTGTATGTCCCTTATAAGCGTGGCGATTATGGTAAGACGGGGATCTTGCCATAATCGCCACGCCCCACTGAGCACACTTCACATCCATATCGGTTGTTAGGGTGATATTTGGGGGAGGCCTGTCCAGCAGTGGACTTTATTCGGCCGAAATGATGTATGTCCTTTTCTGTCTCTCTATATGTGGCAAATAAATGTTTCTTTATTCGTTTCTTTTTTTTCTTTAACTATATAAATTATATATTTATTATATATAAATTAATAAATTACATAAACTACATAAATTCTAATACTTTATGTTAATATTAGTATTTTATACCTACTTTGAATTGTAATAAAAATGTAATCTAATAATTCTTACTGTAATAAAATTACTTAATTTAATTATTGAGTATTACTAAATACTGACATAATTAAATTGTGATACATTTATATATTTAGGTAATGCAATAATTTTTAGTAATCATCATCATCATATCGGCCATACAACGTCCACTACTGAACACGGCCCCCCATAGATTTCCACAACTATCATCATATTGGGGGTAATTTGTCAGTACTCGCCACGCTTGGCAGGCGGTTTGGTGTGCGCAGAATGGCCACTGTTCCACAGAAAGGACGCTGCTGCCCATTCTTCTGATTTAGAGACCCTTAGTCGCCTTTTACGACCTCCGCGGGAGGAGTTTTGCTTATATTCTTAATTCGGACACCACACGAATGATTTTTAGTAATAGTATAAATTTATAAAAATGAACAATTACAAAACTTCAATTATATTGTGTTTATTTATCTTATATATTTATTATTACTTTGTTGTAATTCTGGAGGAACACTTACCTTATTACATAATTAGCCCATTACTGTCCCACTGCTGGGCACGGGCCTTAACTCACGATGAATAAATTTTAGGCCTTAGTCCACCACGCTGGCCTAATGCGGGTTGGCGGACTACACACACCATTGAGAACATTTTGGAACCCTCTCAGGCAGTTTACTCACGATGTTTTCCTTCACCGTTAACGCAAATGATAATCAAATTCTGATCCGCACATGAATCCTAAAACTCAGAGGTATGGGTCGGTATCGAACTGAGACCCTACTGTATAGAAAGCAAGAATTCAACCACAAAGCTATCACTGCTTACCTTATTATGTTTACCTATTTATTATGATTTTATTTGACAAACAAAAGTTCTTGTACTACTATTTTTAGGTTATCCAACCAGATCAGTTTCGGTATACTATTACTATTTACTATTAAGGTTATTCTTTAGAGTATATACATAAAATATTTAGGATAATCTTTAGAATACATTTTTGTTTTATACAACATTGACATTGGTAGAATCATCGACAAACCGATGGAGCCCTAAACTGAAATTGGAAAATATATTGTCTGTCATTGGCAATCCTGTTTCACAAATAAATTATTCTGTTCTTTTCTATGGTATGAATCGGAGAACCAATTCAGTTACTTGATTTTTATATGTCATTTTAGGTACACCCTAAGAGATCTCTATACCAAGTTTCATCGAAATCCCATCAACCGTTTTAGTATGAAGAGGCAATAACAAAGTTATACTAATTAAGTATTAGCTATAGCTTTCCCACGACCCGTGCATTTTTCAGGGAAAAAGGTAGCCTATGTCACTCTCCGGCTCATAAACTATCTCTATACAATCACAAAATCACGTCGATTCGTTGATCCGTTGCTGCGTGAAAGAAGGACACACCAACAAACACACTTTCGCATGTATATTATTAGCCATAGTTTAGTTATGTGGCTAAAACAATGCTAATACATAGGCTACACTAAAAGTATCGGGAATGGAATATTTCCACTGTTCCTGTCATATTAAAATCTTTTTAAATGAAAACTCCTTGGTTTCACAAATCGAATACCATTTATTTATTTAAAAAAAGATTCATGGTCTTGTCACAAGGTTTTGTCAAACTTGTTTAGTCGTTGAGAAAATGGAATCGACTCGAGAAAATTCAAGAGCGATGATTTATTATGACTTTCGAAGTGGTTTAACACAAAAACAGTGTGTTGACCGGATGATTTCTGCATTTGGTGATGAAGCCCCATCCAAAACCACAATTTATCGCTGGTTTGCTGAATTTCAACGTGGACGTGTCAAGCTCAGTGATGATCCTCGTCAAGGTCGTCCAAAAACTGCAGTCACCCAAGAAAACGTTGATGCTGTGCGTAAGCTGATTGAGGAAGATCGACATGTGACATACCGCGAAATTCAGGCAACTTTAGACATGGGGTGCTAGGTCAGGAAACCTCCTCGAGTGCTCGGCGGCTGCTGGTCCCTCTTGATACGTCTGGGGGGAAGAGCAGTTGTCGAACCGGTGCACCCTGGGCATCGGGTAATAACTACTCCACTTTTTGGAGGACCTCATTGCCCGATGGCCAATATCCTGACAAGGAGGGGCCCAGTTTTGGGCCGTAGGGTGGGTGTTCCTTCGTTTTTCGGAGGAACATAGGCGGGCTCGGTGTGCACTTACCCTGCCCCGAGCCGGTAGTGGAAGGTCTCCCCCTTCCCTGCCACCGTCGATATCGTAACCTCGGTTAGAGCGTCGTGGTCACGTCTCGCGGCTCCGACCGGGAACGAGGATCTTGGCTTAACCGCCCGGATCGCGAGGAAGAAGGCCTCTATAAAAATTCCCCGAACCCAAGCTAGCGTGCGGCGAGGGGTGCATGGCTGATGGGAAGTTCAGTCGCGAGCACGCCATCCCCAGGACTGGCGGCACCTGAGCAAGGGATACGCTTGCCCGGGCACAGGGGGCACTGCCCGGGTCGACCTTATATTTCCCCCATACTCGTGGGATTAATTATGGATTACAAAATTATTAAAAAAACCGTTGAGGAGAAGACGCAGGAGGAGAAGGGGAGGAAGAAGGAGAGAGTGGGTACGCTGTCGGATTCTGACAGCGTATCGGGGATGAGCGTGGCGAGTGCCTGGAGCATCGGGCGCAAGAGACCACGCCATCCGGCAACACTGAGGTCGGATTCGACCTCAAGTGAGGAGACGGCACCGGCCCCTAAGGTAGCGACTGCAAGGCGCGGCCGTGGCAGAGGCCGGCCTTCTACTGGCCCAGGCCAATACCTCAAGCCGGCACCCGCCGAAATAGCTGCCCTGCGGGCAGAACAGGCCACTGAGGACGAGGCGCTAACCGAGTCTTCAGTGGCTACTAGAAAAGTAAAGGCAGAACAACTGCCAGTCACGGTGCTAAAGAAAAAGCTCCGTGACGCCGTGGCAGCCGTGGCGGAGGCTAAAAAGGTACCTCCAGGGTCCAAGGGCCGGAAGGGCAAGAACCAAAAGGCCCTGGAGGACGCCACAACATCAATAGTAGCATTTGCGGAGGCGCTCCTAAGGCGTACGGGCTCACAAGAGTCCGTACTGCTTCAGGAGGAAAACTCCCGGTTGGCGACCCAAGTGGAGGAGCTCCGAAAGGGCCACGAGGAGCTTCGGGCGGATATGGCGCGAGTTCGCCAGGAACGCTCGTGTGCAGGAGCGAACCCTGACACACACGCGGACCAGGTTCAGGAGTCGGAGCTGGTAAAGCTCGTGAAAGGGGAGTTGGCGAACCTTAACGCCAGATTCGCCTTCCTGGAGGGAAAGCTCCTGCGCCCGCCGCTGGCTGCAGGCTCTCGGCGCAAAAGCCCTAAGCAGGCGCCGGCGGCAGCAGCCTTTTCATACGCGGCAAAGGCTGCAGCCCTCCCAGCGGAACGCCAGAACGCTGCCAAGGCTCTGGCTGCAACAATAAAAACAGCTCCAGCAGGGCCAAAGAAGGGCCAAATAAAGCCAAACGCACCGGCTTCAGCCCAGGCATCCGCGACGAAGACGGCATCGGCTGCGACGGCAGAAACGGCGGCTCCCAATTCCACCGGGGGTCAATGGGAGACCGCCGGAGAGAAGAAAAAGGCCAAAAAGGCCAGGAATAAGGCCAACAAAAAGGCTAAGAAGGCCGCAAAGGCGGCAGATCAAAAGGCTGCCCGGCTCCGCGCTCCCCGTTCCACTGCAGTGGTCCTGAAGCTACAGCCTGGGGCGGAGGAAAAAGGCCTAACATACGCCGTGGTCATGGCGCAGGCTAGAGCCAAGATCAGCATAACCGATCTTGGCATCGATAGCATCCGCTGTAGGACCACGGCGACCGGTGCCCGCCTTTTGGAGGTCCCAGGTGCTACCAGTGGGCCGAAGGCCGACGCCCTTGCCGATAAGCTGAGGGCGTCGTTCAATGCCGAGGAGGTCGGGGTATCCAGACCCACGAAATGCGCAGACCTGCGCATCTCAGGGCTGGACGACTCCGTCTCAGTTGAAGAACTGGTGGCCGCCGTCGCGAAGTTCGGAGGCTGCCCAACGGACCAAATCAAGCCCGGAGCGATTCGCTCGGGCCGCGACGGCATGGGTGCAGCTACAGTGTCGTGCCCCGTTGCTGCAGCCCAAAAACTGGCAGAGGGCCATAGACTCCTAGTAGGGTGGGTTTCGGCACAGGTGAAACTCCTGCAGCCCAAACCCCTAAGGTGCTTCCGCTGCCAAGGGAGTGGGCACGTCGGGGTGTGCTGCCCCTCGGCGGTAGACTGCAGCGGACTATGCTTTCGCTGCGGTAAGCCCGGCCATAAGGCAGCCTCCTGCGAGGCTACGCCGCACTGCGTCACCTGTGCGGCGGCGGGCAAGCCAGCGGAGCACCGGGTAGGCACAAAAGCTTGCCCTGCGAAGCCGAAGGGCCCTAAAAAAGGCAGGGCTGCAGCGGGGAGCAACGGAGTTCCTTCGCAACAGGCTCGGGAGGACGCGAACACGGACTGCCAATAAATGGCCCCACAGTTTCGCGTCCTCCAAGCAAACATCAACCACTGCGCCAGGGCTCAGGACCTACTGCTCCAGAGCATGGCGGAGTGGTTGATCAACGTCGCGGTGGTCGCCGAGCCGTACTTTGTGATCCCCAAAGATGAATGGGTTGGGGACATTTGCGACTCGGTGGCCCTCGTACGTCAGACGGCTGCTGGCTCCCCGTCCTTCGAAGATGTCACGAGGGGGCGGGGATTCGTGGCGGCGCTGCTGGAGGAAGTGGTGGTCGTGGGGGTATATCTCACCCCCAACCAGCCTCTCGCCGACTACGAGGGCTCCCTTATGGAGATGGGCACGGTCGTCCGCAGATACAGCCGTCACCCCGTGCTGGTTCTCGGGGACTTCAACGCCAAATCCACGGCTTGGGGTTCCCCGTCTACAAACGCGCGGGGAAGGCTGCTGGAGGAGTGGGCTGTGGAGCATGGCCTGCTCCTCGTAAACCGGGGTTCAGTCCAGACGTGCTTGCGACAGCGGGGTGGGTCCGTAGTGGACCTTACGTTCGCTAGTCCTGCTGTTGCGAGCCTTGTCCAGGGCTGGCGCGTCATGGAGGAGGTGGAGACGCTGTCGGATCACCGCTACATCCGATTCGACGTCTCCGCCCAAACACCCAGAGCTCCGGCCCGGGCGGCCCCGGGTGGTTGCGGTCCGCGTTGGGCGCTAGGAAAACTGGACCGGGACGCCCTTCTGGAGGCCTCTATCGTACAGGCCTGGGCGTCGCCGCCCGACAGGCCTGTCGATACTGACGAGGAGGCCGAGTGGTTCCGGGAGGCGATGTCGCAGGCTTGCGATGCGGCGATGCCTAGGGTGAAGCCAAATGCGGCTAGGCGTCAGGTGTACTGGTGGTCGCGGGAGATAGCGGACCTACGATACGCTTGTATCGTGGCGCGACGCCAGTACGCCAGGCACCGCAGGAGGCGTCGCCGCGCTCAGGACGCGGCAGTCGTTGAGGCGGAGTTGTACGAGGGGTACAGAGCTGCGAAGAAAGCTCTCCAAGTGGCAATAGCGCGGGCCAAAATACTGGCCCGCGAGGAACTGCTGGCGACTTTGGACCGCGATCCGTGGGGGCGCCCCTACCTGCTGGTAAGAGGCAAGCTTCGCCCGTGGGCCCCCCCGCTGTCTCAGAGTCTCCGGCCCCAGCTGCTGGAGAGCGTAGTGAGCGCTCTGTTCCCCTCAAGGGCTGAGCATACTCCGCTGCAAATGGTGCTGCCTTCCATGGCGCTCAACGCGGAAGACGAGGACGACAACGTGCCCGAAGTGACCCGGGCAGAGATGAAAGAGGCGGTGCGACGGCTGCAGGCCAAGAACACCGCCCCAGGGCCCGACGGCATACCCGGCCGCGCATGGGTCCTGGCTCTGGGTGCTCTCGGGCCCCGACTGGAAGGGCTCTTTAGCGCATGCTTCGAGCGGGGCCAGTTTCCACTACGGTGGAAAACCGGCAAGCTGGTTCTGCTGAGGAAGCCGGGACGTCCGGCGGAGTCTCCGTCAGCATACCGCCCCATCGTGCTGTTGGACGAGGTGGGCAAGCTCTTCGAAAGAGTAATTGCAGACCGCCTCGTCCGGCACCTGAGCGTGGTGGGGCCGGATCTGGCGGACAACCAGTATGGTTTCCGCCGCGGGCGCTCCACCGTCGACGCAATCATGCGCGTGAGGGCTCTGTCGGAGGAAGCAGTGTCCGCGGGTGAGGTGGTGGTGGCGGTGTCCCTCGACATCGCTAACGCCTTTAACACCTTGCCCTGGAGCTGCATTAGGGAGGCACTCGCGTTTCACCGGGTGCCAACCTACCTCCGTCGCATTGTCGGGGCCTACCTGGCAAACAGAGTGGTCATCTACCCGGGTCGGGAAGGATGGGGTCGGCGAGAGACAACATGCGGTGTTCCACAGGGATCGGTCTTGGGGCCGCTCCTGTGGAACATCGGATACGACTGGGTGCTGCGCGGTGTGAACACCCCCGGCATCGGCGTAATCTGCTACGCCGATGACACGCTGGTGACGGCACGGGGGACGAGCTTCCACCGCGCGGCAATGTTGGCGACGATGGGGGCTGCACTAGTCGTCTCAAGGATCCGGCAATTGGGTCTCGAGGTGGCTCTCACCAAGTCGGAGGCCGTGTGCTTCCATGGACCTCGGCACGCGCCACCCTCGGGATCCCACATCGTGGTCGGAGGCGTTCGCATCGGCGTCGAGCCGACGATGAAGTACCTAGGACTCGTCCTCGACAGCCGGTGGAACTTCCTGCCGCACTTCAGGCGGCTGGCCCCCAAGTTGACGGCGGCCGCGTCTGCACTTTCGCGGCTGCTGCCCAATTTGAGGGGCGGAAATGCCTCCTGCCGGAGGCTTTACATGGGGGTCGTGCGGTCCATGGCCCTTTACGGGGCCCCAGTGTGGGCTAAATCCCTGAGGGTAGCCAACGTCGCCGTGCTGCGAAGGCCGCAGCGAACGATGGTCCTCAGGGTAATAAGGGCATACCGCACGGTCTCCTACGAGGCGGGGAGCCTCCTTGCCGGATCACCGCCCTGGGACCTAGAAGCGAGAGCCCTCGCGTCGCTGTATCAGTGGCGCGGGGAGGCGCTAAGTCGGGGCGAACCGCCAGTACCTCGTGAGATCGAGATGCGTCGGTTCGAGCTCCGGCGGATCCTGGTGGCGGAGTGGAAAGGGCGACTGGAGCGACCCACTGCAGGGCACACCGCGGTAGCGGCGGTAAGACCAGTAATGGAGGAATGGCTGGAGAGGCGGCATGGCGCCCTCACCTACCGGATGACGCAGGTACTCTCGAACCATGGGTGTTTCGGGAAGTACCTGTGTCGAATAGGCCGAGAAGAGACGCCTGGTTGTCATCACTGCGGAGACTGCCCGGAGGACACGGCGCAGCACACGTTGGAGGAGTGCCCAGCTTGGGCAGCGCAGCGCCGTGACCTCGTAGTGGCGGTCGATGGGGGTGACCTCTCGCTTCCGGCCGTGGTTCGGTCCATCGTCCGGAGCGAGAGCGCGTGGGATGCCGTCGCCTCCTTTTGCGAAGAAGTGATGCAAGCAAAGGAGGCGGCAGAGCGGGTACGGAGGGATATATCCGATCCCCTCCGCAGAAGACACACCGGGCGTCGGCGCCAGGGTGGGGCGCTGGACGATCTCCGGCCACCATGAGGAGCGGCCTGCGGGCGGCGAACCAGGGGCGGTCCGTCGCCCGAACAGAAACAGGCCCGAGATGGCGGCGCGCGTGTTCCGCGCGCGCCTCTCTGAAGGATAGGTGCGGCCAATAAGGCCGCACACAGAAGGGGCCCGTCAATCACTGACGGGCCGATACCTGCCGGGGGAGCGGTCCAATGCAGAAAAGCGTACAACTCACCCCCGGCTAGAGGTAAGAAGAAGGACACCGTGGGGTTTTAGCCGGTTTGATCCCGGCATGCCCCTCCGCCCTTCCCAAGGCGGAGGAAGTCCAAGAGGATTTCCCCACGTTAAAAAAAAAAAAAAAAAAAAAAAAAGGCAACTTTAGACATTGGCATGAGTCAAATACAAATAATCTTGCATGAACAATTAGGTGTAAAAAAGTTGTTTTCCCGATGGATACCGCATTTGCTATGTGAAGAGCAAAAAGCGGCTCGCGTTACTTGGTGCGTCAGAACTCTCGAAAGATTCCACGCAGGATCCTCAAATGCTGTATACAACATCGTATCAGGTGACGAATCCTGGATATATGCGTACGAACCCAAAATGGTGGCCACGTTTGTCTCCAAAACCGGCCATGTTACGACTATTCCTCTTGAGGGACAAAGAACGGTTAATGCAGAATGGTATGCTAGCATTTGTTTGCCACAGGTCGTTTCTGAACTCCGTAGAGAGAACTGCAACCGCCGCATCATCCTCCATCACGACAATGCGAGTTCTCACACCGCGCACAGAACAAAAGAGTTTTTAGACAAAGAAAACATAGAATTATTAGACCATCCACCGTACAGCCCCGACCTAAGCCCCAATGATTTCTATACTTTCCCTAAAATAAAGAATAAATTGCGTGGACAGAGATTTTCATCACCTAAAGAAGCTGTGGACGCCTACAAAACGGCCATTTTGGAGACCCCAACTTCCGAATGGAATGGTTGCTTCAATGATTGATTCCATCATATGGAAAAATGTGTCAAATTTCGCGGAGAATACTTCGAAAAGCAATAAATACATTTTTAAATAGTAATGTTGTGTCACTTCCTTGATTCCCGAAATTTTCAGTGCCGCCCTCGTATGTTAACGATTGTTAAGTCCCAAAGGAAATAAAAAACCTACCAGACGAACCAACCAACCCCCTTAATTTTTGTTTTTAACGATTTTTGGGCACATTGCTCGTAGAACTGATGGCCGCTGGGGCACAAAGGTTCTCGAATGGAGACCGCGCATCGGAAAACGCAGCGTGAGACGACCTCCAACGAGGTCACTGGGAGTCGTTGGACGAGAGTGGCATGTGACTGCCCGTTGTGGAAATCTAAGGGGGAGGCCTTTGTTCAGCAGTGGACGTCCTGTGGCTGATATGATGATGATATGAACGATTTTTAACTGTTCTGTTCTCACCACCTGCAATTTTAAAATAATTAGTGAACTCATTGAAAACTATGGGAATGCCGGGTTACTGTACAAATAGAGAAATTATTAAGATTTTTCATGATACTGTAAAATTAGCTAAAATGGATTTCGGAGTTATTAGGCCAACGAAATGTTAAAAGAAAAGTTGTATGTCGAATTTGCGTCTGTAAACGCACCCACGACATAGGAGAAATCCTAGTGTGGGGCAACGTAACTATTCACAATAATAATTAATCAATTAAAAGTTGCCGACAAAGCTAAAATAAAAGTAACAGATTAATAGGCAGAACTGGCGATGGGCGGGGCACAACTGATGGCTTTCGGGTGGAGACTACGCACTGGTAAACGCAGCGTGGGACGGCTCCAACGAGATGGACAGAAACGAGCGAAGATGTTTGGGAGTCGTTGGATGCGGCCGGCAGTTGTGGAAATGTAAGGGGAGGTTCTTCATCAGTGGACGTCTTTCGGCTGATAAGATGATCGTTTATGTTATGAATAGATGATAAATTACTGTGTATTAAATAGTATAAAATATTGTTACGGAATAACTGAACTATAGAATAAATGAAATTAGCTATCCAATTTTACACAATGTTTGCTCGGTAGAAACGATTTTATAATATGTATTGTTAAGTATTGTAACATGTTATGAATTTGTTTCAGGGCCACGTCGCTGTAATGACAACATCTGCTGGTGCACCCATCGAATACAAAGAGGCAACTGTCACCTTAAACGAAAGGATAATATTCAATGAATTTTTGATGGACAGCTTGACACACTTGAGCCGTGAGAGGATACCAGAGAGAGTGGTTCACGCGAAGGCAGGAGGAGCATTCGGTTACTTTGAGGTTACCCACGATATATCGGATATCTGTAAAGCCAAAGCATTTAACAAAGTTGGTAAGAGGACGCCAATTGCCGCAAGATTCTCTCCAGTTGTAGTAGAAAGAGGTGGTATAGATACATCGAGAGACGCCAGGGGTTTCGCTTTAAAATTCTATACAGAGGAAGGAAACTTTGATATTGTCGGCTTCAATACCCCCATGTTCGTCATCAAAGATCCTCTTTTGTTCCCCTCATTTACACGAGCACTGAAGAGGAACCCAGCGACCAATTTGTTCGATCCACACACGTTTTGGGACTTGCTAACGTTACGTCCAGAGAGTCTGCACATGTTTCTACTGGTGTTCTCCGATCGTGGTATCCCGGACGGTTACCGACATATGCCTGGATTCGGTATTCATACTTTCCAGGTTGTAAACGAACATGGGGAGAATTACTTTATTAGATTCCATTTTACACCTGATGCGGGAATAAAAAATCTATCCTCCGAAAAAGCTACGAATATATCTGCTATTGATCCAGATTATGCCACTAGAGATTTATACAGGGCAATAGGTAATGGTGATTTTCCAAGCTGGACAGCCAGTATACAGGTTTTAAGTATGAGCGAAGTAACAAATGCAGGATTTGATGTCTTTGACGTTACCAAAGTATTGCCGTTGGGAAAGTATCCTTTAAGACCGTTCGGCCGGTTCGTTTTGAACAAGAATCCTGTCAATTATTTCGCTGAAATTGAGCAGTTGGCATTGAATCCGGCGAATCTTGTACCAGGTATACTTGGAGGACCGGACAAAATATTTGAAGCTCGCCGTTTAGCGTACAGAGATGCACAATATTACCGATTAGGAGCAAACTTCAATAAAATTCCTGTGAACTGTCCTATTCAACATAAGGCTTTCCCATACAATCGAGATGGCGTGCCGCCGGTAAATGACAATCAAAAGGACATACCTAATTATTATCCTAACTCGTTTAATGGACCCATACCTTATAAGGAAAAAAATAAGGCTGAATTAATTGAGATATATCAAGATCAACCAAATAATTTTGAACAGGCACATGAATTATATGCGAATGAAATGACACCAGAGGAGAGAAAAAGATTGGTAGAAAATATCTTATCTAGTTTGGGTTCAGCGACTACGTTTTTGCAAGATCGGGCTGTCAAAACGTTTGGACTGATACATTCAGACCTTAGTAAAAAAATATGGGAGGGTTTACAAGCGAACAGAACAACATACGAATTGGTTGATTAAATTAAAGTACAATATTATAACTAAGCTACTACAAGGAACTATTTTAAATATTGTACCTAGACTTTGCCTGCGGCTTCGCCCGCGTATAATTCGGCTTATCATAGAAAGATTTATCGCGCATCCCTTGGGAACTGTTTATTTTCCTGAGATAAAATATATTTTATAATTTAATCTAGATTATGGTGTATCTGTGGGCTAAATTTCATCCAAATACATTCAGCCGTTTTAGCGTGACAGTAACAAACATCCAAATATCTTCATTGACTCTCACATTTTATCATATCGGCCATATAACATCCACCACTGAACATAGGCCTCCCCCATAGATTTCCACAACTGTGTCATATTGGGGGGAATTTGCCAGTACTCACCACGCTTGGCAGGCGAGTTGGAGAGCGCAGAATGGCCAGTTCCACAGAAAGGACGCTGCTGCCTGCCTGCTGATCCCTCTGGTTTAGAGTCCCTTAGTCACCTTTTACGACCTCCACGGGAGGAGATGGAGTAGTGCTATATTCTTAATCCGGACACCACACGGGCCTCTCTCACATTTATAATATTGGAATTAATAGGGTAGTTGGATTCTTATAGCGTTATTTCATTTATTTGATTATTTGCTGCTTTATAAGTTTTTAATCTGACCAGTGACCATACACTATTACCCGAGCGGGTGTGATATTGAAAAAAATTTATATAAATTTTACAATAGGGCCTTATACTAAAGAGGTATATAAAAGTAGAATCCAACCTGAACTAGGGTATACCTGTATCCAAATATCACAAGTGTTTCTAAGACCCGTAGGTATTATAGAACGAGAATCAAAACTTAAGTAAAACTCGAGTCTAGATTGCATCAAACAAATATATACCCTAAGTAATGGGTCCAGAATTTATATTCAATTCATGCAATTTTGATGCGATTTTGATTCAATTTCTAGTTGAATTTTGTATTGTTTATCTGTAATACGGGTTTCAGTTTATAATAAGTATATATTTTCTTAGATTCCTTATATAAAATGTGAATAAAATAACAGGCTTGAACATAGACAAATCATACAACTACAACACATATACGTTAAATTTTACTTAAAAATAACGAAATCTGTAATTTAAACGATGTATTATAATAAAACACTTTTAAGAGCATTTCTCTTTTTTTTGCCACTACACATTTTTGGAATATCCCACGGTTTTATAGATGAATAACTTTTGGTGTAATCTATAAATTGCTGATTCTATTTTGCTTAGGAGCATATTAGTTATGAAACATTATAGAAAATGTTTTAATAAGTGATAAATACATAGTATTTCAATTAAAAAATCAACTAAATATAAGTCGTCGAAAATTTCAATGTATGAAAATTCGTATGTCCCAGTCTACGATTCGAAATTTCAAACTCAATTATTTTACTCTGATTTGAATTTGATTGAATGTATTTATTTATTTATTATAAATCAACATAACTTGTAAATAAATTCAAGGTTGCTCAAAACTTTTATAAAAAGTAAGCTAAATCTTTCAATTTTGTTTATTTTTCATATAATTATTAAATCCCTGTCTGATTGTGTTGTTCCATGCATATGGAAGTCTGCCTTCATAACCCCTATTCACAAAAGGGACTTATGACAGATGCTACAAGTTATAGACCGATCTCAAAATTATGTATACTGGCTAAGGTATTCGAAAGAATAGTACATAATCAATTGTACGCTGCGTTAAAACATTCGTTCAATACCTTTCAGCATGGGTTTATGAGAGGGCGATCAACTACATCTAATCTTATACTCCTGAATGAATTCATATCTGAAGCAATGAGTAGAGGTAAGCAAGTCTATGTCATTTACACTGACTACAGCAAGTGCTTTGACAGAATCGATCACGATACACTAATTTTCAAGTTAGATCAAATTGGTATAAGAGGAGACCTTCTTCGATGGTTCTCGTCATATATTTCAAATCGATCTCAGTCAGGCTGTTGTAGTCAATAGCTACATATCAAGTTGGGTTATCATACCTAGTGGGGTGCCTCAGGGCTCCCTTCTTGGCCCATTACTCTTCTTGGTCTTTGTAAATGACATCGGAAAATGCTTTCAACATTCGCAACTACTATGCTTTGCGGACGATATGAAAATCTTCAAGGCTATCTCAATAGTTGTGGATGTGTCTGATTTATTGATTTATAGACAGATCTTACTCGGTTGGATGTTTATTGCACTCAAAATAGGCTGGATCTAAACCCTACCAAATGTTCGGTCATTACTTACAGTAGGAAATCAAATACCATACTGTCTGACTATTTAATAAAGGAGCACACACTTCAGAGGACTTTTAACATACGTGATTTGGGTGTCACTGGGCTTTGTAATGCGTATGTCGAACAACTTTAAAGAGGCTAAGACATAAAAAAAAAAATACTGCACATTTGTGCGTAGTATATTGGAATATGCTAGTCAAGTATGGAACCCACGCTACAATAAATATATCTCCCGGATTGAAAGAGTCCAAATTAAATATATTAAATACTTATGCTACCGCATGAAATGCAATTACACATCAAATGATTACTTAAAACTCTGTGCTAAGTTTCATATTCTTCCATTGACTATATGGCGAGAAGTAGCGGATGTCACATTCATGTTGAATATCATATCGGGATCTGTTGACTGTCCTGATCTTCTTTCAAAAATTGCCTTTGTTGTGCCCACAAATATCTCAAGATATTATACGCCCATACACTTGCCCGTGGTATCCTCTAACTACCGGCAAAATGCGTTCCTGTGGCGAGCGAGCAATACCATAAACAGAAAATGCTTGCATTTCAATTTTGATATATTTGAAACAAGTCTGCAATCGGCGAGACGGGCACTTGTCTACAGTTTTTTTTCAAGTTTTTAGCTCTGTGATGCTTATTATATTATATTTAATGTCTCTACTGTTGAATCCACTCACTTTATTGTAACCAATTACTACATGTGAAGACCTGTTATTGGCTGAATGTAACTGGTGTAAAATAACTAATGTAATTGTTAATTGCTATTGGTCTTTCAATATTAAATAAATAAATAAACAAATAACTAAATAAATAAATATAATCTAAACTTATTAAAATAATATTAAAGTCCCTGTTTCTTCTTAGGTGTTCAGAAGAGTTAAATTTTGAGTGCTCTGTTAATAAAGTGTTAATAATAAAAAACTGTTTTACAGTCAAGATATCGCAGGATGCATATAAAAGTTGCGTCGAGAACAGGATAGGATGGATTGTGGACACCTTCAGTACAGCTCTCTGAGTACGCTCCAGTGGTAACAAAATAGTTTGCTGCTCCTCCCCATGTGATAATGTCTTGCTAGTGGTGGCGTTGTGGGTTTGGGGCGTTGGGTCCCCTACAATATGGATAACTGGCTTTCGCGAACATAATCAGAAATTAATTGTAGGAATCCAATATCGTGAATCCTATGGTGCTTTTGACACAAGGTGGCGGAGGAGTGGCCACTAACCACATGAGAAAAGAAGAGGATTTGTTTGTATGTAGAGAGTAATCTTTGGAACTACTAAAACGATACAAAAATCGAATCATAAATTTTCAATTTAAAAATAACGTCTGGGAAATTTATACTTGATAAAGTTATCTTTTTTACATACTATTATTTCTGTAAATAACTCATTTGACAAATAATCGAAAGACAACATTTCATTACATCAAAACATCATTTGACAAACTAATCTTTTTATAATCATGTTCATTGGTAAAACAACGTAAGCATAAACGCCTGTCCACCCTAATGATGGAAGAATTTCGGCCGAGAGGTGTAGCGTTCCAGCGATTCCAAGGCCGGACACCCAGCGACACACGACGCCGACTCTGCGTGTATTGTAAGTGTTTATATTGTTTATGTATAGTATTTTAAGGTTTTATATTGTATTTCTATATTGGTTATTGTTTTATTGTATGTATTCGTTGATAAGATTATAAATATTATTAGTATTTGTGTATTTTTTTACTAAACAAACGCGCCTGATAATAAACATATATTATTAATATTTTATAAATAAGTAGGGTAGGTCAATCGAACAGAAATGGCTAGGTTTAGGTTAGGTTAGAACTGCGACCACAACGCCAGAACCGAATTCTAGCTATTTCACTTGATTAGGGCAGCGTGTATTTTTTTTTTAAGAGCGTTTACGTCCAGCGCGGGACCTCAAGTTTAGGTAATTCTTTGCAAATTTCACGCACACAGAAGCGAGAGTGACTGTGTGGGTAGAGTTGGCGTATGTTGTCGGACTAACCCACTTCGGTCCGTTCGATTTCAAAAGAGGCCGCCAGCCAGGCTTAAAATTTATGTAAAAAAACTAAGCAACTTGTGCTAAGGGCGCCCCCTGCGGGACTTGGACCTCGGCTTAGAGCGTTGCTGGGGATAACAAGTTGTTTTGGGGACAGCTGGATCGCTGTTATGAGGCGGGAATCCTCGGCGGCGAGGGCGGTAAAACGGTCGGGTGTTTAGTGAATGAGAGACAGCGCGAATCTCTTTATGTGATCTAACGTGATTTTATCGTCTGGGTCGACCAGAACATGTCTCGGGCGGCGTACTCTACTATTACGGGAGGGTTGGTAATCGGCGGCTGATACCACAAGGAGATTTGGGTGGGACAGAGCACAATCAAAATAGCGTTTGGACGCTCGTTTCAAAAATTGGCTGATGGTCGGCAAGTTAAGATCGAAATGGAGTTGATCATTTCGCATGTACAGTAAGCGTTCAAAAGTGCAGTAGCATGGCAAGGATTGTATTGCTGTGAACACAATATAGTCCTACGTCTGTACGCGTAAGTGCTGTTACAACAACAACAGAGTTCGCAAACCGTCACTCTCTTAGGGTGAGATTCAGAAACGAGTCTAAGCTAAGTTCACGCTTCCATCTGTCAAAATTAGGGGCGTAAGTAGTGCATTTTGACATATGGAAGCGTAAGTTCACGCTTAGACTCTTTTCTGAATCTCACCCTTAGACACGCATCATACGCATATTCGTGGCTGGTTTATACTATAGCTAAAATTATTTATTATATGTTAAGGTTATAGCTTGCTTCGCAAGGGAATTGAGAAGACTTATGGGGCGATAGATGGAGGGCTCGCACTTGGGCTTACCGGGTGTATGAATACTGATAACTGTGACCTTTTTCCACAGATGTGGAAAGAGGTTGTTGTTTAATGCTGTATTGAAGGTGACGGTCATTAAGATGATAAGACGGTCAGGGAAGAGTTTAATCACCTTGTTGATGATACCGTCGGAGCCGGGGGCTTTGCGAGGATGAATGTTTTATACAAGATTTCTGACCTCGTCTGCCATGACCGGGAGGGGGTCGTCAGGGTCCTCGGCAGGCGGAATAGCGGCTCTGCGTTCGACTTCAGCGTCAAATTTTGTGAGGTGAGCTTGGTCAACAGGTAGAGTGCTTGGGGAACATTGCGCTTCTAGACTGTCAGCTAGGCATTCGGATCTGTCGTCGTCATCAAAGGCTGGACGTTTCGGATTTGAGTTTCCATTGCAGACGCCAGAACGCAAGGTGGGTTGGCTTGGCTCTAAGTCGCCCAACATCTTGTCACAGCTAGCCTCTCGGCACTCCTTAATACGTTCATTAGCAGCACGCTGTAAGTGGTGCTTAAAGAGGCGATTGGGTTCGCTGGGAAAATATGAGTACGCTCTGAGGGCTGCGTTCAGCTCCGTCATAAGTGCACGTACATCGTCAGGGAGTTTCATGCGATGGTTTTCCATCGCAAGAACTCGCCGTGAACATTCGTCTACGACGGATTATACATGACCGGTGAGGGAGTCGATTCGATCGCGTAAGTGAAACTTTGTTAAAGTGTCGTGTTGTTCGGGGATAACATGCTAAAACCGAAGTGAAAATAATAACTTTATCAAGGAAGGAATCATATACAATATGCAAGTGAAGGAATTTTCTTGTATTTGTCTATAAAAAGAATAAATTAAAAATTATTGTTTTCTTTATTATGTTACATTTGGATTGATGGAGCAGTGCGACATTATTATATTTGTACAAAATACAATGCTTCTTATCTACTACTTTTAACTAGCAATCGGTGAATAACAAACGCAGTGAATAGAACAGCGAATGGTACTCCCAATAAACTTACGCGTTACGTGGTACGGCTGTCGTGTGCGGTCCGTACGCTCGGTATGATTGGCTACCTTCAAAGTCGTGGGTGTGTTTCAGTATGAGAAGCCAATTATAATGTTGTGTTTATCCAGTTTTCTTTGGATGAGAACTTGTAACTGTGTGCAGAAGTTTCCTCTTATGAAGAATGGTAGTGGGAAAATGGATTTCTAAGCTCGAATACATTTTGATCTACTTGGCATATCTCCTTTCTTCCAATATCTTTGAACTGAACGGACGAGGGGTCGTTGAGTCGTTTTCTAACTTTCCTCCTTTCCTCCTTCATCTGAGGGGTAATTAATTAGGCCTTATACCCCTACTTTTTTATATTTCTAGGTACTAGCGAATTCGACCATTCGTAATATTTCGACCGATCAGATCGCTCGACGTGTCTTACCGATCTTCTGTCTATCTTGCACAAAGGGACACGTTAAGACCTGCTCCCGGCTAACAATGTACATACTACTTATTTTCCTCGACGAACGAGTTACAATTCGAGTCTTTTGTACTACTAATCCGACAAACGGGTCATACATGAATATAATGCAAAACCATACCTAATTACATTATAAACATAAAACATTTAAGAGTAGATCCTATTTAAATTATTCTATATATATCTATTTAAGACCTATTTAAATTTCCATACTGCGGCCATAGTCAAACTTGATGCCTAACTAAACATTACAATAATAAAACATAAAACACTATCTAACTAGGTATAAACATAAACACTATCTATACATATACAAAACACCAAACATTTGTATATAAAACACACTAATTATATGTCCATAAATCACTTTATAGTCATCTTGAGCTCGTCGTTCGCAACAGATAGCAAGGAAGGAGTATTTATTAATTATCAGGTAAACACATGCAAAAAATCAATACAATGGCAAAGGCCAACAAATCTAATAGGGATTTTTAAAAACAACTGCAGCAGAGATGTGGAGTCCATCTGTATGGCAATACTTTCATCGTTCCACCGATGAAGTGTTCGCGGAGTGCCAAAGAAATGAAACATTGAAAACAAAACTGGCTCTACATCCTCCATTAACAATAATTTGAAATTAGTACATTCCATAAACGTGAAAATTTATAGTTCAAAATCTACCTTACATTAGTAGATCCACTTTACAAAAAGAAAACTTAAATTGCGATTGAATGCTACTAAATGCTAAAAATGGGACAGATGAACCATATAAAGATAAAAAACCCAGATCGAAGATTTCTTCAAAGCTGACGATGAAGATATTCAAACGCCGTATCGAATATGATTGCTATATAGTCAAAGTCAAATTCAAAGTCAAATATTTTTATTTCAAATAAACCAAATAATGGCACTTATGAAATGTCAGAACGGCGGCACGGTTCCAAATAGTTGATCTTTGGAGAAGAGCCAGCAAGAAACTCCGTGGATACTCTTTTAAAATAATTGAGATTACAATGTTGATTGATACAAATTATGGTAAAACATATAACGAGCATTATGTAGGTTATATATATAGTTAGCCATTTTCGGCACATCACATCCATTCCATTTCGGCCGAATGAAGTCCACTGCTGGACACAGGCCTCCCCTTTGGGGGATCACTACAACGATCGATATGGATGTGTTGTGGGCTCATTGGGGGGTTTTGCCATAATCGCCACGTTTGGCAGACGGGTTGGCGATCGCAGTTGAGTTGTTAATGTACTCGAAGGACGCTGCTGCCCATCCTTCGGCTAATCCCTTAGTCGACTTTTACGACACCCACGCGAGGAGATGAGGTGGTGGTATTCTGAGCATGTAGGTTAATGTATAAAAAAAATAGGTTCCTTTAAGGAATTTACTACCTCCAAAACAGTAAACAAGCTATTCAAGAATAGTAACTATTGTTTGCCTGATTTGCCTGATGCAAGAAAAACCATTGTTATGTGGGCAACTCAAAAATGATAAAAATAAATCTATGCAACCAAAGCAAAAAGCCATACATTTTCAGTCTCACTTTATGAGTGGACTTCTGCAAAAAATTATAAGTTACATAAACTTCAGTATTCATTCTCCGGATCCTCAAGTTAAGCCTTCTGAGATTTGGGATAATTCAAAATAATAGTCAGAGGAACTGCTTTAATATTTAGATATAAAATCTCTTAAAATTTGGGGTTACGAACAAGACGACGTCGCATGTATTGTTACTGATGGTGCGATTGTTATGCGAACATTAAGCCATAAAGCATCCGATTATTCTTATAGTTTAACAGTTGAAATTAATAACCAGTCTAATGCGAAATCTTCAGATTTAAGATTTTGAAATTAATCCGTTGATGTGTTACGATCACATTTATCACAAAAAACAGACATATCCGTAATCCGATATTCAAAGATTTAGGAATAGATCGATGATTAATTTCGGCCGTTAGTGATACAAAAAGGATAGCGGTGATACAGGCCAATCTGAGAGTGCTGCAAAGCCATATTCAGAGACTGGAGACTTGATAGCGATTAATCGGAAATCGAAAGTGAAGATGATGGAGATATTTGCTTTTCTAGCAGAAAATGCTACAAACGCATTTTAGGGTCGGCAACGCGCGAGTGTGCGTGTGTGTAATACCAGAAGTGTTGCAAGCGTTCATAGGTTACGGTAACCGCTTACCATCAGGTGGGCCGGATGATTGTTTGCCACCTTAGTGATATTAAAAATCGTGGCCGTCATCTAATCATTTGTTCCTTAGATGAGTGAGTCATCAAATTAAGACTGAAATTACTAATTAATTATGTAAGTTGAAAAAGAATATTTTTCATTGTTTTAATTAATTACATTCTGGAATTTTTAAAAGTGATTTATATTTAAATATGTATATACTTGTTTGAACAATGTGGTGTTGAAAAAAAGTTGTTAAAATTAATGATTCGTTAGCTACCTAAGTATAATTACTTAACTGTTGAATAATTTTTGTAATAAAAATGTTTGTCGGAAACCAGTTAGATTTACCTTTTTGACAGTGTTATCCAAAATATACATATTAGGTATCCGGATTAACCGGATATTGTTTTGGAAGTATCCGGAATAGCCGAATAGTAAAACGGGGCGGATAATTGCATGTCCTAGTTGCACCGTCCACACAGCGATATAATTATTATTTTAATAATAAAAAAAATTATGTAATAGAAAATTGGTATTGGACTTCCTATCATTGTTATTGGTATACTTTTTGGAGTTTACTCCTTAAGAAACGATTTGAGTTAAAAGGCCCGGTACGGAAATTTTATGCACACTCGGGTGTTACACTTGATTTTACTCCTCATAAAATTTATATGTGTTTGTCTCTTTCTACGTAACGCCTCAACTTTTCGGAAAGTTGGAAGAAGCTGAAGGATTGAACGTGCAAAAGAATGTGATGGAATACATTACAAAGCGTATCTTATTCTCGGCGCCTCCTCTTTGAGAACGTGCAAAAAAATGAGATGGAATACATTACACAGCGTATCTTATTCTCCTCTTTGTGCGATGCTTCGTAGTCTCACTGTATAGTTCATTATCTCTGGTCTGAGAGTTGAATGTGTGCGTATGTTTGTACGTGTTGTGTGCCTGCGTATTACGGAGTTCTGCCGCAACTTGTATACTTCTGCCGAGTACAGGGTATGCATGCTGTATATTAAATACATATAGTAGCATTTATTGTATCTATACAACGTACATAAACAGCAACCTAACCATCAACTTTTAATGTTCTGATTTTAAAGTTTTCTTGTTCTTCTATGCATTGATAAGTGTATTTTTATGTACTATTAAACAAATCAAATTATTATTTTGTAACATACTTAATGTAATACGCTTTTATTGAAGTCATATAAATAATCCGAATAATTACAGATATATGTTTATTTCTCTTATCCTTTTAGAAGATGCGTTCATTTACCCTCTTTTTCTATTTGATATATATCATACATAATTATCGTTCGTAAGGAGTAAACTCCAGTCGTGCGTCGGAGCTGACAGATACACACTTTTTTGTTTCATAAACACTCAAACAGGGCCTGCCATACAAATCTTTATTCCGTGTGGGATTAGAACCTGCGATACACAGTGTAGAAATCTAATCACTTACCCATTGCACTAACCGTGTCGTTAGATTTTCGTATACTTATTAAGTATAATATCCTGAGCATTCCTTGTTTTTAGGGCACGAACGTCTGAATTCAAGAATAGACAATATATTCGGCAATTTCGGAATCCTCTCCACCCGAGTTAAACTCTCACTTGTCCGGTTTTTTTCCAGTCGTAGATGTTTACCCCGTAATAGGAAATGAATACAAAAGATTTATTAATTTATTTATTTATACAATGTAACTTCACACCTTACAGTAAATTAAAAGTTATTTAAAATCTGAGAGGCTACGCCAATTACGAAGTACACAATTAAATAGTTCACAATTAAGATATTATAATATTTATCTATTACCATGTCACAATATGATAATTTGACATTGATCAAGCTAAACCTTCGTTTAAGGCACTAAAATGACTAGGCCGCGTGAATTTTATTGCGTTTTGTCTCCGTCCTCAGGTATTAAATGAAAGCGATTTTGATTGCTGGTCTTAAGTTTCATAATTGGAATGGAAATCGAATGTTTCAATGTTGCATGTTAAGGTATTTACTATTTCGTCATTCTTTCAGTTATGCAGAGCTTCATCTATGCCTTTGTTATTGACGATGCCGTCGATGTTCTGAACGATTTCGGTTTCAGCGTCTACTTTTGATTGCTAAGGTGTTTCTCTAATGGTCTATATTATGGCTGGCATAGTCCAGTATATCCTAGAGAATACTCGTAGGCATGTGCTGCACCTTCAGATTCCATCTGAGTTATTGTTCTGACCGAATGTGGGTGTCCTAGTCGTTAGTTCGAGACAGTTTCTATCCAATTCAGCCGTTTTAGAGTCCTTGAACTCGTACAAGCTGTCCGGTACCAACTTTCTCCACCCATTTTAATCTTTCGCCAGTTACTGCCACCTATTGTCAGTGTTACTATTCTCTTATGTTGCATTTGGACGGTTTTTGTAACGTCAAGGTTGGCCGCTTTGCTTCATTTTTCTTTCTGCAAGTTCTGTATACAACATACACTAATCAAATCCCTTACGCAGTCTGTTGCAGCTGGTGTCTGGGCATTTGGGCCACAATGATGTCTATATTACAACTCTTTAATACTTTGGTGTAAATATATCTAAAAGGCAACATATATAGGCATCTCTTGCATATAAAACAGCGCGTGGTTAAAAACCTCGACGTCTGATGAGTTGGCGGCCAAATTCCCATAATTGTATTCTAATTTTAGAACATACAATCTGATAAGGATTGCTGTCCGAATGAATAAACAAAAAACTCTTATTCTGATATTGCTTATTGCGGCTTACACAATAAACAACTAGTGCTAGAATAATGTTAACATCCATTGGTCACTTGTTGCTACTTCGTCTGGCGTCTTGTTTACTTATAAAGCAATGAAGGCTAAAATGCGCCAACGTGACGCAGTGTACCGGAGCAATTGTATTACACCTGTTACATTTAGGCTACGATATTGAATAATTGAGCTGCATAGTATAAGAAAACGATCTATTGCTTCACTGTTTATTTCATAATCACCAGACTGTGACGGAGGTATTAAGAAAAGTTCGCGTTTTGCTTCAATCGCCTTCAATATGCTGGACAACAGCATCCGTTTGAAGTCGTGAACTATTTTTAACTTTGTAGGATTAATAATTAATTGTTTCTTATCGCCTTGAATTAATTCATTAATACATAAGGCGTGACTTAATAATATAAAAATAAGTACGTGTTTAATCAAATTTTAATTATTTTGTGCGAATATAAACAATCTAAAAGTGTTTCTCAACAGTGATTTGTGGTTAGTTATATATATTTGTCCCAGAAGAACAGTACGTTCTCAGTTCCGGTGAGAGTGGGAATTTGATATATTTAAAAACATACAGTAATGTCTTTGGTTTTCGCGATTATTACACATTATAATAAAACAATTTTAAATGGATTACATCTCGTATATTATAGATTTTTGTTTTTCCTGAAGTTTCGCATACTTTGCAGCATTCGTGGTCGCAGGGTGGCTGGAAGAGGATACGCGATCTAATCCGTTTAAAATTGTTTTTTTGTGAACATAGTTTTAATTTGTGATCACTATAAATAGCTTGTGACAAATGTCGTCGTAAGGTGTACATAATTTTGCATAATTATTTTCACTATCTGTGTCTACCGTTACCTATGCATTCATCGATACTATATAACAAAAAAAATTGCAATTTCCATAAAGTCATGTAAAATAAACGGTTTTAATTCATAAAAAAATCAGGACAGTTTTTTTTAAAGAAATACGTTAAGTATAATTTTGTCATGAATAAGCAAAAATGAATCCGAGAGCTTGGACGCGAACCCATATTACGCGTTTGCAGTTCTATAATTTTCATCATCATCATTTCAGCCGAAAACCATCCACTGCTGGATAGAGGCCTCCCCCAAAGATTACCACAACGACCGGTATAGGTTCTGGTTGTGTACTCATTGGGTTTTGCCATAATCGCCACGCTTGGCAGATGGGTTGGCGATCGCAGTTAAGTTATAAATATACTCACAGGATGCGGCTGCCCATCCTCCGACTAATCCCATAGTTGCCTTTTACGACACCCACGGGATGAAATGGGGTGGTGGTATTCTTAGCCAGCATTACACGGCAGTTCTATCATGAGATCGGTAATCTGTGTTCGAATAACTATGTGTAAAAAAACCGTTCCTAAAGCTAAAATGGCAAATTGGATACAGTTGACGGCACGGTTGGCGCAGTGGCTAAGCGACTGGCTTTCTGCGCAGAGTGTCACGGGTTCGATTTCCGCACGGACCAAATATTTGTATGATCTACAGATAGTTGTTTCGAGTCTGGGGGTTTGTACATGTGAAATGTATGTCTGTAAACTGAACCCACGGCACAGGAGAAATTCTCTAGAGTGGCAATGTTTAAAAAAATGTAAGCTCGTATACTGAGACCAAACTTAAGTCAAAGATGAACTATCGGTTTAAACTCAATCTTGAATTTCAAGAATTCACTCAACTGTCAGGGATTTCCTTCAGAAGCTGGGCCCATTCTCCCTTTTAGAAAAAAACATCTTACTATTACTTGAACCAAAACCCTACACGAGTAAATAGTAAGGACAGGTGAATTATATTTCATTCCTCGGGTATCGCGAGTGCGCACACTGGGTAATCAGTGTGCACATAAGATCACGTGCCGCTGTCTGCGCAGCACAGCGCACAACGTGGCTTCAGATCCCCCTGAAGCCACGTTATGCGCTGTACAATCCCCTCCAAGATGTGCCTGGGGTAGATGCCTTTTACAGTCCCCCCTGCTATAATAGGGCGTCACCGATTTGCAGTCATCTTCTCCAAGATGTAGCCAAAAGCGTGGCACCACTGGGCGGCTTTGTGCCGAAGATGACCGTTCCGATGGTTTTAGCCGCTACTAGTCTAGCATGCCCCTCCGCGTATGAAGTACTTGGTGAATTGACGGCAGACACGGCACGGTTGGTGCAGTGGTTGATACAGTCGGCTGCTGCGCTCCGGGTCGTGGGTTCGATTTCCGCATGGAACAAATATTTGTATAATAAAACACTTTTAAACGGATTCTATCGCGTATATTTTGATTTTTGATTTTCCTGACGTTTCGAATACTTTGCAGCATTTTAAAAGTGTTTTATTATAATGTGTAATAATCGCGAAAATCTAAGACATTACTAAATATTTGTATGATCTGCAGGTAGTTGTTCCGGGTCTGGGTGTATTGTATGTGGAATTCATGTCTGTAAAACGCACCCACGATACAGGACAAATCCTAGTGTGGGGCAATGTTTAAAAAAAAAAAAGAAAAGTAAGATTAATTTCCACCAGGTGATAAAAAAGTGCTTTAGGTTCCATATCACTTGTTTACTCTCAATTACTCATTTCCTGAAACATCTTTATTACTTTAGGGTTCTGTATCAAAGGTGTCAAACCAAATCGATTCGACCGACAGTCAGACAGACAGATTTGCATGCTGTCTACATATCTCTTCAATTTTCATTTAGTGATGTCATATAATAATATATTTTCTCTCTCTCTCCCTCTGTTTTCACATTCTTGTCACAAAGCAATGACACATATTCAGAATATCACAATATTTTTTAAATTCTGACTTTGGCGGTTGGCAAATTATTTAGCCATGTAAGCGCACCCGTGTTCTCCAAAATTACGGTACCCTGGGCGCGCAAACTAGCACTTTTTTATGCTTACTAAACATATTTAATTTAACGCTTATCAATGTAAATGCACGCCCATTTAACTTGACGAGTCCTCAAAAACATATTAGTTGTCGCTTGAACTTCGTATCATTTGGACGAATCAATTTGAAGTTTCGTATTTGTACCAGACTGTAAGGGGTTTATTTGGGTAAGTCTTAGCGCCTCCCTATATATGTATAATGAACGAGGTACTCTAAAAGGATATTGCCGTAATAAATTGATTTCTCGACTTGGTTGTTCAAACCTTTAATGTTCGAAGTGAAAGACATATTTTTTTTTTATTCGATGCATTTCATCCAACTAACGGCCGAAATTAATAATCGATCTAATCCAAAAATTTTGGATTTCGGATTACGGATATGTCTGCTTTTTGTGTTAAATGTGATTGTATCACAACAACGAATGAATTTCAAAATCTTAAATCTGAAGATTTCGGATTAGATTGATTATTAATTTCGGCCGTAACTGCGTAAGTAGCAGTCCCAAATTGCGCTTGCAAATCGGTATATGTCAATAGGTTTAGCTTGTTCACCCATGCAACCTCAGCTAATAATAATCGTAGCTCTACTCTATTTATAACTGGTTCGGGGTTAATTTAGACTACTTCGGAGCACCTTCTCTCCAAATGTATAAAACTTATTATAACATGCATGTGTAACTTTACCACAAGGTCTCTGCTCATTAAATGATGCTCGATAGCATTGATCACAACATTTGCTCACTGCGTATTAGCGATTTCCAACTATTTGATCCAGGTTGTACTATTTTGTCTTCCTTCACTTAAAATCTGATGTGACAGATCTAAGAAAATTCCTTATATGTATTATTAAATCTATGACGACGACAATTCGGCAATTAACAGACCAGTGCACCATTTTCAATATGTCAAACATTGAAAGACTTACATCGGTATGTGCTATGTTTTGAACCGACAACTGGCACTAAAGAAGCAAGTCTGTAAAACTCAGGGCCCCCACGATATGTAACCATTCGATACTAGTAATTGAGTAATCGTTCGATCGTAAAATTAATAACGAGATACTTGTTTATGTTTCAGATAAAATTACGCCAGTTGCAGTGCCGGAAAGCGCAAATTTTGATATATAGATTACCATATCAATTAAAACTAAATGAACAATTGAAGTTATTTTTGAGTAAATCAAGATGGATTGGAGAATGTTACGATTGCTGTTCTGCGTGATGGCGATGGCGGCAGTTACTGCGAAAGTACAAAATGATCCAGCGGGCAATCAAATTCTTTTATTCAAGGACAACACTCCTGTGAGTTACACTTTTTAACATGCTTTTATTAGTTTGGTATGTATCTATGTATCTCTTTAACGGAATTTTTGAACTCGATTTTCATCCCCTTCGAAATTTGAAACTACGCACACTTATCAAGGACCGATGACAATGCAACTTCGTTCCAAAAATAACACGCTTTTGTAAATAACCGAACTAAATCGTAAAATATAATATTCATTAAGTTCAAAATAGGAATTGAGTTTCTTAAAAAAATATGTAAAAATGTGTGGGGTATTTTGTCTAGGTTAGGGTTAAATGCTCTGGCTGTGATATCATTTTGTGAAAAGCAAGTTTCGTAATTAATTTTATAATTATTGTCAAGTGTCACGAAAAAAGTCCCAAATACAAAATTTCAATTAGGTGTTATAACATATTAAACACTTCGAGAGGCTCGTCCTCTGAGTCGAGAGGGTAGTGGGTATATTACATAACATTGCACCGGCTGCTGCTGGGGTAACAACTGCACCGGCGCCCAGATCCAACTTGCTTGAGCTCCCCACTGCTATATGTTGCTATATGGCGGGTGACCTGGGGGGTCACGGCCACGCAGATTGAGGAGTCTGCGTGGTCATACCGAGTGACCCCCGGGATGACGACTATGCACAAGTTGGCACGTGCCGCCATGTGCGCAGCACAGCGCACAGATGTCTTCTTGGGGGGCCTAAGTGCCTGGGGGGCGGCCTTTCTACAGTCGCCTCCCCTCTACTGAAAGGGGTGATCGCTTTACAGTAATCCCCTTTGAGATGTGCCTAAAAGCGTGGTACTAACGGGTGGCTCTAGTGAATCTTACGAGAACCTGGAGCCCTCCTCTGGTGCTCCAGTAGTTGTAGTCAGTAGGGGTCCGGTATGGTATCCAAATTCGATCTTTCCGGGTTGGAGGGAGTTCATGATGAATTCCCATTAGGGATAAATAAATAAAAAAGGTGTTACTTATTACGAAATAACGCTATTTAAAAAAAAGGTCAATTGTAGATCATTTACATATTTTATTGTTAAATAAATACAACATGTTTCGAATCTGTTTCAGGGCCCCATCCCCGTAATGACGACATCTGCTGGTGCACCCATCGAATACCAAGAGGCAACTGTAACCTTAAACAAAAGGCTGATATTTCATGAATTTTTTATGGACAGCATGACTCACTTGGTCCGTGAAAGGATACCAGAAAGAGTGGTTCACGCGAAGGCAGGAGGAGCATTTGGTTACTTTGAGGTTACTCATGATATATCGGATATTTGTAAAGCAAAAGTATTTAACAAAGTCGGTAAGAGGACGCCCATTGCCGCAAGATTTTCTCCAGTTGTAGTAGAAAAAGGCGGTATAGAAACGTCAAGAGACGCCAGAGGATTTGCCCTGAAATTCTATACAGAGGACGGAAACTTTGATATAGTTGGTTTTAATACACCCATGTATGTCTACAAAGATCCTCTTTTGTTTCCCACATTTGTGAGAGCACAAAAAAAGAACCCAGCCACCAATTTGTTCGATCCACACATGCTTTGGGACTTCCTAACGTTACGTCCAGAGAGTCTCCATATGTTTTTATTGATTTTCGGCGATCGTGGTATCCCGGATGGTTACCGACATATGCCTGGATTCGGTATTCATACTTTCCAGGTTGTAAATGAACATGGGGAGAATTACTTCATTAGATTCCATTTTATACCTGATGCGGGCATAAAAAATCTGTCCTCCGAAAAAGCTAGGAAGATATCTGCTATTGATCCAGATTACGCGACTAGAGATTTATACAGGGCAATAGGTAATGGTGATTTTCCAAGCTGGGCAGTCAGTGTACAGGTTTTAAGTGCGAGTGAAGTCAAAAATGCAGGATTTGATGTCTTTGACGTTACCAAAGTATTGCCTTTGGACAAGTATCCTTTAAGACCGCTTGGTCGGTTCGTTTTGAATAAGAATCCTATTAATTATTTCGCTGAAATTGAGCAACTGGCATTTAACCCAGCGAATCTTGTACCAGGTATACTAGGAGGACCGGACAAAGTATTTGAAGCACGTCGTTTAGCGTACAGAGACGCTCAGTATCACCGCTTGGGAGCAAATTTTATCAACATTCCTGTGAACTGTCCTATTCAACACAAAGCTTTCGCATATAATCGAGATGGTGTTCCACCGCTAAAGGATAATCAAAGAGACATACCCAATTATTATCCTAACTCATTCAACGGGCCTGAGCCTTATAAAGAACAGGATAAGGTTGACTTAGTGGATATATATCAAGACCAACCGAATAATTTTGAACAGGCACATGAATTATATGTAAATGAAATGACACCGGAGGAGAGAAAGACATTGGTAGAAAATATCTTGTATAGTTTAGGTCCGGCTACCAAATTCTTGCAAGAGCGGGCAGTCAAAATGTTTGGACTGATACATACAGACCTCAGTCAAAAAATATGGGAAGGCTTACAAGCGAACAGAACAACATATGAATGGGATGATTAAATTAAAGCACAAATTATTTCTTAGGTCTCATAATTGATTTTTATTATGGTGTATGTAAATGCTTATTATAGTAATGCTTGGCTCTTTATTATTTAAATGAGATATTTTAAATGTAGTTGTTGTTGTTGTGTTGTAGTTATATTCATTTAATACATATTGGTAAAATTAAGTTTGATCTCTTATTAAGTTGTGGTGCTGGTGGTCACCAGAATAACCATTTGCGAACTTTGACTTATGCCCTTCGATTCCACATAGAATAATGAATAGTTGGTAATAAGATAAATAATAATAATGGTAAGAGATCACACTTAATTTTATTAATATGTTTTAAATGAATATAACCATTTCATAGAAAAATATCTATGGAAGTAGAGAATAATAATAATAGAATAATTAATAGTTCGTAATAACTTAATAAGAGATCACACTTAATTTTACTAATACATGTATTAAATGAATATTACCATTTCATAAAAATATCTATCAAAAGACGTCTCTTTCTTGTTCCCGGCTATGTTTTAGTCGATGGACTAGAGTGAGAATACGGGGGAATGTCTTTGCCTCCTTTAGTATGGAGGCGACGAAAATGGAGAAAGTAAGTATGTTATTTATTTTATTTTCTCACCACAATAATGACTAAGTTATAGTATTATTCAAATTTATTGTGGGAGACAGGTGCCTAAGCTATAACTGAAGCCTGTGTTACAGGTCACCAGGCCTCCACCCCAGAAGTCCATTTTTGATCTTTCACAAATTGCGCCAACCGAAATTTTCCATTTTCTTCTTCTTCGTGTATCTGGTTCTATCAAGTTGTTTCGTCTTGTTAAAGTGCATACTCTCAAATACTTTGATATAACTTTATCAGGCCCTGATACTGGTTGATTTTGTCCTTTATACCCAGTTATAATCTTGTACCCCATGAATGCGCACTTTCACTGCAGACAACATCTTGATATAACAATAAACTCGCTGTTTTATTAAAATGTGTAAATTATGGCTTATATACACCCATTATTGACGATTTATTAAAACTTATTTTCAATTTTTAATTTTTTCTAACGTGATACTTGACGTTGACGACTAGCAACAAAGGGAGGTGAAAACCTGTATCCCTAACCGAAGCAGACGCATCGGGCGCAGGAGCCCCGCAAAACGATGCTCTGACTTTAGGGGCTGCAGCTTGCGGGTGGTGCACTTGGGGCACTCGGTATCCCCATCAGAGACAAACCCGGGGCAGCGCCCCATGTTCTGCACGTGCTTCCGTATAGAAACGTGTAGCTAGCCACACCACACGGGGGGCAGAGCTCCCACACCAAAATAAAACATTGTCATTTAGTTATTTATACTATTTTCACATTGTTTAGATAATTTTAAGCATTCCAGGGTCCCACGAAATGGGCATTACATAAATTATAAATTATGAATACCTTTAAGAAACGTAATAAGTAGTTACATTATAAAAATAAAATTAAACAAAACAAAATAAAATTAAATTAAATAATTAAAAAATTAGTAGGTAGGCTATAAGTCTAACCCGGCACTGTCTTGAATGCAAAAAGTGACAAGGCTGAGTTTCCTATAAAGGGTCCAGAGCTATCCGAGCAGGTTGCGAATCTGAGACCCGAAGAAATCGTTAGGGGCACACAGAACTGCTCGTTCATTGTGACGCAGCATTGGATGTCGCGACTGAGTTGAGATTACCGTGGAGTACACTGCGATCTTTGAGAGTCGATCAGCGAGCTGAAAGTTGGGCTCCGAGTGTGCTAAATGCGGGGTGATAATTTAGATGCCAGAGTAGATGCACTCGAAAACAGAACTCAAATAGGTCTATCGAATCGTTGGAGATGGGTGAGTTTTCGTTTAGCTGTGAAGCGAGCTGAACGAATAGGATCAAGGCTCTTCGATGACGACGAATGACATCGAGGTCACCAACCTGGCCGAAAATAATTTTGGGCAATGGCTCGGCCCAGCTCCCCTTCCGAAACCCCCAACGCCTCGGCCCAGTCCGAGGCAATCGGGGGTGTCTGTCTTTTGCCTGGCACTATTGTTTTCTCATGCTGACAGTACAGCAAGAGCGACTGCTGAGATGCTGAGGACTATTGGGTCTACCGGACGGGCACGATGTCGCTTCATAGCGCCATCCATGAGGCGAAAGCTCGGTCCTGGAGCGAGCTGCTGGAGGGCCTGGAAAGGGATCCGTGGGGAAGACCCTAAGTTGCGCCCGTGGGTCCCCCGGTGACTAAAACCGTGGTCCCGGATTTGCTGGAGAGAGTGCTTTCTGCGCTCTTTTCGGTGGTCCGGGACTTTACCGGTCCCTCTCCACCTCCAATTTAATCGGACTGGGCCGAAGATTTGGGGGTCTTTGAAGGGGAGTTGAACCGAGCCGTTGGCCGTCTGAAGATCCGCATCACCGCACCCGGTCCGAATGGCATTCCGGGCCGCGCGTGGGTGTATGCAATGCAGTCTCTTGGGGACCAATTGAGGTGGCTGTACACCAGCCACCTCCGTCACAGCGTGTTCCCGAACGGCTGGCCTGGTTCTTCTGGGCTTTAGTTCTCCTAAGGAAGGAAGGAAGGGCCGCGGAGTCTCCCTCTGCATACCGTCCTATTTGCCTGACGAGTTTTCTAAGCTATTCGAGTGAATAATTGCCCAAAGGCTCCGTGAGCCCTGTCATAGGTTGGCTCCGACCTCGCGGGTTTCCACAGGGGTCGGTCCTTGGCCCTCTCTTGTGGAACCTCACCTATGACGTGGTCCTGCGTGTCATTCTCCCCGCTGGCGTAACCTTAGTATGTTATGCTGACGACACTCTTGTGTTGGCCAGTGGGGAGTCCTTCAAGGGTACCATCCGGCTTCGGAGCCGAAATGGCTGGTAGTCATTGCATACGGATGGTATGTAACCGGTCGTAAGGTTTGGTGTAGGCCTTTGTTCAGGGGTGGGCGACCTACAGCTGTTATGATGATGATAATGATAACAATTGATCACAGGCGATTAATATCCTCATGGTGTTTGGCTAGCAGATTAGTGGCCACAGTATGAATTATTTAATTTAGAACCTGTTGTTTATTACTGTTATGCGGCCATTTACTTTCATTTGCTTCAGTTACTATAATCAAGACAGAGTTATAAATACTAGGTATATGAATTATTCTAAATTTTTATAACTGATCTACCTTAAATGTATATTTTATCAGGGACCTGTTGACATTTTGACCACATTTGCTGGTGCGCCAATCCACTACGTTGAGGCGAGTAGTACTTTAAATAAACGGCTTATTTTCAATGAGTATTTCATGGATTCTATAACACATTTGAACTGTGAAAAAGCATCCAATCTGTATGACTTAAATATGTTCTGGGATTTTTTGGTTTTATCGTATATTTAGTGATTTCGGTATCCCTGATGGCTATAGGCATATGCCAGGCTTCGGACTGCACATATATCAAGTGATAAATGAACAGGGAGAAAAAAACTTTATCATTTTTATTTAATGAAGGTATTAAGATAGTAATGTCTTAGGTTTTCACGATATACGCGATATAATCCGTTTAAAAGTGTTTTATTATAAGGTATTAAGAATTTGCCATCGCCTGACGCTTAGAAGTTAGCAGCTATTGATCCCGATTATGCTACTAGAGATTTATTTAACGCCATAGGTACCGGAATCTTCCCAAGCTGGGCAATCAGTATGCAAGTTTTGAACACAAGTGACATCATAAATGCAGGATTCGATGTTTTTGACATAAGTAAAATTTTGCCTGAGGAACAATATTACTTTGCAAAAATTGAGCAGTTAGCTTTTTGTCCAGGAAATCTTGTGCCAGGCATTCTTAGAGATTCTTCGAAGCACGTCGCCTAGCGTACAGAGATGCTTAGAATTATCGCTTAGGAGTAAATTTTAAGAAGATTCATGTAAATAGTCCAATTAACGAAACGTTTTCGTACACTTGTGATGGCAGGCCTCCAGTTGGGCAGAATTATAGGAACATACCGAATTACTATATAATATTTAATAGATTTGGACCTTGGTATGAGAATGTTTGAGGATTTGCAAGTAAATGGAACTAAATCTTGCAGAATCTTCTAAATCTTAATAATAAAATTTACATTATATGTACTATTGATGTGTGATGTAATGAAACCCACATCAAAATAAAGTTAATACAATATGTAATAACTACGGTTGGTTTAGGTCTGGATTGATTCGTTTTGTGATGATTAATGTTTGTGTAAGCACACCTTAGTAATATATATAAATAAATGGAAATAACCTGAGTACTGTGTTGACTACTTTCTGTTACGTTGTAGTTTTGTATGTTTCTAAATACTAAGCGGTACAATTCCATTTGCCTGTTGAACTACACGAGCAATTTATTTTAAGTAAACGTCACATAGAGGCGAATTCAAACCAGGCGATCGTTTGCGTTTGTGAATACGTTTATGCACCTAATATGAAAGAAAGAAAATAAATTGATATGTCGAAGAATACAGTCATTTGTTCGCAAGACTATAAATGATGTCTTCCCTCTCTCTTATGCTTACCATTCGCAAGTCCACTTTTGCATCTGCCTTCGGTCGGGACACTTGAGCATTGAGGGCACTATTGTCAGGTAGTCTGTATTATTTCTATTTGGTCAATATTATGTTCCTTCCACCTGCGTAGTAAGTGTAATCATAACGTTTTTGTGTTGGTAAACCCAAGTGAATAACTGGTGGTCCTGCGACCACGAACCCTGCAAAGTGTTCGAAACGCCAGGAACCCAGGTGGTTTTAGAGAGAGAGTACCGGTAAGAGTCTACCCCTCTGCTATCCTCGTGCTGGTGAAAGTCCACAATATTTCTACAGTGGTAAAGAATAAAATAATACGTACTACAGTTTGACCTTAGCCAAAAGGCCAGGAAGCGATAGGGTACATACATACGCTTTAGGATCTATGTGAAGTCCAAAAAGAATCAAAGTCAAATATTTTTTATTTCAAATAAACCAATTACTGGCACTTATGAAACGTCAATTTACGTTCAACGTTAATTGCTCGGTTCCAATTAGTTGATCCTATGGAGAAGAACCGGCAAGAAACTCCATTGATACTCTTTTAAAATAATCGAGGTTACAATATTGAATTAGATAGGTATTACACAAATTATTAGATACCACATAAATGTGTTTAAGACTTTATCAACACATTTCTGAAATATAAATATAGCAGCTATACAGTACAAAGAGCACCTCACATATAATTGGTTACCACGGAGGCCACATGTGCAGAAAGTAGCTAACGCTATATGTCCCTATCGTCAACATAGTCCCTAACCCTATAGTAGCCATTTTTATGAGAATTGTTTTAACCAAATATTTTATAAACTAGTTTTAATCAAATACTTTACCGGATAACCTATTTTAATCTGTTCTGGATTTAATTCTACGATGTTTTTCATGTGTTTGTGATTCAAGGCACCAAACGCGTATCATCCTGTCGATCCGCTGATCCCTCTGCTTAGTACTTTAAGAGAATTTTCTTGAATTAACAAGGATTTACTTCTGTATAAGTAAATCACTAAGTGTATTGTACGCAGACATGCATATACACACTTGCTAAAGCTTCTGGTTCTGTCATTTGAATCACCATTTAGGAAGACATTGAGAAGTTTATGCGAGACTATCTGTTCAGCTTTTATAACGAATTGATAAAAGTTATTGTTGCAAATAGCTACAAATCTACTTAATCATTATAATTATTCATCAGATAAGATGAGATAAAAATATTTTATTCATGTAAACCATATGCAGGCACTTATGAATAGTCAAGTCTTTAGTTGCCGCGTTCCAAGATGTTGATTTCCTATGGAGAAGAAAGGGCAAGAAACTCCATGGTTACTCTTTTTAAATCATAATAATTGTTACAGTATTTTGATCACATTGTTCTCAAAATAAATAATGCGAGGACAATGTAGCAGAAAAAAGTAAACTTATTATAAAGTCAACACTACACAAGCCTGATATTTAGAAAAGATTATGATAAAATTTGTCATGGCAGCATTAAACTGACCAGTCCCAACAGACAGCACTCGTTCACGAGCATGACGCATGCATCAGCGTCGCTCAGCTCAACCATATTGTAGGGCAACTAAGCGACCTGATACACAACGCCACCATTAGCAGGACACTTGAGTGAGTATGACATACCTAAACTGCCAGACAAATATCACATCAATTAATCGAAATAAATTAATAATACACATGGTCCTCGCACTTACAGTTACAAATATAAATGAAGTGAATATAAAAAAAAAACAACCAAGTAATGAGTGTCATTTAAACAAATTGAGCATGAAGGATAATTAAATGTCATTAAATGAATTAATATAATCCATTAAAAAAAATGTCAAAATAAATAAAAATAAAAATGTTCATCGTTAATGGAACCCTAAAACCAATTTGCCTCGAGAATTTTCAAACAATTGCAGCTAGCGCTCGTATTGCTCATTGTAACTTGGACTTGTTTTGACGCACAAGCGGCATAACGACTCTGACTCTCAGTTAGCCACTCGACACTTCTTAAACTGTACACAGAGTAAATAAATTTCCTACAAATATGCCTAGATTTCCAACGAGATGTTCACATGGCATTTATAGTATTGTTTACACTGTGGTTGTTTATGGAAACTACTAGTGAAATGTTGGTCGCAGTAACTCGAGTAAGCTGTACAGTGCCCTTTCAATTTATGTCGTGAGAAAGTGTTTTGGTTATGTTTTAAAATTGTTCGCTTGGGGCTGGAATGTGGTTGAATATCTGGCTTTGAATGTCAGCTAATCTACCAAATGAGTTATTTGAAGCCTAGACGTATCTAAAATACTCGTAGTAACAAGCAAGACAGCAAGACATGGATTTAAAGAATAAATAAATAAAGAATTTTTATCCCTGCGAAAATAAAATTGTCTCTTAGAGTTCTTACATCGAGTACATCATTATATAAAAATAAAATAGCTCCTTAATAAAACAATGATATAAACTCATTCCTGATAAGAATTCAAGTCCCAGCCCAGGTGATCTTTTTAATCTTTTTACATGATCAGGTTTTAAGTTCTACAGAAGTAAAAAAATCTTTCCCTAGTATAATATTTTAAAGAATATATGTTCAAATTCTTTACATATGTTTTATTACTTCATCATTTCGGCCGAATGAAGTCCACTGCTGGACACAGGCCTCCCCCAAAGATCACCACAACCACCGATATGGATGTGTTGTGGGCTCATTGGAGGGTTTTGCCATAATCGCCACGCTTGGCAGGCGGGTTGGCGATCGCAGTTGAGTTGTTAATGTACTCGAAGGATGCTGCTGCCCATCCTCCGACTAATCCCTTAGTCGACTTTTACGACACCCATGGGAGGAGATGGGGTGGTGGCATTCTGAGCCGGCACCACACGGCAAAACTTTTTACTTTACTTGGTAAAATAATAATGTACAATCTATAATGTTCTTAATCTTAAGTCCCATCTATTTCAATCTAAATAAATTTGTGATAGATGGCACTATTAAACGATTCGGTTCAGAATAGAAAACCAACTCGCGTTTCCACCATTTTTATTTCAAGCAATTTGACTTAAGTACGATTAAAAACAAACTTAGTTTATTATTTCAAAATACTTTACCTACGACGTGTACTTTGATCTGAAGAAATTGAACTTAATCAATTCTTTACATATGTTTTATTACATGGTAAAATAATAATGCCAAGCGGCATCAGTTTCAAATTATGCACAACCACGCTTAAACCTGAGTATTCATTAGAAGAAAGCTCACGACACATCCGGCATGCCAAACAATAAACACCATTAGCGGGCCCTTTAACATCATAGAATATGAAGTAAATTAATCGAAACACCCATCGATGGTGTACAAGTTAGTAGTCAAAGTCAAAAGTTTTTTATTCATGTAAACCATTTACTGGCTCTTATAGTCACAATTTAAATAGTTGCACGGTTCCAAGTCGTTGGTCCTATGAATAAAGCCGGCAAGAAACTCCATTGATATATACTATTTTAAAATATATGATGTACTATAGTCTTAATATTAAACACAACATAATCGTTAAAAAAAAGAAGCTATGTGAGGACAATGCATGCCAATGTGTGGGATAAATACCACATATTTATGCACAATGATATTAATTGCCTTACAATAAGATTGCTATAGCAGTCAAGAGCTGACCAGTCCCGGACAGAGGGCACCCGTTCACGGGCATAACGCATCAAATGCATCAGCATAGTTCAGCTCAACCATAATGCAGGGCAAACTTAACCACCCAACACACAACGCTACTCTCAACAAGACATTTTAGTGAGCATGACAGACCCAAACTGTCAGGCTGGTATAGTATAGCATTACATTGTTATTGGAACCTCGCATTGCTGCAGGGCTGGTGAAGCAAGATATGCATGCTAGAAGTAGCACTCAACTCGGCCTATTTACTCCATTATTTTTAGGATTCCAAACGTCCGAAGGAAAAAACGGTGGATCCCTTATAGGATCACTCGTGTGTCTGTCTGTCTGTCACAACCAATTTTCTCTGAATCTACAGGACCTATTACGTTGAAATTTGGTACAAATATGGATTTCTGTGACCCAAACACGGACCTGTAACGTAAATATAGACATGTTAAATATGGTGGTCACTTTTGAGCGGTATTATAAAAAATTAAGAATATCGTTTTGCAAACTGTACCGTGTTACATATTAAATGAAAGGGCTTATTATGAAGGTCTTAAATGCATTTTATTTATAATTTCAAAATAAACCGTTTTAGAGTTATTTAAGAAAATAGGCGAAAATGTGTCATTCCCACCGTTACCTACGTAACTAGTGAGCGTAAAATTATGAAAAAAATGTGAAAAATAGCTCTTCCCTTATAGATTGCAGGAAAACCTATATAAGAAGTCTATAGTCTTAAAATAACATGGTAAATATTTCAATATTGTGCGTACAAACTTACGTTTGCAGTTGGAATGTATCTGAGAACATGTTTTTCAACTACATGTTAAGATTGTTCTTGGGATGAATTATTAGTAAAAGACAGAATTCAACAATGGACATTATATTCAGCAATTTCGGCACCCTCTCCATGCGAGTTCAACTCGCACTTGTCCGGTTTTTTAAAGCCACAAGCTTACGACACGTACACATTTACCGTAACTGGCGTAACTTATTAACACCAGATATAATTGCCGGCAAGGTTGGCGCAGTGGCTAATCGATTGGCTTTCTGCGCTACTCGTCGAGGGTTGGATCCCCGCACAGACAAATATTTGTATCTTTCTTTTTCTTCTTTTCATGTGGTGGCCAACTTTGTGTCAGAGTTGTTCAAGCCACCCAAAGGCACCCAACTTGGCTCATATACAGAGAACAAACGGGACCGACGATTTTACGTGCCCTTCGAAGCACGGAGATAGTACAAATACCACAATGTGCTCACCCATCCACAGACTGAGCGTGCTAAGCAGTGCTTAACCTAACCGACCGTTTACCGATCAGTGAGTGCAACGTGCGATGAACGCCACAATATTTATATGATCTACTGTTAGTTTCGGATCTGGTTTGTTTTTTATTTCAAGGGAGATTTGGATGCTCAACCGGACCGGATGTTTGTGCATGTGAGATTTAAATCTGTTAACTGTACCCATGATACAGAATAAATCCAAGTGTCGGACATATATAATAACCTAAATAAACCTCGCGCGTTCCCAGCTTTGTAAAAAGCTTTTTAGGCCCTTTTATAAGAGCCCCATGCTGTACGCTCTTGGGAGAACCTCGGTAGGGAGCTTACTGTTCAACCTGATTGTGCGCGAGATGAAGTTCCTCTGAAACAGTACGGTCCGAAACCATTTTGGCTATAGTGTTTGCGGATGAACTCTACGCCGATGACAAGAGGTGCGATGGTAGAAAGAATCCGTTGGTATGATGTCGAACAATTCCTTCTTTCCGTTGTGCAAGCCGTAGAAAACAGACAGCGAGGCAAAGTCTCTCAGGAGTCTAGGCTGCTTGCGAAATTGTTTTCGTCGATAATCTAACTGCATGCTGCTGGACAAAGACCTCTTCAAAAGGAAAGGTAAGACCTGAAATGAGTATTTTGCCCCAAACGTTTTTTATATTGGTGTCCAGTGGAAATTCTTTATGAACTTCCTTCGCCCCGGGGAAGGGCGAAGGGGTATGCCGAACTCCTACCGGCTAATCCACTGGAGCGGACATCTTCGGCACCTAAGGGAGTCTCCACGTCCTCGTATAATCACACTAGAGCCTCACACTGGTGCCTCGCCTATAGGCACATCTCGGAGAGGGTGACTGTAAATCGGTCAACCCCAGGGGGGGTTGCCCCAGACCTACACTTCTCAAAGAATGAAGTATTTCCAGAACTGCATTGACACATATTCAAGTCCCTAAATCCGCAAAATATGGTGTTTAGTTACGAACGTTATTTTCGTTTTATAAATCACGTTTAACGCTTAACGTTTTGTTGTTACCATAATATTATCATAGTTAAGTCACTGTTTCAGCCGAAAGACGCCCTTTGTTGGACTTAGACGTTGCCAAAGGATCGCCACAACGGCCGGTCTGGATTTGTGTTGTGTGCTCATTGGGGAATTTTGCTAGAATCGCCACGATTGACCGATCGGGTTGGGGGTCGCAGTTGAGTGGTAATATACTCGAAGGACTCTTCATCTTCCGTATAATCCCATAGTCGTCTTTTACGACACATACGGTATAAGATTTGGTAGTGCTATTTTTAGCCGGCACCACACTATGGTTAAGTGTTAAGATACAACGTGCATTTGCATCCTTGAATTACTACATCACTGATACCAATGGTAAAACATACAAGGTATTGTTAGTTCGCACGAACGCAGACACTACAATGTGAGTACACAGTTGCAGACCTATTCCTGTGTCAATCAGAGCGTCTCGCTACAAATGATATTCGATACCACGCATTTGATACCGACTTTCTCGATTGTACATCGTCACAGCTCTACGGCGCTGGACAGCGAACGTTTTAATTTATTGCTGGCAAACTGGACTTCATTGTGTTCCCACGATATCTTACTCAACTTCTTTTTGCAATGCAACATATTAGTGGAAAGGCAAAAGAATATTTTTGGGAGCCTCCTGATATTTATAGAGAAAAATAGATTCGTCGTCCTAATTTAATTAGAGGTGATCTAAGAGATCACCGCTTGTTGATTGTGTCAGTCTTGAGCGCATTGTTACGACAAAATTTTACGTTATTCCATGAATAATTAAGATTATAGCAAAAACCATACTTTTAATAGATTTCTATTATTGTAAGCTCTAATTCTAAAGTCGATCAACTCTAAATTATATATTGTCGATCTGGTATTCTACGTGGTGAATGTCTTAAACCAAATAGTTTATATTAGCCGTGGGAAAGGCTTGGTATATTTCTGGTTCATATTTCAATAAGGATACATGCTGAATTGTTAATGTGACTGCATTTACTGCCTGCCTCATTAACTGTTACATCATGACTTGATTCTTATGATTTAATTTGGAGAACATAAAACAGAATGTTTGTTTGGTTGTCCTTTATGTATTTGAATAAATTTACTTGCGTATGTATCGTACTTTTACACAGTTGTCCTTTCATTAGTGCAATGATTACAAGTACGGCGGGCTGATTACCTAAGTAGCAGACGCTTTGCAACAGGCGTAAATTGCTCCAACGCCGCTGTCAAACGTCAATTTGGTATTACGAGTACCTATTTGCCGATAGTGACTAAACAGGCGAAGATATATGACGCGCCTCTGTCGGACAATCAATAAATTAAAAATGTTCATTATTTTTAGTTCCACTGGTGGCTACTGATAGCTGATATGATTATGATGGTGCTATATAAGTTTTTTCTAGCATTGCAGGTACAGTTTATAGACATAAATCTTATACTCTTATCTTATCCAAAACCGGATCTAGGTCTGGTTTCACATAATTACAAGTTTTGTTCCGTTCGGGAATCAAACCCGTGACACATAGTGCAGAAAGCCTAGCGATTAGCCACTGCGCCAAAAATGCTGTCCATGAACCGTTTTATATAAAGGTTAAGTGAAACATTTATTGACAGAAATGAGGTAGATTTTGGAGGACACTTTGACTAAAGAGACTACGCTCACATTGGATTTTTTTATTACAGGGTATAATTAATCCATAATTTGTCCACAAAAAGTAAAACAGGCATATGATACGCAGACCAAGAGGATATTTCTAGCGAATTCAGATAGTAATCGATAACTACAAGGAAGTGCACACGGTTGAACTAATTTACTTAACCGCGAAACAGCTTACAAGGCGCTACATCCATCCAAGTGGAATAAATGATTAACGACACAAACGTAATGTATCGCTACCAAATTAGAAACTATTACGTACAAGACGGGACGAAATAAAAATATAATAATGATTAGAAAAGATAAAAACGCCTACCTTTTTTTTTATTGGTGCCCAGTGGAAATTCTTCATGAACTTCCTTCGCCCCGGGGAAGGACGAAGGGGTATGCCGGACTCCTACCGGCTAAAACCACTGGAGCGGTCATCTTCGGCACTTAAGGGAGGCTCCAGGTCCTCGTATGATCACACAGATTAAAATAATTTGTGAGAAACAGTTTAGGAAGTCGGTGGCTTAGGTTCGGTAAAATTGGCACTGACTTCCGAAACTGTTTCACAGTTTCACACGTACTTTTTCTACAGTTAATTTTATTTTCCTATTTTGATTGGCATAATTCATTGACCAGCCATTGCTGCAATCGCGGGTGATTTGGTGTCATTCATTAAATGACTCCCTTTTTCACTGCTATCTCCACAAGAAACTGTACACGATTATCTAAGAAAAACCGTACGACGTTGCCGACATATTTTAGTAGATTATTAAAATTTTAGAGACATATTTTATGAATATGTGAAATTTGATTAATTTGACCACCGTACAACGTTGCCTTATGCATGAAATTTGTGAAATATACTCTGTAGAGTCATCAAGCATCAAGCCATCTAAGAGAAGAAGGAGATCTACGAAGATCTTCATCAGATCTTCACCTAATTTTAATGGGGTCCACATTAAGTGAAAACTATTTCAAGAAAAAAAGGAATCATGCAAACGAGTGCATATTTGAGAGTTCTGCTATATAAAATATACCTATATGGAGGAAGGAGAGGAATTGAGAACATCCTCGATTTTAAAGTCGGTTAAAATAAATGCTGAACGATCTTATGGGAAAATAACAGAAGCAGGTATATTTTTATGCATTATCGTTGTCACTATCGCAATTTTTATGTGACATGCACGACAGGCCACCTGCGGCATACCTGATTATAAGTACCAACTATAGACGTGCACCTATGATCATCCGAAATCTAGTGATTACTGATGTGTTGCCGGCTTAAGGCTGTATTTGGAATGCCTTTTGTTCCCGTAAATTCACTGGCTATTCCTACCTTTCAGCCCCAATACAACTACGCTTACACATATCATTAATTTTAGCCGCATAATGTGCACTGCTGGACAAAAGACTGGGACCAAAGATCGCCACAACGAGCGGCCTGGGTGTATTGTATGCTCTTTGGGGGGTTTTTCCATAATCGCCACGCTGGGCAGTCGTTACGGCAGGTAAAATAGGTTGGACTGTTGACCGGCCCGTCGAGTCCTTCATATAGAACTCTATTACCACTAGCTTACTAACTTAGCACTACTAATACTAGTATTCTACCGCAAAACACTGTCATATATAGGCCTCTCCTAAAATAGAAGGTATAGGAAAATTCTCTTTCAATTCAGCCGAAAGTCTACTAATAGACACAGGCATCTTGCAAAGATAGCTGCAACGGCCGGTCTTGGTATATTGTGAGCTTATTGGGGGGATTTGTACGCCATGCTTTAGTCGCCTTTTATGTGTTACTTGGACTAGGTAACTCGATAATGTCGCTCCTGTTGATTCCGGTGCAGCAGTTTCAATGTTTTTGCAAATTTCCGCACGGCATAAAATGCCAAATCATTCCTTGATGAAGGTCTCATCATTTCAGCTGAAAATCTTCAACTGCTAGACAGAAGCCTTCGTAAAGATTACCACAACGACCGGTATGGGTTTGTGTTTTGCCATAAACTAATCGCTTGGCAGACGGGTTGGCGATCGCAGTTAAGTTATAAATATACTTAAAGGATGCTGCTGCCCATCCTCCGGTTAATCCCTTAGTCGTCTTTTACGACACCCACGGGATGAAGGTCTAATGGCGCTTAATAAACCCTAAAAAATTTGATACTACTCATTTAATATTCATCCTCATGACATAATTGATTTCACAGCGGTCGTTTCAATTGGCCGTCACTAATGTAAAATGTAAAGTTTAGATCTAATCAGATGTATGCAAATAAGCAGTGTACTTGTAACGGCTCGTATCCGTTTGTGATAGTCGCAATGATATTACATGATGATTGGGCCATATAGCCCATACGTAACGATTAATATTGTATGTTATATTTTCCAATAACCCACTTTGTTTGTTTCAATCAATCAACCTCATATAAAAATCCTAAATCTTAAATTCTCGATTGTGTTTCCTGTTTGTTAAGTGTCCTGTGTGGTACTGTCGAACAATAAATTTAATGAAATAGCCTCACAATATGATGGTACTTCAGGTTTTTATTTTATTTTTGGTAACTAGCTCCAAGCAATAATATAGCAATGGGCGGGGCACATTGCTCGTAGAACTGATGACCGTTGGGGTAAAAAGGTTTTCGAGTGGAGACCGCACACCGGAAAACGCAGCGTGGGACGACCTCCAATGAGGTGGACAAACGACCTGGTGGAGGTCGCTAGGAGTGGTTGGATACGGGTAGCATGTAACTGCTCGTTGTGGAAATCTGGGAGGGCGGCATTTGTTCAACAGTGGATGTTCTTTGGCTGCTATGATAATGATAGGTACAAGTTCACTTCCACTATCGGCGTTCCAAAGCCAACCCTCGTCATAGCCTTAATGGCTCACGCGGATGGGCTTCATTAGTCTAAAACGATGCCATTATTTCTGTTTATGGATTTATTATAAACATGAACACAAATGTCGAAGGGCTGAATGTTCGAATGCTACGCTTTCATAATTCTATTATTACATAACATATGGATTCAGTTACATAAATTCAAATCGAACATTTATACTATCAGCAATCACTTTTACGCTATTGTAATAAAAGCTATTTAAAACAAACACATTGCAGGTTATGCTCTTACAACGTTATATTTGCAGTCGACACTGGCGCTAGAAGCTTTGACCCATTCCTAAATTACTTGCAGTAGTTCTGAGTTCAAATTGTTACCACCAGCAAAATAAACTTGGTAAAACAGCAAGGAAGTCGATTACCAGCAGATAGTTTAGCATTATCAAAAAATAGATCTCTAATTATTCATTGTCTAGTACCTCGGTCGATTTTATTACGAATGTAATTACTGTAATTTAGGTAATTAGATTAAGATACCGGTTTGTGATTGGTAAACTGTGATTATTGATTAATTGGTTCGTTTTGTTCATAGATAGGTATTGAGAAGATCATAATTAGTTGCATCATTAATCTAACGTCGCCAGTCATAGTTCACGGCATTTTCACGTTTGGAACATTGGCTTGCTACGCTGCGTGTCACGGGTTTGATCTCCGCACGGAAAATATTTTTATATGACCTACATACAGTTTTTCCGGGTTTTGTGTTTGTGTATGTAAACTGTGCCCACGATACAAGAGATATTAAAGTGTGGGACATCCTTAGAGAAAAGGCTGGTTTTGTCGCAAAAAGGTAGGTACAGCCCGAAATAAGACTCGATAACCAGGTTGGCAGCCATTTGGGGTAGCAGATATTTCCATCCCTTCTGCCAGAAAAATTATTTGTGAACTAAGATAAAAAAAAGTACGATGTGTATGTAAAAGGGTACTTAGGTACGTTTATTAAGAATAGAAGCCGGTTTCCGAAAAGGTTTCAGTACCATAGACCACATCCATACGCTGCGGCAGGTTATACAGAAGACCGAGAAGTACAATCTGCCACTATGCTTGGCGTTTGTGGACTATGAGAAAGCCTTCGATTCGATCGAAACCTGGGCAGTGCTGCAATCTCTGCAGCGGTGCCAGATTGACTATCGGTACATTGAAGTGTTGAAGTGCTTAAACAGAAACGCCACCATGTCGGTCCGAGTACATGAACAGAGCACGGGGGCAATTCCATTGCAGAGAGGTGTGAGACAGGGGGACGTCATTTCCCCGAAACTGTTCACCGCTGCAATGGAGGATGCCTTCAAGCTACTGGAGTGGAAAGGATTCGGCATTAACATCAATGGCGAGTATATCACTCACCTTCGATTTGCCGATGACATCGTAGTCATGGCCGAATCACTGCAAGAGCTCAGCACAATGCTCGATGATCTCAACAGAGTTTCCCAACAGGTGGGCCTTAAAATGAACATGGGCAAGACAAAAGTCATGTCAAATGTCCATGTCGTGCCCACCCCAATATCCGTTGGGAGCTCTGTTCTCGAAGTTGTTGACGAGTATGTCTACCTAGGACAAACTGTCCAGTTAGGTAGGTCCAACTTCGAGAAAGAGGTCAATCGTCGAATCCGACTCGGCTGGGCAGCGTTCGGGAAACTTCGCAACGTCTTTTCGTCAACAATACCGCAATGCCTCAAGACGCAAGTCTTTAACCAGTGTGTGTTACCAGTGATGACATATGGAACAGAGACGTGGTCACTCACAATGGGCCTCATAAGAAAGCTCAAGGTCACTCAGCGAGCTATGGAGAGAGCTATGCTTGGTATTTCTCTACGAGATCGAATCAGAAATGAGGAGATCCGTAGAAGAACTAAAGTTGTCGACATAGCTGAAAGGATTAGTAAACTGAAGTGGCAATGGGCAGGGCACATTGCTCGTAGAACTGATGGCCGTTGGGGCACAAAGGTTCTCGAATGGAGACCGCGCACCGGAAAACTCAGCGTGGGACGACCTGCAACGAGGTGGACAGACGATCTGGTGAAGGTCGCTGGGAGTCGTTGGATGAGAGCGGCATGTGACCGCTCGTTGTGGAAATCTAAGGGGGAGGCCTTTGTTCAGCAGTGGACGTCCTGTGGCTGATATGATTAAGAATAGAAGACAAATTGTACCATATTTCCTCTCAATACTGCATTTTTAAAACGCCTAATTTCAATACACAGTAAAATTCAGTTTACTATGGAATTGTAGTATAACAAATCCTTGGCCTTTCTTGACATACTTCTCATCCATAATCCTGATCATTCTGTTAGTCACACCGTGTATACAAGGCCTATACAGATAGGTACGGTGAATCTCACAACCATCCTTGAAAGTTACCTCCGTGGCCAAATCTTTGGTACAGAGAGCACACGGCATCTGTGACGCCAACCATCTGGTTGTGGAGCTTAACCATGTGAAGCAAAGTGCCACATCCCCGTCGCAGAAGCCGTCTGAAACCCACCACGGTTGATCGATGACCTGCTGTTTTACCATTCATAAAGGGAGTCACAGACAGAATTGGTCATATTTTGAAACATGCTTCCATTAAAACCTACTTCAAGCCGCGTATGAAGATCAGCCTCAAACCGGTGACGTGTCATATTCCTTTACAAGATGCAGAGGTCTACAAGATTGACTGTGATTGTGGGTTATCATATATAGGGCAAACAACGCATAATAAAATAACACATAGCTGACGTCAAACATAGACGTTCCACAAAGTCTGCAGTGTGTGAACATGCCTTAGGCATACCTAACCATTTTGTTCGTTTTGATCAACCTCCTCTGAAACTCCTCGCGAAAGAGAACCGATACGTACCTAGAGTGTTTCGTGAGGCTATTGAAATTCAAAAACATTAGGATGTATTGTAATTAGAATTTCAAAGAAAAATAAAAAAAATATTTTAATAGAAAATATAGTAGTAGTACCAGTTTGGAATCCGGATAAGTCCAAAACATACCACTCTAAAAACATCAAGTCACTTTGAGTAATTACTGCGTGCATCGAAACAATTTATGATTAGTTTTGTACATTAGATAAAATAACTTTTTAATTTATCTGTAACGACGCCTGTCGCCTTATGGCCGAATTTAATAAATCAATATAATTCAAAATCTTCAGATTTAAGATTTTGAAATTCATCCATTTTTGTGTTACGATCAAATTTAACACAAAAAACAGACATATCTGCAATCCGAAATCCAAAGATTTTGGATTAGATCGATTATTAATTTCGGCCGTTACGAACCCTGTAAAGTGTTGGAAACGTCAGGAAAAACAAAAATCCGTTTCATCATTTCGGCCTAATGAAGTCCACTGTTGGACACAGGCCTCCCCCAAAGATCATCACAACCACCGATATGGATGTGTTTTGAGCTCATTGGGGGGTTTTGCCATAATCGCCACGCTTGGCAGGCGGGTTGGCGATCGCAGTTGAGTTGTTAATGTACTCGAAGGACGCTGCTGCCCATCCTCCGACTAATCCCTTAGTCGACTTTTACGACACCCATGGGAGGAGATGGGGTGGTCGCATTCTGAGCCGGCACCACACGGCAAATCCGTTTAAAAGTGTTTTATTATAATAAGACGTACTTTATTATACTTATAGAGTAAATGAAATAGCGTTTATTTAAAATAGACAAAACAGTAGTTCTTTTTTTCATATCAGCCATTTATACGTCCACTGCTGAACCAAGGCCTCCCCCATAGATTTACATGTGTCATCATTCTGGGGGGTATTTGCCAATACTCACCACGCTTGGCAGGCGGGTTGGTGAGCGCAGTATGACTACTGTTTCACAGAAGGGACGCTGCTGCCCATCCCTCTGGTTTAGATTCCCTTAGTCGCCTTTTACGACATCCACGGGAGGAGATGAAGTGGTGCTATATTCTTAATCCGGACACCACACGTTCTTTTTCGTAATACAGGATCCATATAAGTCCATCCTTGATGATCCTTGATCCTACATGATCGCCACGCTTGGCAGGCGGGTTCGCGGTATATTTGTTAATGGTTTCGAAGTACGCTGCAGCCCATGCTCCTGCTAACTTTGCACCTCATACAACACCCACGGGATGAGATGGGTTGGTGCTATTCTTAGTCGGCACCACACTGCAAAGTACGAGTGGCAACCCTAAATAGTTTATACGCGAGTATCCTCCAAAAACCTGCACAATACATTCAAAAAAGAAAAAAACAACATCCAATTAAAATCAGTACATTTCTACTAAGTTAAAATCGTTAGCAAATACATTTAAGTAATCAAAGAAACCCACGTTTTCGAGAAACCACCATTGTATTCCTCTTCTCATGCCGGACGATCTTTGCTTTCCATTACATATTACGTCACAATATGAGTAAATAGTCCAAGATAGTTGTACCACCTGCTAGAATGCAATTAGCAAGGCAATTATCATACTTCCGCTACAATTGTTGATCATAACAGTTTGATTTTGACAGATTAAAGTACTGGTGATTGTAATTGAGGAAATTGGTAACGTCTATATATTATAAAGCGTAGTTCGATGTGTTTGTGATGTGTCGGTTGTTAGTAACCGTGTGAGAGTATCGTCATTCTCGTTTTGCAACTTTGAGTATAGAGTCAGCTCCAGGATCTCTGGTCTATGATTGAGGTATTTTAAGAAAGCGACAAACATATACGTAGCTCCTGAACTTTCATTATCATTATTTCAACCGAAAAACGTCTGCTGGAAACAGGTTTCCCACAAAGATTGTCACTACGACCGATTTGGGTTTATGTTGTGTTGTGTATTGGGGGTTTTTGCCATAACAGCCACGCGTAGCAGGCGGGTTGGTGATCGCAGTTGAGTTGTAAATATACTCGAAGGACGCCGCTGCCAACCTCCGGTTAATCCCATAGTCGACTTTTATGACACCCACGGGAAGAGATGGGTGGTGGGTTCTTAACCGCCACCACACGGATACCAGACACCTGAACTTTATTTTATATTAAGGAGTGCAAGTGTGCTATCGAGCTGTGATCATCTGATGGTATGCGTTAAACGCGGCACATGACTGTTCGCGACATCAGACGAGTGATGCGTTGCGGACCTTTCTTTCTTTCGACCGTTGGTGGCGATTCCATGAGCCGAAAAGAAGAAATCTACCAAGGTGAAAAAAACAGAATATTCGTAAATCGTTTGGTGAATGGAGGGTGCACTCTGATACCCGAGAATGATTACTCGAAGAGGGCCATTATTTACATAAGACATTACACTTGAGAAAAGGCAAGTTACCATTTACAAGGGAAACAAGCTGCCATTTTGAAGTGAAACGTCGTTGTGACGCGAATAAAGTTACAAGGTCAAAGGAGAATACTCTGATTAACTTCTGAAAAAACAATTGAACCGTACGACGTTGCCGACATATTTTTTTAGAATATTTTCACTTTGTGAGAAATATTTTTTGAATATGTAGAGATTTATTAATCTATATACCGTACGACGTTGCCTTATACTTGACATTGGCGAAATTGCAGAAGATACTCTACAGAAGCCATAATCTAAGAGAAGAAGAAGAAGAGAATACCCATTTTTCTATGGAACTCCGTTTCACTGCCGATGAAACTGTATGATAATGCATAAATTTGTCACAATTGAAGACTAATAGCATACATTATAAAAACTAAAATAATCCTTTGGTGTTGGGTGTGGTTTACTGTAAAAACTTACATGTTTAGATTCGATTTTAAGGTTAGTTTTGCCGTAAACAGTACCACGCATAAACTAACTACTATTAATCACTTTAAAAATAGCTGTTGCTAATTAATCAGATATAATATAGCTAAAAATACGACTCAACAGGAACTTAGTAACGGAAACATAAGTTAAAGGTACTTATTACGGAAACAAATGAAATTATGAAGCAATCACTATTGCTGAAAAAAGGAAGCTTTGCTTGATACTAACATTCTTTAGTAATAGTGTCTTTGGTGTCGTCCAATAGGCGAAAAATTCTAATTCGTAAAATTTCCGTAGTTTAAAAGTTGACCGGGTGAAGTCTGCTGATCGATTTATCATGATTCATATCTATACAAATAAATAAAATTGAAGTGTCTGTTTGTAATGTCAAAATAACAGCTTTTTACTTAATACATATGAAAGTATATACGGTACCTAAAACAAAAAAACAATTTTTATTTTTTTTGTCTGTCTGTCTGTTTGTTCCGGGTAATCTCCGAAACGGCTGGTCCGATTTTGACGGGACTTCACTGGCAGATAGCTGATATTATAAGGAATAACTTAGGCTACTTTTATTTCAGCAAAATAATTAGGGTTCCGCGCAAAAAGATAAAACCCTTTAAATCCAATATATATATTCTATGTCAAGTGTCTGTGTCGAAGTACTCTAAATTTCTTTTAAATTACACGCAGGTGAAACTGCGGGTCCCAGCTAGTTTTATAATATATTTTTACGAGCTCTTAGAAATCAATTTCAAGGCTCCATATGATTGAAACCATTTTTTAGTTTTACTTGATAATTGATCGATTACGATTATCGACTTTATAAAGTGATTGAATTGGATACTGTAACGATAGTGTTTGTGGGGTTCGATAGGCACACATACAAGACTTTTTGCTTACTGCTCGAAACATGTTTATAGCATTTGTAATCATTATTTTATTCATTTTGTTTGTAGATGTATACCAATAGAGATATAGGCCCGCAATTAAAATGTAAGAATTTACTTTATTTTAAAATATGGTTTATAGAGTTTTACACCACCTAGCTGTATTCGTAAACGACTCAGAGTTAGATAAAAGTCAATCTATATCTCATTAAATTGAAAACAATAATCCCAAATACGATTTAGACTAACTGAAGCAAGACGAATTATAAAAATAAGTCATGAATTATGAATATTCTTCCATGCCCATACTTGGTTATCTAAAGGCGAAACGTGAATTTTTGCGTGCAACGTTTTATGGGTAACGTTTTGTGTGATTTATGTGCAGGCATAAAATATGTGGCCTGCGCATGCGGGCAAGTTTCACGTCAGTCACGTGCACGATAACAAAAACTTCATTTTTAACGTATTTATCATAGCGCTCTCCTCAAAAGCTTCAACACATTTTTTTTTAAACCTAGCCCTACCATTATTATTTCTCCTGTGTCGTGTGCGCATTTACCGGTCGGCTAAGAATACCACCATACCCCATCTCATCCCGTGGGTGTCGTAAAATGCGACTATGGGATTAGCCGGAGGATGGGCAGCAGCATCCTTCGAGTACATTTATAACTTAACTGCGATGGCTAACTCGTGTGCCAAGCGTGGTGATGATGGCAAAACCCCCCAATGAGCACACAACACAAACCCATACCAGTCGTTGTGGCAATCTTTGGGGAGGCTATATTCTCTTCTTTTTTTTAAGACGTTGCCCCACACTAAGATTTCTCCTGTATCGTGGGTGTGCTTACAGACACAAATTCCCCACACAATACCCGGAGCGCCGCAGCCGACTGTATCACCCCATGCACCAACGGTGCCGCCAGGTACATAAATTAAAACAATCAGGGATAATGTTGATCAGGTACAAGAAAATGTTAACACTTTTACTTGTGTACACACGTTCCATTTCAATAACTCGCGACTTTCATTAGCAGTTACATTAATATCCAGGGTTAGAGATAATTCAATCCTCTAGTGTTACACATATTAGATGCAACTTTCTAGTGAAAACAGAGCGTTTGTGGTAGGTTGTGCAACCCACCGGAAGACACTACATACGGTTGGCAGAAACTCTCGGAGTAAAGTCGATTTTAAAACATCTTTCTAACAATGTAAACAAAGCTATCTTGTAGTGTCCGATAAATAGTCTGTTACATGAAGATTAATTGACGAAGCATGTCGTCTGTGCTTAAGGATACGGGTTTGTATTGCGGTAAGATAGTTATTCCTTGTTGCGAGTCTGGAGGTCTGTGCAATTGAGAATTTATAAAGAGAATAAGTATTTTTAAAGAACTAACTGTACTACTACTAATAAGCTATTAGGCATACTATAACATTCATCTTCCTAAACGGGTGGTATATGTTAAACAGCACGTTTGACGCAGTGGCTAGTCGCTTAGCTTCCTGAGCTGTATGTCACTAGTTCGATTCCCGAACAGAACAAATATTTGTAAAACCTATAGGTAGTTGTTCAGGTGTTTATGTATGTGAGTTATGTCTGCAAACTTTACCCACGATACCGGACAGCATTACACAGCGGACAGCAGCTAACTCGTGTGCCAAGCGTGGTGATAATGGCAAAACCCCCCAATGAGCACACAACACAAACCCATACCAGTCGTTGTGACAATCTTTGGGGAGGCTATATTCTCTTTTTTTTTTAAGACGTAGCCCCACACTAAGATTTCTCCTGTATCGTGGGTGTGTTTACAGAAATAAATTCCACACACAATACACCCAGACCCGGAACAAATACCTGCAGATCATACAAATATTCGTTCCGTGCGGAAACCACACCCACGACGGGAGCGCAGCAGCCGACTATATCAACCATTGCACCAAACGTGCAGTCCAGCAGTGGACGTTTTTCGGCCGAAATGATGATTATCATATCGATGTGATTTCTGGTAAAGAATAGACCATCCTTCTCCACCCATGGGGGTAGTCAAAGGCAACTAACGGTTATTATCATGACGAAGGGCATTCTCTCTTGTGCAAATACCAACATATTGCGATCACCAATCCATCTGCAAGTGTGGTGATTATGGCGATATGAGTGCTTAATGTAGTGATCATTTGGAGGCCTATGTTCAACAATGGACATTTATGGTCTGATGTGTGAATGCATGTGTGTGATTATCATAATCCAGTGTCTGTCAGTCTGTGTTGTATTTGTCCGTGTTCATTTGTTTACATTGTTGGAAAGCTGGTAAAGTCAAACATAAGTGCTTGTATTTTTTGCAAAATAACAGAGAAATGTCAGATATGTTTAACGTCAACTTGTTGTAGGTTTGTTTTTTGTGATTGCGTTCGCAACTCGTTTTTGTTGTTATTTTTTTATTGGTTTGTGCTAATGGACTTAGAGTTGGTTGATTGTACTATGTTCCTTGTTGTTAGGGCTGTGTTTGCTAAGTGTTAAATTCATTTATAGTAAATTTTACATCACTGTCTTTGTTAAAAAAACCGGTCAAGTGCGAGTTGAACTCGCATGGTGAGGGTTCCGAAATTGCTGATATAATGTCCATTGTTGAATTCTGGCTTATACTAATAATTCATCCTAAGAACAAACTTAACATCGTAGTTGACAAACCTGTTTTCCCATACATTTCAACCGCATCCGTAATTTTGTACGCACAATATTGAAAGATTTACCATGTTATATTAAGGCCATATACTTCTTATAGGTTTTCCTGTAATCTAGTCTAAAGAACTATTATCTATAGCTTTTACAAAATTTTCGTCTCAGTAGTTTCGAAGAAAATTGAATTTTCGTCTATTTTCTTAAATAACTTGAAAACTATATATTTTTAAATTATAAAATAAGTACATTTGAGACTCTCACAACAGGCCCTTCCATTTTGTATGTTACACGGTACAGTTGGCAAAACTATTATTTTTAATTTTCTATCTTGCACCGCAAAAGTGACCCTCCTATTCAAAATTAATTTATTTACGTTACACAACCCGTCTGCCAAGCGTGGCGATTATGGCAAAAACCCCCCAATGAGCCCACAACACACCCATATCGGCCGTTGTGGTGATTTTTGGGGGAGGCCTGTGTCCAGCAGTGGACTTCATTCGGCCGAAATGATGACACATCCGTTTTTGGGTCGCAGAAATCCATAGAAATCCATATGTGTACCAAATTTCAACTTAATCGGTCCAGTAGATTTGGAGTAAATTGGCTGTGACAGACGGACAGACAGACACACGAGTGATCCTATAAGGCTTCCGCCGTTTTTTCCTTCGGACGTTCGGAACTCTAAAACAGTTATAACGGGCTTTCGCTTTGACAGTAGTTACTGTACAGTCGGATACCGTCGGAATTTTACTTCTAAAACAATAGCTTTTGCCGACGCTACCTTCTCACGTTGGCGTTTATGACCATTGTTATATTTTGATGACAAACAATTTACAACGAGCTATTCCGCCCTCGGTTACCTAAGCGATGATAGTGAGATATTGCCATCATTGTTACACATAACAGCCTTACATAGTGTGTAATTAAAACCAAGCAATACTTCAAAACCCCCATTCATACAGCGAATTTTATTAATTACGGTATTTAAGCTAATTGTACCGCTTCAGAAGTGAATTGTTATTTAAGAGCAAAATTATTACTCGCGCAATTTGTTATTATTATCAGGCAAAATATCAAATATTTGGATTAATTTGGCGAGACTAGGATGTAAACGTGGCTTCAAGTAAACGCATGAAGAACGACTTAATCATGCAAAAAGGTCAACTGTCTGTATAATTTTATTCGGATATTGCCAAACGAATTCAAATCAGAGTTTTATCTTAACCATTCTAAGACAACATTAAGTTAGTATTGGAAATTATGGACTAAAGGCTACTTATCGTAGAAAACTAATCGGCCGTGAACAGCAATCTTTACCTCACGTATCCGCTGTAGGGGCGTTTTCATAGGCGTGGTTTGCAACGACACGCGTAAATCTTACATTGAATAGACAAAGAAAGTGCATGTTTTAGCTACACCACTATTTTATGCGTATATATCGTTGCACATTTTATTATCCCGCTGGGAAACGAAAGTTGTGTTGTTTAACTATTGTCGGAGTGTCTTAATGGGTAAGTGTGAACACGATATAATGAAATTTTATGAGTTATAAATAAATATCTTTATGTTAATGCACGAAATGTAAAATATCGTTTATTATGTTCCCTTTATTATTGTTTTTATAACTTTCTACTCTCACTGGTTTATATTTGATTTCTATTAGAACTTGTTCAGATGGCCCTTGACCAGATGTATTGTCTGTACGTTGCGCGCTCGACGTGCTAGCGAAATGTTCGCTCGTAATGTTTCTATACGCACGTTGCAGGTGAATGGAATATATTAGCTGCTTGTAATTTACAAAGCCGTGTGGTGCCGGCTAAGAATACCACCACCCCATCTCATCCCTAGGGTGTCGTAAAAGGCGACTAGGGGATTAGCCGGAGGAAGGGCAGCAGCATTCTTTGATAATTTTTATAACTCAACTGCGATCGCCAACCCGTCTGCCAAGCGTGGCGATTATGGCAAAGAGTATACAACACAATCCCATACCAGTCGTTATGGCTATCATTGGGGGAGGCTCCGGTCCAGCAGTGGATGTTTTTCGGCTAAAATGATGATGATGATGAATGATTTTACCAACGCGCGTTTCGGTACGCGACATGCGAAAGTTTTGCGCCATCCGGTCAAGGTCTTAAGCCACTGAAAAGCTCTGCTTAGGGACGGTTCACATCAAACGTAAAGTGAGCTGCCGACTGTCAACGGGCTTACTGCGAGTTTTTTCTCTCTAAAGCTTTGCCCACTCTAGGATTTCTCTTGTCCCGTGACACTAATTTCACATACAATACACCCAGACCAGATTATGCAGATTATACAAATATTTGTTCCGTGCGGGAATCGAACCTGCGACCCGGAGTGCGGCAGCTTCAGTCGTAAAAATTCACAGTGACGTGAAGTTTACTACATATTTTTACGCCATAGCGGAATGGCGTATTGTGTCTTCACATATTGTGTTCAGGAGCTAAATCACGTAACGCTAGCACACATATGAACCACGATGTAAACCGCACCTTAGTTCCAAAAAATGGATGAAAATATTTTAAAATATTGCAGACTACTACCAATTTTTTATAGAATAAAAGTGTTTGATAGCCTTGTTAATTATGGGAAAACCGAAAAAAAAATATGAAGAAAAAGACCATCAAACAATGATATTATACCATAGATACTTATGTTACGTCCATGTTAAATGGCGCGCAAAATACAGTCTCGCTTGCACTACCATGTCGTGAGAAAGAAGATACAAAAACAACAAGAGTAAAAGAGATAGCTATCTAGGCGAACCGATTGCGAGGTGCTACAATTGGGGGAGTTTTGGTTCTTACTTTTGGCACGCATGTAACATATCTACTTCTTATTAATATATAATATCAATGCCATCAAATGAATATTTTTGTTCCACATTAGTTGATTCAATACTTCTGTACCATTAATTTAGGTCAAGCCTTTTTTAATTTATTTTAGTGGTCTGATTTAGATTTGACGATATAATTTAAATATTTTAAGTAAAATATTGTTTGTTTTTTCAATGGCCGGAGTTATACTCTATTAAATAGTTATTTGAATAACATTCTTTTAATATGACATTTTTATATCATCACTAGCTTTTACCCGCAGCTTCGCTCGCATTGAAGCCATTAAATAAGTCCTTTTTTATCTTTCGTAAAAAGTATATATATATATATATATCTTTTTTTTAAGTATCCTATGTTACTTATAATATGTGTACAAAGTTTCACGATGATTGGTTAAGTAGTTTTCGCGTGAAAGCGTAACAAACAAACTTACATTCACATTTATAATATTAGTATAATGTCAGCCAAAGGACGTCCACTGCTGAACAAAAGCCTCCTCCACAGTTTCACAATAGTGTCGTCCTTTTGGGAGAATTTGCCAGTACTGGCCAGGCTGGTTGGTGAGCGCAGTATGACTACTTTTCTACAGAAGGGACACTAGTGCCTATTTCTTTGGTTTTAAGTCCCATAGCCACCTTTTACGACATCACCTTGAGGAGATGGAGAGCGCTTTATTCTTAATCCGGATACCACATGAAATTAAATGTATGGTGTACTAAATTAGGTACAAAAACGTTGACTGACTCAGTTGCTTCGAATATACGTGTAATGTCCATCATCTTATTGGCCAAATAATTAATATATTGAGGTTGGCTTCAAGCATAACAGACTGCAGTTTCCTTAAGACTTTCGGATCTTTGCCGTCGTGACCCAGCAGCCGAGACTGACGGCGACCCTCTGCCGCTGCCCTGCTGCAAGCATTCACATAGCAGCGTGACGAGTCGCAAGCGGTAGTCAGACAGACAGAAGTCACTGTGAACAGGTGTGTGCACCGTGTCACATGTTTGAGTAATTTATTATAGAAACTAAACTATGTGTAATAACACCAATAAAGCACAACAAGGGTTTATGAAGCGAACCACATTCTCTTTATAAGATTTTAGTGAAGAATCATGGAGGAAGATTTTTAGCAACAAATTCTACTAAATATTCGTCTCCCAAATCATTAAACGACGCCATTTTGAGATTTTTCCCCGTAGCGTTGACTGAGTCGCGCGACCATACTGTCACTTGAGCAGTATGGCGGTGCCACCTCGACTGGGAGCAGGCCGCGCTCTATTTTTTATTTTATTGTTTTTTTATTGATCCGGTGGAAATACCTCATGTACTTCCTTCGCCCCGGGAAAGGGCGAAGAGGCATAGCCGGACTCTTACCGGCTAAAACCACCAGTAGGCAAATCTTTGAGGGGATGACTGTAAAGGGGTCATCCCCTCTAGCGGACGGAAGGTGACTGTAAAGAAGCCACCCCCCAGGCATCTCTCGAGGGAATTGTAAAACCCCCGAAGCCTCACTATGCGCTGTGATGCGCACACAGCGGTACGTGACCACGTGAACACCGCTGTAATCCCGGGGGAGGCTACGCTCCCTAGCCGCGCGACACGGCTGCCTTCATCGGAAAGCTCTGCAGTGCAATTCCCTAATCTCAAACAGAGCAAATAGTCATTCAACAGAATTGAAATAACGGTGACAACTCAATTTGGTAATCACTAAGGTTTGTCCTCATGGCTCACCGTCTGCCACGTGTTCTTGAATAGCTTCAATCATATCTTAGCGAATACCAAATTAGTTTTCCACAGTTATTTCAATTCTGTATTCAAGGATGAATGGATATTTGAGCTTAGGCAATTGTACTGCACTCCGCATTCTTACTATCGCATGAAACAAAAAATAAAACCTATATAGCCTAGCTAGGGGCGGAGAATATCTATATAGCAGGACACGCAATATATTATTGTTTTTTACATCTCCATTTTATTCTAAATTAAGAAAAAATATATCGATTTTCAAGATAACAATTAATTAATGTAAACATAAGTTAGTAAATTTGGCCAAGTCTTAAACAACACACAATGTCGCAGCCTATTTTATATATTAATGGACGAGGTATGCAGGAAGGTAAAATGTATGTATAATATGTGTAACAAATACAAAAATTCAAATTTAAAAATTTCATTAATCACGGTCCAATTTCGACCCCTGGGCGACCCGTGGGCTACCACTAGTTTCTGGGAAACAGCCAAATTGAACCTCAAAGTCTGATTCAATAATACAGTATTTGCTTAATGATAATATTGAGAACATCTAATAGATGCTATTTCTTATACACGTTGTAATAAAGAAAGTCTGGAATTACTGAATAACGCCATCGTAATATGAGGTCAGCAATTAAATGCGGCTAATTTGTTCAACTCGTGAGGAAATGGCCTGAAATAGGTTCGTGAGGATCAAGCTGCAGGTGCCTGGTGCTAAGGTGAGGTGAAAGGGCCAGCTGTTGACCCTGCCGGCTTATTCTGGAGAACGATTAGTGTTGGTTTATTTTATAAGCAACTACTGTGTTTTAGTTACGGTATATTTGATCATAGCTTCGAGCACTGCTGAACGTTCTTTGTGGCGTTCTAATAACCCTCTCTTGGTTCTCTGTACGCCGTCTGTTTGTCCGTTGTTGCTAACCGCATCAGTGCGCAGGGTAATGCTGCTACATATTCTAATATCTTAGCTGCTTTGGCGGGCTTATTTCAGTTGTTAAGAAAGCAATATTGGACATTTCAGCATTCCAGTCATAGACTCATGTGTATAGGTACATATATCCCGAAACAATACTGATAACCTAGGTCACATAGTTGGTGAAAAAAAAACATACTGAAAAATCTAAAAAAGTACCTTGTTATGTAGTCATAATCTGGCACCTGTCATTTTAATTTATTTGCTGCCTCTTATGATGCTGATAGCTGAAATCCAATGCTTAGATTGACGAAAACCCTTCTTCGTGTGTTGATTTCCTAACTGTCATGTCTGAACTGTGCATGCTTTGCCTATCTTTTTTGTGGTGTGACCCGATATTTACTTTTTACAGGGGACTAACTTAATTTGCCCAGCGAAGTACCTTGTCTTATAACTAAACATATCCTTAATTTAACAATATTTATTTTCACATTCACCAGAATAGTGTTACGTTGAATAAAAACAGTTCGTGCGTGCCTTAATGCCTTTGTCGCTTGTAAGTGATTACATGGCAAGTGGTGGAGCACCGCACTCGTGTGGAATGTGTACGTTTACTGCCTTCATATTTATATATATTGGAGTTTACATAGGAGGCTAATAAGCAAGCCAGAATAGGAGTGGGAAAAGGATTGTTCGTATAGTTATTTCCATGTATTTTATAATGGAATGCGGTTCTTTGAACGCTTAGATTCACGAACTGATGGTTCGTTATTGCTTTTTTGTTCAGGGAGTATCATATCTTCATCCTATCTGTCAAAAGACACCCAATTCTGAACAAAAGCCTCCCCTATAGACAGCAGGGTAAATGCCGTGTGTCGTCATTTTGAGGGAATTTGCCAGTGTTCACCACACTTGGCAGGCAGGTTGATGAACGCAGCATGACTACTGTCCTACAGACGGATGCTGCTGCCCACCCCTCTGGTTTAGAGCCCATTAGTCACCTTGACGACATCCACGAGAGGAGATGGAGTGGAGCTATATTCTTAATACGGACACCACACGGACAATGAAGCAAATAATATCAAAAATTTGGGCTTGGATGATAGAGCTTTTACTGCTCAGAAGTTAAGTCAGAATCTGGGTTCAAAAGCATCAATAAAATTGATACCTCAAAGGAGGTTTCAAAAACATCAGGTAGGAGACAATGAGACATATTTGTTTGACTGGTTATTTCAATAAGTCTTAATCGAATCATTTACTGTATGAATAAACATAAGTAGTCGAAATTGAACTAAGTTCAAGTCAATTTAATCATTTAAATATAACAAAGGCATTTAAAAGTTGAATTATCGAAATCTGTGATGCACTTTAAACTGAATCTAGATTATTCAATAATGTATCTGATTCAGCAAAATTATATGAGATACACTGAAATAAACTGAAACAATGACTCTTTGTTATCTAAATCCGGAATGCCAGAGAACTTGACCCGAAAAGGTCACTCTATTATTTGCATATCATAACATTGTGAAAGATAAAAGAACACTTGTACCACTCTTTTGGAATCTTCATCAAAGCCTGCATTGTTATCACATTATTTGCTATTTTTACGTATCACTGCGATATAAAACGTCTTTTGTTATAATAAAGATCATATTTGTGCGTTTTGTACTTTGGGTATCTTCAGATTTTCATCACTGCAGGCAATATTGTGGTTTGGTTTAAATGATTGCCCAGGGCGATTTTAGTACTTAAGATAAGTTATGGACTCGTTTTTGTTAAATAGATCAGTCTGTTATTACACAACTTTACAGTTTGAGAGTAGCGTTAAAACAAATGAATAACAAGTATTATAAGCAGTTTTCTAACAGGTGGGCCTTAAAATGAACATAGGCAAGACGAAAGTCACGTCAAACGCCCATGTCATGTCCATTCCAATATACGCTGGAAACTCTGTTCTCAAAGTCATTGACGAGTATGCCTACTTGGGACAAACCGTCCAGTTAGGTAAGTTTAACTTCGAGAAAGAGGTTAATCATCGAATTCGACTCGGCTCGGCGTTCGTGAAACTTCGCAACGTCTTTTCGTCAACAATACCGCAGTGCCCCAAGACAAAATCCTTTAACCAGTTTGTGTTACCATTGATGGCACGGAGACGTGGTCACTCACTATGGGCCTCGTAAGAAAGCTCATGGTCACTCAGCGAGCTATTAAGAGAGCCATGCTTGGTATTTTAGGAATTAGGAGTTGCGTAGAAGAACTAAAGTTGCCGACATAGCTGATAGGATAGTAAGCTGAAGCGGCAATAGGCAGGGCACAAATGCTCGTAGAACTGATAGCCGATGGGCAAAAAAGGTTCTGGAGTGGAGACCGTGCACCGGAAAACGCAGCGTGGGATGACCTTCTATGAGATGCACGGATGACCTGGTGAAGGTAGCTGGGTGTCGTTGGATGCGGGCGGCATGTGACCGGACGATATCGAAATCTATGGAGAGGCCTTTGTTCAGCAGTGGACTTCCTTTGGCTGATATGATGATAATAATTGTTTTATGAATAGATTCATTTATTCTTTATATTCACGCTTGCCTACAAGAAAACTGACAAGAGTGACAAGAATCGTCTAATATATTAAAAAAGAAATCGACTTTGACCCCATGTTTGCGATGCGATTCTCCTCAAAGGAGAGCTAGTAACCGCCGGTGCCGTTGTTCTCATAAATTGCAGAGATAATAGGACGACGTGTTTTGGTAAAAAAACTTTTAATTTTTTTATTAAAATACAACTTTGGTGATACGAGGTATCACGTCGGGGTCATGTCTTCGGAAACTAAAGTTTATCGAGAAACGAGATGTGGTGTTCCTCCGTTGAAAAGAGAGCATCCTCCAACCAGGCGAGTGCAATATTTTGCCTTGCGGGCCGAAGCCCAACGGTCGATGTTGTTGTCTGTATTTATGCAGCGAAATTTTTAACAGTATTCTTTGACGTCGTCGGAGAGTTGCACTTAATGCTCAAGTAGATGTCGCTGTAAGTTGTATGTTGGCGATGTAGGAGTCGCCACACTACGTACCTGGTTTATAGAGAACATCGTACGTACCGTATATACTAAAAATTAAAAATCATGCGATTACCAATCACTCACTCAGATGTGAGCATTGTCAGCATCCCATTATGTATATCCAGATTGTTTAACAATATGAACCCATCCTCTTTTATCCTTCTGTTCATCGAATTGCTGCTTCTATTGACGGCACGGTTGGTGCAGTGGTGGCTGGACAGAGTTGGCTGCTGCGCTCTGGATTCGATTTACGCATGAATAAAATATTTGTATGATCTGCAGGTAGTTGTTCCGGGTCTGGGTGTATTGTGTGTAGAATTAATGTCTGTAAACGCCCCCACGACACAGGAGAAATCCTGGTGTGTGGGGCAAAGCCTTTCTAAAGATAAGAAAAAAGAAATAGCTCGCTTTGTCCTCTCACTTAAACTGATCACCAGTTGACATGCATCTAAGTTCGACAACGGAATGTTGCCCTTTGTTGAGGTCAAGTTGAGGGTCCCACACTAGACCACCTACTGTTAGGTTTCCATTACCAATTGTTCAAATATTTTACGGTTAGCACACAAATCGTTTTTTTTTTTTTTTTTTTTTTTTTTTAAAAACGTTGCCCCACACTAGGATTTCTCCTGTGTCGTGGGTGCGTTTACAGACATGAATTCCACATACAATACACCCAGACCCGGAACAACTATCTGCAGATCATACAAATATTTGTTCCGTGTGGGAATCGAACCCACGACCCGGAGCGCAGCAGTCGACTGTATCAGCCATCCTCCTCATTAGTTGAAAGTATCTATGTTTTTATAACAATGTTCTCTTCTTTTTTTTACCTATCCCTAGAAGTTATTGGCAAACAAGCATACGGTCCGTCTTATGACAAGCGGTAATCTTAGATGTTATTGAAGCTTACAACTTGTGCATTCATAAAATGGTTTGTTTTATCCATAAAGGTAGAAGTTATCGGAAGTTATGGATAACTACGTTATTTTTAAATTCAGTGTGCCAATGATTTACTTAAGTTGGGAAAACGATAAAATTATCGAAGAAAGATACATCTTAGCAAATTTATATTAATTGTACTTAACAAAATACAATTAATATAGGTTTGATATGAAATTGAAAAGAAACATATATTTTAGTATAGTTAAAAAAAGTCATATAAGCTTGTCAACTATACTTATTTTTTTATTTATTTTTATTAGTAATCAGTAAAATAAGTGTGCATTTATAATTATCCCTGATGGCAAACTTCATAGTGTAAAATGTTTGTGATACTATGCGCGCGCAGCTCCCAAATTTATCAAAATCATCAAGCGCGCTTAAAGGTTCTTCAACTTCAATAACCAACAACAACAACTTCAATAACCAACAACAACAACTTCAATAACCAAAATTCGGGCGTAATTAGGGTGTGGCAGTAAATTTTTCACGTCGTGAAACTATGTAGGCGGCTTTTCTGCACGTCTTACTAATCGAATTTCGGTATAGGCAGCAGCTTTAGCGCTTTACCAGTCGAATTCCATCTAAAACCTTTTTTTTTTGGCGTGGGGAAATCCTCATGAAATTTCTCCACCCTCGGAAAGGCAGAGGCATGCCAGACTCTTACCTATGGCTGCGGGTACGGTGTTCACAGATTAGGCATTGTGTCCAAATCCTCATAGATCTGTCTATTGTCCAATTAATTAAGCATCTAAGATAAAATACAACACTTCGAAAGTTTATTTATTGAATCCATAACAATATCCTCACTAGGTCACTAAAACAAACAACTTTCGAAGCTAATATCTATGCAATAAGCAGTAACAGTAATCGTTACATTCCCTAAATGAAAACAAAGGCACTTGAAACCATTATACGGTATAGTTTCTAGTTGGAATCGCCTCACAGCGGTGTCGCGTGAAAACGACACTCGTTGGAAGATTTAGCAGTGTACTTATACCATACTTCTACTGGAATAGGGCCTTTAAGTTTGAGGTCTTGATGGTCACGCCTCTATCATAGAAATCCGTTTACGGAAACCGTACTTTTTCTGATCTTCGTTGTTTAAGGTACTAGTCGCACGATCAATTTACGAAATCAGTTTCAAATTTTAAATCTGTTAGTTTGACAGTTTGCCACGAGTGGCGCAGTGGCTGGGCGATTGGCTTTCTGCACGAGTCGCGGGTTCGATCCCCGCACGGAACCAATATATATGATATACAGAAAGTTTTTTCGGATCTGGCTCTTTGTGCATGTGAGTAAGCAATCTTAGTGTAGAGCAACGTATTTAAAAGACAAAAGTTGCCACCAGACACTAAATAAACGTACACAAGCAATTTATCACATACATTTTTACTTAACATTAAATATACTGACCATGCATTCAAGAAAATCCGTGATAAAGGTTATCCTATCGCGCGGTCATGAAGAACTTTTTATATCAATCGCTATTCCGCCCTTTATAGTCCACTTTGGCAACCGTACCACAAATAATAAAAAAAATTGTACAATTTGGTAGCCTGGTGGTTTGCGCTTGCACAAAACAATATTGTAATGCTTTTACTAGTGTCCCGCCTCGAGACATTAGTTTTTAGTCATCAGCAAGGGGATCGAACCCGCGACTCGTGCAGAAAGCCAATCGCCCAGCCACTGCGCCACTCGTGGCAAACTGTCAAACTAACAGATTTAAAATTTGAAACTGATTTCGTAAATTGATCGTGCGACTAGTACCTTAAACAACGAAGATCAGAAAAAGTACGGTTTCCGTAAACGGATTTCTATGATAGAGGCGTGACCATCAAGACCTCAAACTTAAAGGCCCTATTCCAGTAGAAGTATGGTATAAGTACACTGCTAAATCTTCCAACGAGTGTCGTTTTCACGCGACACCGCTGTGAGGCGATTCCAACTAGAAACTATACCGTATAATGGTTTCAAGTGCCTTTGTTTTCATTTAGGGAATGTAACGATTACTGTTACTGCTTATTGCATAGATATTAGCTTCGAAAGTTGTTCTTCATTAATAATATGATGTTTTCATTTCAGTTATGTGCGAAATGACTATTTGTCTGTAAAAGTAAAATAAAGTATACCCACGAAACGTCTACCTCCCCACTGTGTAGCCCGTCTGATGACTTGTAGAAGGCGAAATTATCATCCACAATAGCAAAGTAATATCTTGATGATGGCTAGCAGATTCACTAGTGCGATAGGGCTGCTGAATTATCACAGACCCACAGTTTTCAATTCCGTAATATCAGCCTATAAGCATCCACAGCTGAGCATATGCCTCCCAATACACGTTATACTGGACGGCTCTATGAGAAATTTTCATAATCACCACGCAACAGACGGATTGGTCACAGTATGTTGTTTTTTACACATAGTTGTGAAATATTGTGGTTTAAAAAGAGTAACCATGGAGTTTCTTGCCCCTTATTCCCCATAGGAAATCTACATCCTGGAACGTTACAACCAAAGTCTGACTATTCAAAAGTGCTTGTGTACATTTTTTAGAAAGTAAAGAAATAGAAAAAGCTTAACAAAAATACACTTAGACAGCTTTTCTGCGCTCACTGTTCATTCCTCTCTATTTTCAACTTAATGACTACTTCTTAACGGCCAGTATTGTCAGCAAAAGCCTACACTGAAGGTCATCATCATATCATATCAACCAAAGGCCGTCCACCACTGAAAAAAGGCAAAAGTGGTTTCTCATACGATCAGTTGTCGTGTCGCTCGTTCAAACGCTGACTTCGTAGCTTCACTTATATTTCGCCTAGTACGTGACAATGAGCTGTGAATACCTAAGTATTTAAATAAAGCGTTAAGTTACTTGAAATATTTTCTCGTAAAGTTTCGCATATGAAAGTAGCTATTGTGACGTTAGATAAGGTTTTAGAATCGCTTTTCATCATTTCGGCCGAATGAAGTCCACTGCTGGACACAGGCCTCCCCGAAAGATCACCACAACGACCGACATCGGTATGTTGTGTGCTCATTGGGGGGTTTTGCCATAATCGCCACGCTTGGCAGACGGGTTGGCGATCGCAGTTGAGTTGTTAGTGTACTCGAAGAACGCTGCTGCCCATCCTCCGGCTAATTCCTTAGTCGACTTTTACGACACCCAGGAGGAGGAGATGGGGTGGTGGCATTCTGAGCCGGCACCACATATCGAATCGCTTTTACTTTAGATAAATAGCTTCACCATGGGTCACCTGGGTCAAAGGTCTTCGAGTATGGAGCTGCATATGGATGAGATACTCTTACATACGAGTTTATCGGCAGACATTTCAGGTCAAGTAGCAGAACTTGGGGACAACTGGATTCTATCAGCGGGCGTATAGCCTTATAGTTAAAATATGGTCTCGTACCGTGCGGTATCACAGTAGCTTCCACTTAGACCTCTACAACTAAGTACGTGGAAACTGTACTATTATTGGTGGTACTATTAGTTGTGAAATTAGCTCCCAACGGAGCTTTTTTGGCCGTGTGGTGCCGGCTACGAATATCACCAACCCATCTCATCCCGTGGGTGTCGTAAAAGACTACGGGACTATCCGGAGCCCTGGGCAGCAGCAACCTTCGAGCAGATTAACAACTCAACTGCGGTCGCCAACCCGTCTGCCAAGCGTGGCGATTATAGCAAAACCCCCCAATGAGCCCACAACAAACCCAGACAGGTCCTTGTGGCAATTTGGGGGTGGCCTGTGTCCTGCAGTGGACTTTCATCATCATCACCATATCAGCCACAGGACGTCCACTGTTAAACAAAGGCCTCCCCTTAGATTTCCACAACGAGTGGTCACACGCCACTCTCATCCAACGACTTCCAGCGACCTTCACCAGGTCGTCTGTCCACCTCGTTGGAGGTCATCCAATGCTGTGTTTTCCAGTTCGCGGTCTCCATTCAAGAACCTTTTTGCCCCAAAGGCCATCAGTGGACTTTATTCGGCTGAAATGATGAAACGACTGTGACCGAATTTTAATTAATGTACTCGAAGGACGCTGCTGCGCTTCCTCCGGCTAATCCCATAGTAACCTTTTACGCTTCCACGGGATGAGAGGGGGTGGTGCTATTCTTAGCCATCCCCGCACGTAATACGTGACGTGACATTTGCTTGACTGTTACATAGCGTTATACCTCGTATTCCCGAACACAATCCAACTGATTTATACAATAAAATGTATGTCACATAATATTTGACATTCTATGACATAAGTCGGGTATGGGAATAAAAGGAGCAATTCATTCGCCTGACTATAACCGTCACGACCATGACAAATGTAATGCTACCCAGGAGTAGTCCTATGTGTGCCCCCTGCCGTCGCTACATGGTAGAGCTAAGTTTAAAAAACAACAAAAAAGATCGTAGGTCCAGATGTTGAAGACGGTGGCGCGCACGTGGTCACGTGCCACCGTGTGCACAGCACAGCGCACAATAAGACTTGGGGGGATCCTTTACAATCCTCCCCGAGAAGCGCCTGGTGGGTGACCTTTTTACAGCCGCCTGCCCTCCGCTAGAGGGGGTGACCAATTTGCAGTCATCACCTCTGAAATGTGCCAAAAGGCGTGGCACCAATGGGCGGCTCTAGGATGATCTTACGAGGACCTGGAGCCCCTCTTCGGTGCCGAAGATGGCCGCTCCAGTGGTTTTAGCCGGTATGAGTCCGGCATACCCCTTCGCCCTTTCCCAGGGTGAAGGAAGTTCCATGTAGAATTTCCACTGGACACTAATAAAAAAGAAAAGGTCCAGATGTTGAAATTTTAGTTCTTATGGTGTTCTGTAAGTCCAAGTGATAGATGTGGTGATTACCTTCACTCGTTCTAATATCCATGATTGCGGGCATCGGTATGCGGCTCTATTTCTGAACCGCGCAGATTAATTACAAGATAGCGACGTCTCTGACACAATGTGTGTTATATAATACACGACATGCTGTTGGGTTCATTGTACACTGGGAGGGAATTGTAAGTTAATTAACGTGCGAAAATTGACTGAGGTTTGGGATAGGTTATGTAGGTATTGTATTGTATGTAATGTCTAATTTCTGGTGTGAACGTAAAATTGGTTTGATTAACTTAGCGATCTGATTAGCACAGTGGCTATGCTTGGCGTATAGCGTTACGGGTTTCGGATTCGGAGTCCGTACGGAACAAATAGCTGAAACATTGATCAGGTCTACGTACGTACGTTAATGACTTGACTCGCTTTCTGTGCTACGTGTCTCGGATTCGATCCCCGCACCAACCAAATTTAGCCTACAGGTTCCTGGTCTGGGTGTAAGTGGATGTGAGATTTTTATCTGTAAACTGTAGTGTGTGAACTGTGTAAACGATACAGGGGAAATTTAGGTGACATCGATTTGCTAAACCAAAAAGAAGAAGTGAGGATAATTGTTGAAGTGTATAAAATTCAGGAGAATTTCGAAAAGAATCTCGATCATATAAACTCGACGATGTGTCGATCGGTTTGTCTATCTATGTATATAACAATAATAAATAAATATCCCAACACTGCCGACTGAGGAGCCTACTGATCCTTACGAGGCTATTGGAAAGTTCAATGTTCAGAAGAGGCCATTCACAATTCTACATTAGTTTATTGATTTTAAATTGTTATCGAATAGAAACTGAATCAAATAAACCTCAAAACGATCACCGTATCAACTTTTATTACATTTAAATTAACAGCAAATCGTTTGAAATATCCTTCAGTCATAAATTAATAATGCTTTAGAAGGCAGATGTTTACAATCGATTTTAAATAGACCATATTCATTGTTCACAACATAACGGGATCAAAGCCATGTGAATTATGATTGGATGAAATTGAACGTACTGAATTCTTTCATTATTATTTATGACCTGACTACACATAGAAATGTTAGAAACACAATGAATCCGCAAAACAATGGTGGTACAAAAAGCTGTGCTTTCTGATTAGGTCATTATTTTAGATGGGTATGTATTATTTTGTGATTATATTTTAGTGTTTGAATTCAGGGACTGAAATGCCGTAAAAGACTGATACCGTATAAAATTGCGGTACAATAATATACTTGGACTGTTAAAATATATTTTGTTTTGATTTATACACTCATTACAATAAATGTAGTTAAATAAACATCAGAGTTACTAACATAGTGTGTAAAGTACCAATTTGTGTTTTACTAACAATAAATGGATCAATAGTTATGTGATAAATAAATAAATAAATACTTATTATTATATACAAGCAAAAAACTATTCAGTACTTTATCTACAGAAAATTAAACTAAATAATGAAAGAAAAATCGTTTATTGGCACATACAAAACACTTAAAAACAAATGGTTAAAAACATTTTTAAGATAGTAAAAAATATAAAATCACCTTGATGTCTTACATTTTATACCTCAGTGCGAAAGGGGCGAACAGCACTGAAGGGGGTGCCGAAGATGACCGCTCCAGTGGTTTTAGCCGGAAGGAGCCTTCGCCCTTCCCCAGGGCTAAGTAAGTTCCATGTAGAATTCCACTGGACAAGGTGTCAGTACAGAGTGCTGGCCACCTAACGCTGGTTTTCAGCTGCAACCCACGAGAGCCTTCGCTCGAATACACTAAACATGTTTCCTTTTTATATTCGTATTTGTTGTATCGTACAAAAAATGTCTACATGTGTAATGTACATGTGTAGATATTGCAAGTGTGCAAAGTAAGAAAGACTTTTACTAATATAGTCGAAAGGGGTATAATGTGTACGTGTATGACTTTTTAACCATAAAAGTAAGGTACCATGCAATCTTTCATGAATGGTATCACCATCGGCAATGCTGGGCATCAGCAGTCGGTTGTACGCAGTGACTTCATTATAAGTAAATATGCTTAAATAAAAACATAAATAATCAAATAACTGATGAATTACCTTGAATATTTTCGTACTGTTTTTGATACTGTAACAAGTACGCTTTAAGTTTGACTTTGAATGTGGAGCTGCTTCGGATTTGTTTCAATGGTGGGGGGATATTATTCCTACACTTAGTTGCTGCGTACCGAAAACTGCCTCTAAAAGCCGCAGACCTATGATATGGGATGGATAGTTGTTGTCCGCATTGCCTTCCCTTGAGGGTTTTGCCCAGGCCAGCTTGTTATATAAGTAAGAAGGTGAGTGAGAATCCATGATGCCAAAAAGTAAAGTCGCTAAATGAAGTGTGCGTCGAGCATTAGTTTGAAGAATGAGATGTTTATTAAGTATATCGGAATGTCAAAACAGAAACGGGCACTCGCGTTCTGGAGTCTCTGTATTGTCCTGTCAGTTTTTGACAGAAGTCTTTGGCCATATTCCGCGTCTGCGTAATTTAGCTTTGATAGTACCAAAGACTCCACAAGTAAGATACGCTCTCTTCGATATGGGCGCATTCTGTATAACACCTTTAATCTGTAATAACAGTTGCGAACAGACTCAGACACGTGTTTATCAAAACGAAGGTCCGCATCCATTATAAGGCCTAAATTGCGAGTTTCATAGACACGTTCGATTGGTTCACCCATGATGATTATATTGCTAATTAAACGGCACGTTTGGCATAGTGGATAATCGTTTAGCTATCTGCAATATTTGTCACGGCTTCGATTCCCGATCGAATCCAGAATTGTATTGTCTATAGAGAGTTGTTCCGGGTCTGGGTTTGTGGATGTGACATTTGTGTCTGTAAACTTTATCTACTATACCAGAGAAATACCAGTGCGTTAGTGAAGGAGTAAGGAATATGTCTCGCGCTAAAAATATCTGTTGATTTTAATATCTCCAACAAATGCTATAAATGCAATTTACAATCAGATGTAAAGAGTAAGATTTTGGTTTAACAGACAAATCCTTAATCCCAAATCCAAAGATTTTGGATTATTAATTTCGGCTGGCTCGGGATGATCATAAAGTGGCCTACTCAAAGCTGGTATAGGTATATCGGCTCTGCAAACATTCACACTATACTATCCGGCAGATATACTGCATGCAATACAAACAGTGTTTAGAGTAGGGCCCTTACCTACCCTTACTACTATACGGACACACGGCCTCTCCGAAACTATTAAACAAAATAATATGGATGTCAATGGATGAATAAAATGATCAAATAAACCCAATCAAAATAAGCATAAACATTCACAAATTCACTACCATTAACCACACTCGGTGTGCTCCAACCCTAACTGTCCATTGTGAGAGTGACCTCACGATCTTCGACACATCCAATCGCGGTCTCACTGTCATCAATACACTTCAGAATGTATTTGTTATGCTAAAACTACATTTTAATATCTATATCGTTTTGCGACGTTCAATTTGAACGAATGATTTATTCGTGGGAACGGACGGTTATACCATGATCCGTCATAACAGATGAGAAAATGGCTAATGGTTGTCAAGAGCTTTCATGTCAGGGATGATAAACATTTTAACGATTCTATTGAGCTATATTCATTTGGGTTCCAGATTTCTCTCTACAAATATTCCGGCAACAAGTGATGTGTCAATGCACGTATATAATAATGAGTTAATATAGGCTGTTTTTTCTGCGTCAGATAACATTAATAAATAACCCCAGTAAATTTTACCACCGAATACAACTAAAGATGGCACTAAATTATAAATAGATTATAGTATACGTAACCGTTGTGCCAATATGTCCCAATGGTCCCAGGCTCAGCTCAATGTGGCAGTGCATTAAATGGCTGCAGCGCTGGCTTTCAGCGAGGGCCTGTCAATTTCAAGAATTTCAGTTACACGCTGCTACTGGTTCAATGGTTCTAGGGAGAAGAGCCGGCAAACTCCATGGTCACTCTTTTAAAATAATTGAGGTTACAATATGATATTTAAATAAATTATAGTAAAGAAGGAATACACTACCATAATATCATAGTAATAATTTATTTTATAATAAGATCAGGAACTTTCTAAAACCGGTGAAATGTCACATCCTTTACAAGAGGCAGGGCCTACCTACAAGATTGACTGTGATTATGTTTTGTCATACATAGGGCAAAAAAGCGTAGTATAGCCTCCCAAATAAAATAACACATAGCTGACGTCAAGCATATACGCTCCACAAAATCTGCAGCGTGTGAACATGCCTTAGGCAAACCCAACCGTTTTGTTCGTTTTGATCAACCTTAAGTCCGCGCGAAAGACAACCAATACGTACCTAGAATGTTTCGTGAGGCTATTAAAATTAAAGAACATCCTAATTTTAATAGAGAAGATGGTTGACAGGTACCTCCTGTTTGGAGTCCAGTTATTAAAATAATCAAGTCCAAAACAACATACCGCACTAAAAACATCAAGACACTGTGTGTGATTACTGCGTGCATCGAAACTAATTTTTTGATTATAACTGTACGGTAGATAAAACAAAGAAACTTTTCAAAATCTATAATGACGCCTGTGACCTTAGTCATCCTCCGACCACGAATGCTGCAAAGTATTCCAAACGTCAGGCAAAACAAATGTCTATAATATAAGCGATGTAATCCGTTTATAATTGTTATATTACAATGTGTAATAATCGCGAAAACCTAAGGTACTACAATAATTTATTTACAGTTATCGGCTGACTAGTTCCGACAAACGGCACCCATTCACGGGCATGACGTATACGTTAGCCTTTTTATTTTTCTGACCCATATTGGAACCTAACGACCCGATACACTACGACATCAGTATTGACTAAATTAGGTTCGTTTATTCTGGATGAATATGATGAATAGGCTAGGATTAAGAGGAATATTTTAAGGATTAAGGATGGTGTAGCTTAGGTTTGCAAACCCTGTTTATATGCGAATACCTAAACGATTTTTTATGCTTTGGTATTCTTTGATCACGTTTGACAAGCCCTTTTGGCATATAGTTTAACGTTTCATTGTTTTAGTTCGAAATAAAATTTATGAGAAAATAGTTAGATTAAAATTCCAGATTTTATATTTCCTTTCAAGTTATAGCAATTGTCGGTTCTATAACTCCGTCGATTGTTGTACCATAAATCTATTGTGCACACCTTTTCTCCAATGAAATTGTATTTATATGTATAAAATTAATAAAATCTTAGCTTTAAATCAGCAATCAATTTAGCCGTGTGGTGCCGGCTTGCCGTGTGGTGCCGGCTCAGAATGCCACCACCCCATCTCCTCCTCCTGGGTGTCGTAAAAGTCGACTAAGGAATTAGCCGGAGGATGGGCAGCAGCGTCCTTCGAGTACACTAACAACTCAACTGCGATCGCCAACCCGTCTGCCAAGCGTGGCGATTATGGCAAAACTCCCCAATGAGCCCACAACACATCCATATCGGTCGTTGTGGTGATCTTTGGGGGAGGCCTGTGTCCAGCAGTGGATTTCATTCGGCCGAAATGATGAAATCACTTATGAAGTCGCTGTTCACGAGAAAAGCTAGGTATGTGGGCTGATTGATATTTATTATATTATTCGTTTTTATTTTTATTTGTACCCACGCGCACTTTCGCAGATTAACACTAAGGCTGTATTTACAGATCGAGAATCAAAAGAAAACCCGTGAATATATATTCTATGTCAAGTGTCTATGTCGAAATACTCAATTTTTTTTTAAAATTAAACGTGGGTGAAAACGCGTGTCCCAGCTAGTAAATATATATATATATATATATATAAATAAATAAATATATATAAATAATAAAAACATTGTATGACAGGCACTGTTTTTCATTGCTTTTTTTGTGCTTAACAAGCGAAGTCTTAAACCACCGGGTTACATTTCTATCACAATAGTTACTTCATATTGTTTCAGAAAAGTCCAAGAATACTGAAACTAGGACAGAAATCCATGATAGTTCTGACACTAGCCTCTCAATGGAGCGTAAAAAAATAATTGATAACCGTAATGACTTAATCGTGTACCTGCAAATATCGTGACATAACCCCTCGTTATCTTCGGCCGTGTAGATCATATCTCAGTGGTCTCGTATTAAATTTCATTCGCATTTCCTCTGTCTGATGCAATGGCGTTCCCATAACGTTAATTGTAAGTGTTATAAGAAAAAAAAACGTCTCGCGGTATTCACTTTTTATTTTAGAACTAATGAATAGTTGTAATAAGTTGTGGTTGGGCGTAATCTTTTTAATTGTTGAGTTTTTTATAGATTAGAAAGACTTTTGCGTTTCTTGTTATGGATACGGAGGTGATAAGAGTTTATTTGTAAATTATGAATAAGAACAGCAGTCCGTATCTAAGTTCAACATTTCAGCCAAAGGATGTCCACTGCTGGACGAAGACCTCCCCAGAGATTTCCATAACAATTGTGTCGCCGTTTTGGGGGAGCTTTGCCAGTACTCACCACGCTTGGCAGGCTGGTTGGTAAGTGCTGAATGGCTGTTCCACAGAAGGAACGCTGCTACCTATCCCTCTGCTTTAGAGTCACTTCGTCGCCTTTTACGAAATTCACAGAAGGAGATGGATGGATAATCATCATTTTAACCAAACAAAGTCCACTGCTGGACACAGGCATGTGTGCCCAGGGTGTATGGTATGTCATTGGAGGGTTTCGCTATAATCGCCATGCTTGGCAGACAGGTTGGCGATCGCAGTTAAGCTGTAAAATAACCTTTTTTTCTTTATTGTTGTCCATCCACTGGAGCGGTCATCTTCGGTACCGAAGGGGAGCTCCCGGTCCTCGTAAAATCACACTACAGCCGCCCATTGGTGCAACGCCTTTAGGCACATCTCGGAGGGGATGACTGTAAAGCGGTCACCCCCTCTTGCGGAGGGCAGGCGCCTGTAAAACGGCCGCCCCCCAGGTACTTCTCGGGGAGGATTGTTAAGGATCCCCCGAAGTCTCTGTGCTGTGCGCTCAGCTGCGAACACGGCGGCACCTGACCACGTGCGCACCACCGTCTTCTCGGGGGTCACTCGGTATGAGCACGCTGACTCCCCAATCTGCACGCTCATGACCCCCGAGGCACCAAAAATAACCTACTACAAGGACACTGCTGCCCATCCTCTGACTAAACCCATAGGCTCCCTGTACGACACTCGCGGGATGAGATGGGTTGGTGCTATTCAGAGCCGGCACCACACAGTAAATGGAGTGGTGTTATTTTTTTAATCTGGACACCACACGCATCCTTATGTTGTTGTATTTGAAATTATTATATTAATGAAATTTACGGGAAATTACGGATTTCAGTTTTTTTTTAATCATTGCCCCACACTTGGATTTCTCCTGTGTCGTCTCGTCGTTAGTTTACAGACACAAATTCCACACACAATACACCCAGACCCGGAACAACTACCTGCAGATCGTACAAATATTTGTTCCGTGCGGGAATCGAACCCACGACCCGGTGCGCATCAGCCGACTGTATCAGCCACTGCACCAACCCTGCCGTCAAATTGATATGTATAAGCTTACCAAAGTATAAAGTCAAGACGTACGTTGACTGCGCACAGTTCTTAAGTTTCAATGCGTTGATGGTCTCAAGTTTCGTTTCAAACATTCCGTTAAGTATTCTAATGAGTTTGTATATAGTTTATATGACTATTGTATATCAATCATGTCACAAGTAATAATATGTACGAGAGTTCACTAATGTTGTCATGTGATTAGAACGTTGAAGAACTAGTTTTCTATTCATTCATAGTGTCACCTTGTTGCATAAGTATTGTTTTATCATATCAACATGTAAACGTTCACTGCTGTATCAGTCATGATGCTTTCACATAAACACCACACTAGGCAGGTGGCCTGCTTATTTTAGTTATTATTTTAGGCCGACTTAAGGAAGTTGTTTATTGGCGTTGACAAAAAAGGTTTTTATATACCTATTTTAACATAATTATGCTTGGCTGTGTGGCGTCCCGTGGGCTGATTATCTAAAAACAGCAACAGCAGAGACGATAGCAGCTATAGCGCAGCCAAGGATCCACCGGAGGCAAAGCGTCAAAAAAATTGGTATTAAGTAAGGCATCGCCCGCCTGTCACTATTGTGGAACATGCATAGTTACTAGCGCCAGTAGCCACCAGTGGAACTAAAAAGAATGAACGTTTTTAATTCATTGATTGTCCGACAGAGGCGCGGCAGAGATCTTCGCCTGTTTAGTCGCTATCGGCAAACCAAATTGACGTTTGACAGCGGCGTTGGAGCAGTTTACGCCTGTTGCGAAGCGTCTGCGACTTAGGTAATCAGCCGGTGTATTAAGAATATAGCACCATTCTGTCTCCTTCCGTGGATATCGTAAGAAGCGACTAAGGGACTGTAAACCATAGTCTTGGTCAAGCGTGGTGAGTACTGACGAAATCTCATGACACAATTGTGTAAATATATAGAGGAGGCCGTTGTTCAGTAGTGGATGTCATTAGACTGACATGATGCTTGGAAATTATCGACGCTTGCCTCTACCGCATGCTTAAACTTAATACAACTAATATAAGGCCGAATACTGAAATGCCATTTAATATTAAGCCCCGCTTTAACCATTTGAGCCGCCCGGTTATATTAAATGGCGTTTCAGTTTCATTTTTGGACTTCGGAAGTATGACCACATCTCTTTATACCGTTCCCAGCTTAAATGGCTGCCTATCTGTCAGTGGAGATCACTGAGATCTCTTTGTCTCCTGTTCTCCATTATTCACGATCCTTGTGCTCCTGATTATCTCAAAAGATTTTTTCTCGTGTTGGGTAGCTCTCATAGTCGTAACCTACGTGCTGCCGAGAATTTGATTCTTCAGTTTCCTTCCTACCGTACATGTTTTATTTCTAAATCCTATGTTGCCTCAACAATCAAAATATGGAACGAGCTTCCCCTTTATACAGGTTGTACAGTAAATAGCACGACATACTGCAGGGGGTGAGAGCTTGGGTCAATACCTACGAAAAAAACACATTATATGTTCCGCAAAATCTTACGGATTTACAGTAGTACAAAATTTTCCGAAGTATCGTTAAATCTCTACCTTGACACAGATTTTTAAGCATCTCGTAATGAAAAGTTCCTTTATTAGTTTTTTTTTTTACCTCAAATTATTTGTGAATGGTTACTTTACTAATAATAAGTCTTTATTCTATTAAAAACTAAAATGTTTTCAAGAAATACAATTTTTATTTAAATTTTCACGGCATTGCTATTTTCACAGTACAATTTTCTTATCGCTTAACTTTAACCTACAGTGGGCAAAAAAAAATCCGTAAGATTTTGCTGAACATATATTGTGTTTTTTGGCAGGGCAGAGCCCTTAAAAGTTTCAAATCCTTAAAGAGGTGTTTTGTTGCTGTTGCCATACTAATACGTATTAAGAACTGCAAACCACACTCATCTGTCAAAATATTTATACTACGTACAACATCGACGCTGCGCCGTTATGGTTTGTTCTCCCAAAATATAGTCAGTGATACTTTTATTAAAGTAGACAGACGTTATGTTATTGACACTGACACTAGCGCTTGACTGACAACTCCTAGTAGACATTGCTTTTTTAAATTTTACTTTATTTACTTTGCATAGTAATTTTATCATAATTCCTCTGATGACGTCATTGAAGGTGAAATAAAAGTCAAACGTACATATTTCTCCAATAATATGCGAATCTTAAATGTTTTCTTAAATTATAACCACATAAACATCAACGGCAACTTAATTACTCGAAACAGTTTTTCAATCAGAATGGTTTTTGAAAAATGGACAATCCCCATTGTCTACCTGTTTGACGCTTGGTTGTCATATAAGTGTATTTCACTCTATCAGTTCGAGCATAAGTTAAGTAACTTATATAACCATGACGTCATGGTTAGGGGTAAGTTCTTCAAGTTCAACTCTTTCAATCGTAAACAAGTCACGCAGACACAGCTTTTTTAAATGTGGCCCCCACACTACGAGTCCTCCTGTATCGTGGTAAAACTTAAAGACATAAATCTCACATGCACAAACCCTCCGACCCGGAAGACCTATCTGTAGATCATACTAATATTTTTTCTGTGCGGGGATCGAACCTGCGACACGTTGCGCAGAAAGCCAATCGCTTAGCCTTTGGGCCCACCGTGCTGACGTGCTTTCGCAGCTAACAAACACTGCGTGCCACACTTTAGTCATTCTATTGTGTGTCTAACCTGTGCACTTACGGCAGTTAGGTTCGCGATTGCAAAATGTTCACATATGTCGAAAACGTACGCTGACGTTTCGTTTGACGACGACCTTTAATCGTTGCGACAAAAGAAATGCCGCTGTGTCGACAACATTAAGTTGTGGTGAAAACATGTCCAGAAAGCTACGACCGAGTAGGTACGTATGTCTCTAGAGACCCGTTTCGGTGCCGAAGATGACCCTCCAGTGGTTTTAGCCGGTAGGAGTCCAGCATACCCGGGAGAAGGGAGCCTTAGAATAAAAAAAACTACTTACCTATATCTACTTAGACATACGTACCTACTGTTTTTGCTCTAGCATGAAGTTCCGTACCCCTAGTACGAGTTTACGAGTTTCCTTTTACAATCAAACGTAACTCCGATTGGTTGATAAACTCGTACTAGGGGTACTGTAGTGTGTATAGCGTTGCTGGGGGATCAAACTAGAAACAGCTGGGTCGATATTATTGAAATATTTTAGAGGATACTTAAAGCTACTAGCACGTGGCAGTTCTCGCGACGACAGGCCTCGGTGCCTCGGGCGGCGTGAAGCGCTTATAAGGGAGGATCTGTTTTGGGCGGCTGATATCGCGATTCGAGTGGAGTATGGCAGATTCGAAGAAGCGTTTAGTTGCTTTCACCTCACCTTCAGACACTACTTCCTCCGTCAGAAGAGAGTTTGGAACCTACGTAGTGGGCCTGAGTCCACTTGTGCGAACACAACGCTGGCATAGGTCATCATTAGTCTAATGTAAGTGATACTACGTTCATTTAATAGACAACGGAGACGTCCACATACACAAAGGAGACAGATGGTAAGTGTACCAAAAAATATAAACTGGATAGGCACTTAACAAAGTTAGAAATGTGTGAATTTGTTTATATAGTAAAAAGGCTGAGAGAAACGTAAACACAATGAAAATAATAAATACATATATCTAACTATTTACTGAAGAAATTACATCTATTTATTGTAATTGATATTTATCTTGCAAATTATTTATTGACTGATTCAGTAACATTTTTATACTACACACATTAATTTACAAATAAGTTTAAGAGACATTCAAAATAATATTTACAAATAAATTAAACATACAGCAAGCATACTATTTGCAATATATATACACATCAAAACTGGATATATTCACGCACAATTCTTTTTTTATCGTAGACCTCCCACACTTGGAGTTCTCCTGTGTCGTGGGTACTGACATAAATCGCATATGCACAAACATCCAGACCAGAAAGAACTATCTGTTGATTATACAAATATTAGTCCCGTGCGGGGATCGAACCCGCGACACATAGCGCAGAAAGCCAACTACTTACTTTATTGTTTTAAGTCTAAAGTGCGCTACATATAATAGTATAAAGGGAAATAAATACATAGCCACGTTACTGTCTTCCTATGATAAAAGATTATTACGGCAATCGAATTGGACACGTCATTGCTTCTAATTTAACATATTTACCAACTCTCGAACAACTTCAATTCTTCGGACGTTTATTCAACATCGATGGTGTTAGTATTGACGAAACACCGACATCGTCTCAACAAATACTGTTCTAATGTGGTGTAGTACTAATTATAGAATTAAAAGCGTAATATTTACGTTCATATGTAAACTAATACCCCCCGGGAAGACGGCGGTGCGCACGTGGTCACGTGCCGCCGTGTGCGTAGCACAGCGCAAAGCGTGGTTTGGGGGGACCTGGAGCCCCCCTTTCGGTGCCGAAGATGACTGCTCCAGTGGTTTTAGCCGGTAGGAGTCCGGCATACCCCTTCGCCCTTCCCCGGGGCGAAGGAAGTTCCATGTAGAATTTCCACTGGACACCAATAAAAAAAAAGAAAAAGAAAGGTAAACTAATACGCTATTCATGATTATTGTTCTGTAGGTGTTGGTACAATGTTTGGGCGTGCTTCACCCATCAAGTGAACAAGCTAGACGCTTTCACACATCATTGCTAAGGTATCTGATTGACAAAATGAAAGCTTGACCATTGTACTTTTGTTATATAGGTGGGATAAATCAGAGTACAATATTGATTACCAATTTTTCACATCGTAATAATTAAATCAAGATGGTGTTTTAAGACGCTCTCTTTGGTGCTTTAGAGAGTATATTCTTTCTATTCATATATATACAACATTGGAAATTGAATACGGAAGCCGTTTGATCGATTGAACTGTAGTCGCACACACAAGCCCTTAAACCTCCGCTGCTGAACACTGGTCTACCAATTACCACTACAATGCGCAACAGCGACCTCCGACATCCGGGCACCCCGGGCAGGACATTTTTCAGCGCATTTTATATCTTATTATTTATCATTCATCATCATTTCGGCTAAATAAGCCAGCCAGTGGGACACAGGCCTTCCCCAAAGATCAACCACGACGACCGACGTGGGTGTGTTGTGTGCTCATTGGGGGGTTTTGCCATATTCGCCACGCTTGGCAGGCGGGTTAGCGATCGCAGTTGAGTTGTTAATGTACTCGAAGAACGCTGCTACCCTGATCTTTGGGGGAGGCCTGTGTCCAGCAGTGGGGGTCATTATTAGCTAGCATTATTTTTTGTGGGGTGTCGAACTAGCGTGCCGCGCCCTCTTGGCCCTTTTTTATTGTTTTTATTCATCCGGTGGAAATACATCACGTGCTTCCTCCGCCCCGGAGAAGGGCGGAGGGGTATGGCGGATTCCTACTGGCAAAAGCCACCAGAGTGGTCATCTTCGGAACCGAAGTGAGGTTCCAGGAACTCGAATGGGGTGACCACTTTACAGTCATCCCTTCCTTGATGTGCCTAAAGGCGTGGCACCAATGGGTGGCTCTAGTGGGAGCTTACGAGGACCTGGAGTCCCCCTTTGGTGCCGAAGATGGCCGCTCCAGTGGTTTTACCCCGTAGTAGTCCGACATACCCCTTCGCCCTTCCCCGGAGCGAAGAAAGTTCATGTAGAATTTCTACTGGAGACCAATAAAATATATTAAATAATAAGGTAATTGGTGACCGCAGTATGTCATTATGAACACGGGTAGGATTCTGCTGCCGATCCTCTCGTCGCCTTTTACGACACAAATGTGTAGAGAGGGGTCTTTATTTTCCGGAAGCCAAACGGAATAAAGTAGTGTAATTTCATTTTATCTATCAATGTTTATTATCACACATATCGTAACAAGGATATAGGCTTACCTAATATTACTCCTACGTTTCGTAATATTACGTTCACATCCAATTACTTCGGAATGTAGACTTCCGATTGCAATATGGAATTCTAAACGCCAACGAAAGTGAGTTTCATAATCAAAACACAATAAATCACAGCAAAAATCATCTTCGAGCCCATAAACCGGGCGGTTCAATTAATACAAAATAAATTTTCACCAAATTCGTTACTTGCTAACAACATCTCAATCAGCTGCGTAAAGAAATAGTTAGTAATAATTTTAAAAAAGTAAAAGTGAATCACTTACGTACGCACACACATTCGTTACAGTAAATTGAACTATCATTGAGTGTATAAATTATAATGATAGATCGGACGGATGCTCAATATGTAGATAGATAATTGAGCGATACTTGTATAAGTTTAAAGTGAAAACTAACTACTGAGACTGGCGCTCCCTAAATGGGAGTGTCGTAATTGACTAACAATTTTTATGTACATATAAAAATATGACCGTGTAGTGCGAAAATAATAGCAATATCCCACCTCATCGCGTGGGTGTCGTAAAAGATAACTATGGGATTATCTGGAGGATGGGCAGTAGCGTCCTTCGAGTACATTTACAACTCAACTGTGATCGCAGATGCACCTGCCAAGCGTGGCGATTCAAACCCAAACCAGTCCTTGTGTTGATCTTTAGGGAGGCCCATGTCCAGAAGTGGGCTTCTTTCAGCGGAAATAATATAATCCTCAATTAAAAAAACCGTCAAGTGTTTAGTAGATTCAGAGCAAATTGGCTGGGACAGACAGACCGACGCATGAGTGATCCTATAAGAGATCCGCCACTTTTTACACGCCAGTTAAATTGTGTTCTTACAACGAGATCCGTAGAAGAACTAAAGTTGCCGACACAGCTGAAAGGATTAGTAAACCGAAGTGGCAATGGTTGGGGTACATTCCTTGTAGAACTGATAGTCGTTGGGGTAAAAAGGTTCTTTAGTGGAGACTGCGCACCGGAAAGCGCAGCGTGGGACGACCTCTAAAGAGGTGGACAGACGACCTGGTGAAGGTCGCTGGAAGTCGTTGGATGCGGGCGGCATATGACCGCTCGTTGTGGAAATCTATGGCTGAGGCTTTTGTTCAGCAATGGACGTCCTTTGGCTGATATGATGATGCTTCCAACGCATAATCGTCGAAATGCATCTGATGAAACACCGATAGGCTTGCAACTTTGCGTCGATGCTGAAGACTCTGAAGACTTGCCTCGACCAATGCATCGTTGTTAATGAGCCTATTGGCTCGTCTTTCAATTGACTCCAGTGCTCCAAGCTGAAATTTGGCTGAACCGTCCACGATCGAACCTTTTTTGACGTTACCTTACAAATTCTAACGAAATTAATAATTATTTTTTATTTAAATGGTAACACTACTGTATTTTATGCTTGTCTTATAGGAGGCAAACTTAATATCATATTTTACGAGCCACTCACAAAGACCGCCGAATCTAACTTCCCGCCAATAGTTGGACAGTTGATACCAATTACTAAACTATTATCGAATTATGTTACTCTATGTAATAGCGGACAGAAAAAGTTACCGCTACAAATATAGCAAAAACATTCAGATAGGACGTGGTTGTATAATGTATTTATTGGTATGTATATAAAATAATGAGTTTAGCTTAGATAAATGATATATATATATATACATATATATATATATATATATTTCATATGGTTAGTGGCCACCCTTGTGTCAGAGTTGTTCAAGCCGCCCAAAGGCCTCTTGAAGGCTTAACGACTGCTGTCTAATGACAACAACCGGGACCGACGATTTAACGTGCCCTCCGAAGCACGGAGACGCTCAGTTGAAATACCACTATGCGGTCACCCATACAGAGACTGACCGCGCCAAGCGTTGCTTAACCTCGCCAAGCGTTGCTTAACCTCGCCAATCGTTTACCGATCAGTGAGTGCAACTGGCTGTGAGTGCCTCAAAATAATGATAAAATCTAAAATGCTGGTCACAGTCAATCACAATACTATTTATATATATTTCTTACTTTTATTATTTAAAATATAAACGTTGCCCCACACTTGGATTACTCCTGTGTCGTGAGTGCGTTTACAGACATGAATTCCACACACAAAACACCCAGACCCGGTACAACTACCTGCAGATCATACAAATATTTGTTCCGTGCGGGAATCGAACCCACGACCCGGGGCGCAGCAGCCGACTATATCAATCGTGCCGTCAATATGATCAGTTAGCCCATTAATTGTTGTTTAATAAACATATTTTCTTTCTTTCTATCTTAATATGTTTAAATTTCAATTTTCATTTAATTTGTGATCTGTTTAATTTTCATAATGTAACGTACCTAATATGCAGCAAGGATCACTGGAGCGGTCATCTTCGGCACCGAAGGGAGGCTCCAGGTCCTCGTAAGATCACACTAGAGCCACCTCTTTACCTCGGCTAACCATAGTGGCGATTCACCATATGTTCAAATTTGTTAAGAATGGAATATCCATTCTGTTTCTATTTCACTGCTAATCTTTGCATCAAGTTGTTGACGGATCAACGCGAATAGATTTCTTATAACGAAGACAGGTGACGATTGTTAATTGAATTTATGGCTCCGCAAAAGTATGAAGTACTCCAGTACTGCCCACATATGGACAGAAAATTAAAGTAAAATCTTTTTTATTTCAATCAGCCCGCTTCTTGTAGTGTTAGCAGCTCGTTGAGAAAGATTTATGATCTAAGGAAGGAAGTCGTATGTTTTTTTAAACATATCAAATTGATTTTTTCGAATACATAACTAATCTTATATTGCATCAGTAAAAAGAGTATTAGAAGAGGTTAAAAAGTTGAAACATTTCCTGGAGATAATTGTAAACATGTTTGTATTGCATATGATGTATTAACGCCCGGATTGGATTATATTACTTTATGTCCCATATTTCAAAGATTGTTTATATAATATGTCTATGTCATAAATGAATAAGAATTTAATAAATCATTAACAACGGATGATACTGACATTAAATTGTATACAAATAAAATATAAATTTCATGATGTGCACACTCAACCACAGTAACAAAACAATATCGAGCTTGTAGCTAATATAATTAAAATAAATCTGGGTATAATTCTTACAAAATTATTGAAGTTTGTCAAAATTTATTGCGCACGATGAAGGATGTAGGCCGAGAAAACAATATTCCGAGGCTCTTACTCTCTTTCTGGAAATAATTTTGGTAACAATATCCGTGTGGTTCCCGCCAAAAAATAGACCATTGCTCTCCGTTCATGAGTGATTTAAAAAAGGCGACTAAGAATTGATATCAAGAGGATGGGCAGCTGCATTCTCCCGAGTGCTAATAAGAACATACTGCGATCACCAATCCGCCTGCCACGCATGGTGATTACGGCAATATCTCCTATAACAACACGCGGTTGCCGTTTACTGTTCTGGTTCAGGAAAATAAGGAAGTAATCGTATGTTTTATGGTATTAGCCAACGATTAAAATCTTTGGTGGCATGGTTGAGTCTCGAATCTCGGTCAGATAAACATACAATTTGGTCGAATAAATGTCATCATCGTTATTTCATTTTTTTGTCATTTCGGCCGAATAAAGTCCACTGCTGGACACAGGTCTCCCTCAAAGATCACCACTACGACCCGTATCGGTGGGGTATGTTCTCATTAGGGGGTTTTGCCATAATCGCCACGCTTGGCAGGCGGGTTGGCGATCGCAGTTGAGTTGTTAATGTATTCGAAGGACGCTGCTGCCCATCCTCCGGCTAATCCCTTAGTCGCCTTTTACGACACCCACGGGATGAAATGGGTTGGTACTATTCGTAGCCGGCACCACACGGATAAATGTGAGCATGACGAATTAGGATAGCTCATCTCAGTTACCTATCTTTTTTTTTTTATGTAGGGCTTCTCGCAGTAATCCCAAGGGGGATATATCTGCTTAACCGGGCAAATCAGTTACCTATCCGTTTAGAGTTCTATTTATCCTGTTTCGATCTCAACATGTTCATCATAATGTTTCACACAGATTTCTCTCCCCTAACGTGCCGTAATGAGTTACGTACCGCCCTATTACAGTAAAAAGATAAGGGTAGTGTCAACCTGATCCCTGACAAGTATGTTTGGATGACTAAATGGTCATCCAACATGACATGGTGACTAAGCGGTCTTTGAGGGGATCTGGAGAGTCCACGCTAGACAGTTTAAAATTTTTGTATGAAATTGAGCTGTCTGTCGACACAAAACTAGACTCAACAATGTCTTACTCAGCAAATATACTATTACTCTTCTTTTTGTCGAACTAACTTGAAGCAAGGAAATGGTGTTGGTTTGTACTTGGTGATTGGTTCTTGTACAACGATTATGTTGGTTTACCCAAACAATGAGTAGTGTTGTTAAATGTCTTATAAAATTATGTTTAGTTTACCTGGAAATAACTACATATTTGTAATACTCATTAGTTGGTTCTTCCTTTATTTATTTCAGTAAATTTACTTTTTACGTTTATATGTTCACTTCATATACGTTATTTTTATTCCATTCATTAACAAAATCGTTCTGTCATTAATTGTGCTTTGTGTAACAGAATAGACATTAAGTTAGTTGATAAGAATATAAAAGATATCTGCACAACATATACAAAATACATTTTATATATAAACTATAATTAATAAAAATATTATTCTAGATTGGTACTCAATCCTTAAGTAACAAAATGGATCGTAACATAAAATGTCTATCATTACAAAAATCAGAGCTCGAATATGAGTATGATGAAGACGTATCTTATTAAGTAGGTATATTGCTGGTGCTACCACAAACTGGCTGTGTATCCCGAGGCAGGCCTGTGGTTTAGTTGCACTCATTGCCAAGTCAGTTATCAACACTTTCAGTTTCCGTTTGTTTATATATTCAGATTTTGCTTTCGGAATCTAAAATTGATGCTCGGCATTACGAGTAGGACATTGAAATTGTATATTTATTTTTAAATCAGTCTTTTTAACGTTGCAGATGAGACCAGCATGGCATTTGTCAGGATGATGGTGCCACACCTGCCCATAACAATTGTAATGCTACGCAGAACTAGTCCTGCGTGGCACCCAATGATATTATATAATATCATTATATTATATTCCCCCCAATATGATGACATAGTTGTGGAAATCTATGGGGGAGGCAATGATATATTATATAATATCATTGGTGGCACCACACTGCGCTCGTTACCACAGTACATTTTTTTAAACTTTGTTCACACTAGGATATCTGCTGTGTCGTGCGTTTACAGACATAAATTCCACACACAATACACCCAGACCCGGAACAACTACCTGCAGATCATACAAATATTTAGTCTGTGCGGGAATCCCGCGTCACGAGGCGCAGCAGCCTGTATCTCTTATGCCCAGTAATTAACTAGCTACAGTGCCCTTTTAGACGGAACACAGTTATGTCTAAAGTTTGTACAATGACGACCGGCGGTCGGACGTCCTTAGTCGAGTATCGCTAGGAATCACATATTCTCTCTAGTGTGATCTTACGAGGACCTGGAGCCGGTTCGGTGCCGAAGATGATTGCCCATAAAACAAAAAAAAAAACAGTATTAAAAAAATGGTAATGTCATAGGTTTTCGCGATTATTACACATTATAACAAAAATCCGTGTGGTGGACACCACACGGATTTTTGTTATAATGAAGTTTAAGAATATAGCACCACTCCATCTCCTCCCGTGCATGTCGTAAAAGGCGACTAAGGGACTCTAAACCAGAGGGATGGGTAGCAGCGTCCTTTCTGTGGAACAGTAGCCATTCTGCGCTCACCAACCCGCCTACCAAGGGTGGTGAGTACTGGAAAATTTCACCCAATATGATGACACAGTTTTGGAAATCTATGGGGGAGGCCTTTGTTCAGTAGTGGACATTGTATAGCCGATATACGATGATGATAACAAATAAAACAAGTATTATAAATTCTTTGACAATATTTCTATGCCTCAAGACGAAAGTCTTTAACCAATGTGTGTTACTAGTGATGAAATATGGGACAGAGACGTGGTCACTCACAATGGCCCTCATAAGAAAGTTCAAGGTCACTCAGCGAGCTATGGAGTGAGCTATGCTTGGTATTTCTCTAGGACATCTAATCAGAAATGAGGAGATCCGTAGAATAAATAAAGTTGCCGACATAGCTGAAAGGATTAAAGAGTAAACTGAAGTGGCAATGGGCGGGGTAAATTGATGGCCGTTAGGGTAAAAAGGTTATCGAGTGGAGACTGCGCACCGGAAAACGCAGCGTAGTACGACCTCCAACGAGGTCGGCAGACGACCAGGTGAAGGTCGCTGGGAATCGTCGGAGGCGGGTGACATGTGTCCGCTCGTTGTAGAAATATATTGAGGAGGCCTTTGTTCAGCAGTAGACATCCTTTGGCTGATATGATAATTATAAATTAGTTATCGTACGAAAAGGTATCCTTATTCCGGGACGAAAGTTTCCCTTCGGCGTTCCCATTTTCACCAGCCCTAGAGAAGCAAAGGCTTTTTGCTACAGTACGGAACATAATGTAAATAAATAGGGAAAATACACTTAGATATTACTGTGGATAATCTGACACGAATTCCACCTATGTGGATTGTTAAGCAAGTTTAGGCACTACCGTTTCGAAACCGACCCTTTTCCGTATATCGTGAAGTATGCATATTTTTAACACACGTCTCGGTAACTATGCTAAATTGTTATAGGAGGTGAAACCGTGCCTAATTGAAAATATCTTTAAAATTTCTGTGTGGCAGTAGGTTACTTAATGTTTCAAGGCCTCTATAGAAATTGTGTATTCAAGCAGATTTTTGTAGAACTCTGGCCGTTGGGGCAAAAAGGTTCTTGAATGGAGACCGCGCACCCGAAAACGTAGCTTAGGATGACCTCCAACGAGGTGGACAGACGACCTGGTGAAGGTCGCTGGGAGTCGTTGGATGAGCCTTGTAGAGCAGTTGGGAACCTTTGTTCAGCACTGCACGTCCTTTGGTATTTATTTATTTATTTGACACTAAATGAATACATAATTTTTTGTAAGCTCTGATCCCTGAACTAGGCTATAATGTAGCCTGTGTGTCAGAAATCAGTTCCTTCTTCGTTTAAGTGACACAAAATATTTTAAAAACTATGTGCTTTATACATTACTATTGTATTGATGCATGCAAGTATACAAGAAAGCAAAATGTGTGTGTATTATGCCAGCGATTATTAGGAGTTATATAATATTTATAACATTGTTAGGTGCTAGCGTGTGTGTTTGTATAAGTATGTAAATGTGAGTGTATGTGAGTGTGTTCGTGGGTGTGAATCTGTATGTATTGTAACAGTTCATGTAAATTTGGCGTAGGGAGATTGTTCATAGTATAAATCACAAATTATGTAGTAGTTATCAGTAGCTTTTCACAACTATTATAGTCATAATTACCTAACCATTTTAATATCACATTTTTTAAATTGGTAATTTTTTGGATCATATGATGATGAAGCTGATTTTCTGTTTTGGGGTACTTAACGTTCTATACAAAGACGTAATTGGAAAGTAAGTAAAGATTTTATTGCATTCTTGACAAATGCAATAAAATCTTTACTTATTTTAATTTTCTATTCTCAATGATTTTTTTGTCTTAGAGACGTGACTGCCCGTGTCCTCACTTATCAGGTCCCTTCTGAGAAACAGCGCTGCAGTGACATATTGCAGCAGCTTATGTAAGACGGGAGGTTTTTGTTTTGATCTCCTACATCTAGTACAAATCGCATTTGTTATATTTAAATGTTTTAAGATGATTGTGTACATACGAGTAAAAAGTGAATAATTTTCCTTGTTCTTTAACTACACTTTTTTGGGGCGTCTTAATCGGACTATTCCCCTGGTCATTTCAATGTTCTCCTATGAATTCCTGATGCTAAAATACTCTAAACGTGTGTTGTCGTTTGTTTTAGGGTAACCTGCTTTTTCATCAGCGCACATCATTTCGGCCGAATGAAGTCCACTGCTGGACACAGGCCTCCCCCAAAGATCACCACAACGATCGATATGGATGTGTTGTGAGCTCACTGGGGGGTTTTGCCATAATCGCCACGCTTGGCAGACGGGTTGGCGATCGCAGTTGAGTTGTTGTACTCGAAGGACGCTGCTGCCCATCCTCCGGCTAATCCCGTAGTCGACTTTTACGACACCCATGGGAGGAGATGGGGTGGTGGCATTCTGAGCCGGCACCACACGGCATCAGCGCACGTTCCAATTCAATTTCTGGCGGAATCTGTATCCCTTTTTTTATTTTATTTTTTTTATTTTTTTTATTGATGTCCAGTGGAAATTCTACATGGAACTTCCTTCACCCCGGGGAAGGGCGAAGGGGTATGCCGGACTCCTACCGGCTAAAACCACTGGAGCGGTCATCTTCGGCACCGAAGGGGGGCTCCAGGTCCTCGTAAGATCACACTAGAGGGAATCTGTATCCCTGCCAACAAATAGATGGCGCCCGATAAAACGACTGCAGTTAATTCACTTGTACCTGTGCCAAAGCTTAGTCCATCATGATTTCAATTAATTTACAAATATTAATACTATGTAAACGCCGTGATTGTCTATTGCTCACTCTAAAGGTCCTATCTGAAAATCAGCGTTGCAATACTTCATGTTGTAGCATGTGCTACGATAGGGTCCATTTTTGGATTCGTACAGCAATCTTAGTTTATTATTTCTGTATGCCTGTTGTCTTTATTGTTACCTAATATTGTTGTGCGATACCAAAATAAATAGTTTTCTTTCTTTCTTTCTTTCTTTATTTCGGCCGAATGAAATCCACACATTGGACACAGGCCACAGGACACAGGCCTCCCCCAAAGATCACCACAACGACCGATATAGGTGTGTTGTGATGATCTCTCATTTGGGTTGCCATAATCGCCATGCTTGACAGACAGGTAGGCGATAACAGTTGAGTTGTTAATGTACTCGAAGGACGCTGCTGCCCATCCTCCGGCTAATCCCTTAGTCGACTTCTACGACACCCACGGGAGGAAATGGGGTGGTGGTATTCTGAGCCGGCACCACACGGAATAACATAGCTTAGTCCATACTACATATTAAAACTTACCAAAATTATATGTATTAAAACAATCTAATGCCCAATTTAACAAACTATCAGAGCTTCATCTATAACAATAAAAATTTGCCATCCTTCATGCCTGTGACATACGAACACAAAGCACGCCGTACAATTTTATATAAGCACCGCCGCGGGGTATTGGTAGCTCACGTTTTAAATTTTACAAGCCATTGAGTTTGTAATCAGCTCGCTTCATTTGGATTGCTAGAGACAGGACTTGGCAATCATATTAATATCTGAGATAACATGTTGAGGAAAGTTATAATAAAAACTGGGGCCGTCATAATCTCACCATGAGATAACGCAATCGCGGAGGGCAGATCAAAGCAACTTCCTCACTATTGATAAAAAATTATATCATAAGAAGATCAATTAGGAAGCTTACAAAACGCAGGGCAGCCTGGCGAGCTGTATGTGAGTTGCGACACCGCGTACCCAAATGCCCCAGTGAGTCGGTCAGGGCCTCGTCTTCGGCTTGCCTTTATTGATCGGCTGGAGTGGAGCCCCGTGAGGGTCGGCGACCCGACATAGCTATATGCTCGGGGGTGAAAGTGTAATAATAACGGGGAAACTAGCTCCGAGTCTTTGAGACGCGCGATGGTGAAACTGGTGCCGCACCTCTCGACACCCTGAGCCGCTCGCGCCGCTGTTGATTCCTGTAAGCTTTAGTGTTGACTATTTAGGTGGTCCATCTTGTGCGTGGCGAGTCACTGTGTGCCACAGAATTTCGCTTTATAGGTTGAAAGCCAGAGAAAGCTTTTCTTTGAGTTCCATTCCATATAACCGCATCTAACGACTCCCAGTTGCCGACACCAGGTCGTCCGTACATCTCGTTCTTTCGTAATGATTGAAAAACAAATAACCAATATATCTCCCTAAAAACTTTCACTTGGGCCGGTTATTATCGGCACCTAAGGGGGGCTCCAGGTCATCATATGATCACACCAGAGCCACCCACTGGTGCCACGCCTATAAGCACACATCTCTGAGAGGGTGACTGTAAAGCGGTCACCCCCCAGGGGAATTGTGAAGGATCCCCCGAAGCGTCCCTGTGCGCACGGAACACCGACCTTCAGTTATCGAAACCATCGAAACAAACATTCTATCGTTTAACCACCGCTCACCGTGCCTTCACGATATATAACAATGATATAATTTGTATTTTCCTTAAGGTCGGTTCGAGAACAACAAATATCTAGGAATGCCTTTTTTCAAATGTTTGTTGCGTTGTTGGCCAATACTAAAGAATAACATCCATTGCTCTATAACTTGCTATTTTAAAAAGCATTCGTATACAAATAAAGCAATGAACTCAAATTCTCTAAACATCATGTCACAACTTCATAGCAAATAGCATGTCTCAAATGTAACTAGCTTACGTTACATAACGAATAAATACTAGTCTATTTACAATTACTTACTCCCGGCTAATTAAATATGTTATTGTAGTACACAACGTTAATTATATTGCACCGATATTGCGATAATCTTAGTTATGTCATCGTGTACGCTAAGTATGTTATGTTAAATGAAATGCTATTTGGTATATGTATTGTAGATGTTAAATCACGGATTTCCGGATCCTAATAATGAGCATACGTTACTACGCTTGTAATTCTTGAATGAGTAAGCACTAAGCAAAGCCACAATTGGAGCACAAATATTGCTTCCGACGACCTACCGAGGCTGTCGACATTCTTTTTATATACCACCTATAAAGCTGTGGAAAAGGTACGTTGATGACGTCTATGGCATCATTGAAGGAGATGAACAACAAGTAAAAGTATGTTTAGCACACCTAAACAGCATACATGGCAAAATTAAGTTTACCTGTGAAATGGAAAATGAGAGGACTATTCCATTCTTGGACGTGAAGATACGAGTTCGTACTGATGGATCGCTAGGCCACTCAGTCTACAGGAAATTGACTCACACTGACCGTTATCTACACGCGAATTCGCATCACCATCCCAGACAACTGAACTCTGTAGTGACATCACTCACCAACCGAGCGTATGATTTATGCGACGAGGAGCATTTACCTACAGAACTAGCGCATGTGCAGAGGGTCCTACAGAGGAATGGATATACATCGAAGGCCATACACCGTAGACAAAAAACTATTTCTAAGCATCGGAAGTGCGAGGTTGAGCGGCAACCGGCATTTTTGCCGTACGTGAGGGGAGTGACAGATAAGGTTGCAAACATTCTTCGGAAATACTCCGTAAAGACTATCTTCACTCCGTTCAAGAAAGTGTCTCAAATGCTGCGTTCGCCGAAGGACAACTTTCCCCTCGAAAAGCCCGGAGTTTACAAGGTTGACTGTAGTTGTGGCAAGTCGTATATCGGTCAGACGAAACGCACTGTAGCTTGTAGAATCTCAGAACACATTAGAGCGGTAAAAAACAACGACATCCAAAAATCGGCCATAGTTGAACACCTGTTGGATTCGGGATCGAACCACTGGATCGAGTTACATAACCCTCAAGTAATCTCGACAGAACGCCACTATATACCCAGACTGGTAAGAGAAGCCATTGAGATTACCAAATATAGTAACTTTAACCGGGAGGACGGGTTTCAACTGTCGAAGGCCTGGAATCCAGTGATTCCATTGTGTAAAGACCGAAAGAGTGCCGTAAAAAGTTCGCGAGTGGACACAGTGAGTTTCGTATGTCGGGAACAAAGTCGAGTTGTGAGTGACTTAAGTGATAGTGGTAGCGGCACCCAGCGCACAAAACGTTTAAGGAAGAGGGTAGATCGTTTTGTCTGCTCATAAACATCCACCCGCAAAAACTTTAGTTTATCCGTGAACATGGCGCTTGCAACAGCGCCGAAATATCGGGAACTCAAAAGTAATAAAAAACATGGTAAATATCCCGTTTTTAGTTCCAATAATAGTGTTAGTGACCATGTCAGTTTAAAAACTTATATTCTTTTTATATGTCAAATACACACATCAAATTCATTCTTAATCGGCCACAGGACGACTATTTCTGAACAAAGTCCTCCCTTATAAATTTCATAATTGTGTCATTATTTTGGGGGGAGTTTGCCAGTACTCACCACGCTTGGTAGGCGGGTTGGTGACTGAAGAATAGCTACTCCACACTACTCTTTCCCCAGAACCATACAGAAAAGTAATGAGCGTTGATCACCACGCTGGCTCGCTGTGTGTTGGCATTTAATACCATTACATCCAGATGTCCTCACGATGTTTTCTTTAATATACAGTTACTGCTGTCTTAGATTAACTAAGAAAGTACACTGAAATTTACACTGGTACAGCTAGGGTTTGAACTAGTGTTAAGAAGCGAGTCCGTAAACTTTCGGACCACCATGACGTAGTCATCTGCGACTTATTCTGTCAATTAATTATCTATCTCTTTAAATTGTTCTGCTGAAAATTTAAGCAGCTGTCAGAATTCTGAAATTTGTCGCGGATCTTTTGGAAGATCTTGTTTTTGTGTTTCATGCGTTCAAGTTTAGAATACCATAATAGTAAATCATGATCTCTTTTGACATACAAAGAATCTGCTGCCGATTGTATACGATAAAAAAAAATGTTTTTAATGCGAAGGTTTGGGATAGGGATTTCATACCCAAAATGTGAAACGAGCGAACGCGAACGTGGCGATGCTACGCAGCTCAGTGGCTGGGCTGCACATATTAAGCTTCGCTTCTGTCTGGTGTTATCATTTCATATTCCTTTTGCTAAGGTTGTTTATGTGTACCTTGTCTGTGTTAGGTGTTCCAATTACGATTCTCACGTAAGGCAAATATTTGTATGGTCTACAGGAAATTGTTTTGGGTCTGGGGTTTGGTACACGTGCGTTTACAGTCTTAAAAACAGTTTCCCTGATACAGGAGAAATTCTAGTACGCAAAGTTAAAAATGCTTCATATTCGGATAACTCAAAACTAAGTTTGATACTAGTAGTAAGCCTATGTCCAATATCTGAAATGATGATGATGAAGTTTGATACTGTACTGTATTATTTACTGAGGTTTACGCACCTTCGTTTGAAATTAATTATTATATCATTCTAAATAGAAAATAATCTAGAATTGGACAAAAAACTGATTTCTATTCTTTTATAAATAAACTTATTATTAAACAAATCTTATTATTTATACTTTTATGCACAGCGGTGGTACACGAAGCGGACTTAATGACATGTGGCATTCTCTACCAGTCAACGTTTAGGTTAGAAAATAATGCATCAATGTAAATGTATTATGTACAGTGCGTATACTTTACAAACAGCAAGTCATGAAAACTTGTACATATCTCCAATTATCTAGATGACATAATCTGTAATCAAATTGTAAACCAATAAAAGCGAACCAGTAAATCCGACTTAGCATCCGTCTAACACACACATGAATAGAAAATATTCCGCTAGGTACATAAACCGTTGTTAATTCCTTACATAACCCATTCAAGCATCTAGTTAAACATACATAAAAGAGGCGGTCGTCGTTAGTAGTAAACCGAAATGGTAATTGTTGTATACTAAATAATATTTGTAATTCATCGGTATTAGTTTGAACATCGTAATGGAAGGTAAGCAGTAAGTTAAAGTAAGTGCAAAGGTTCTTAATAGTAGACAATTTGTAACAGGGCATGTGCTGATACTTTGAACAAACATTTCATTTAAATTAAAATTGATTGATACATTTAGATGACAAGTAGAAACGCCATAAGGAAAAACAAGTCACTGCGTTTTACCTAAGTATATAAAATACATAAACAATGTTAGGGTTTGTATTGTATGTACAGCGTTCGTTACAAAACTACGAGATTGTTCACTGTTGAGGGCCGAGTGTAAGTTTCTTTTCGTAATCGAAACGTAAATGCGAGAACCTCCAGCGAAACTATATATATTCTCAAAAACTTTTAGCAAACAGACGGAGTTTCGATATAGGTTAATTCTTCAGAAAGTTTCTGGGTCCTGGGACTAGAGACTAGACTAGAGACTAGACTAGAGACTAGACTAGAGACTAGACTAGAGACTAGACTAGAGACTAGACTAGAGACTAGACTAGAGACTAGACTAGAGACTAGACTAGAGACTAGACTAGAGACTAGACTAGAGACTAGACTAGAGACTAGACTAGAGACTAGACTAGAGACTAGACTAGAGACTAGACTAGAGACTAGACTAGAGACTAGACTAGAGACTAGACTAGAGACTAGACTAGAGACTAGACTAGAGACAAGACTAGAGACTAGACTAGAGACTAGACTAGAGACTAGACTAGAGACTAGACTGGAGACTAGACTAGAGACTAGACTAGAGACTAGACTAGAGACTAGACTAGAGACTAGACTAGAGACTAGACTAGAGACTAGACTAGAGACTAGACTAGAGACTAGACTAGAGACTAGACTAGAGACTAGACTAGAGACTAGACTAGAGACTAGACTAGAGACTAGACTAGAGACTAGACTAGGGACTGGACTAGATACTAGAGTAGAGACTAGACTAGAGAATAGACTATGATGAGTCATTAGTAAAAATATTTAATAAAATAGGTTCCAGCATCCAGGGATATACGTAGTTCTTGATGTTTAACCATTTACCATAACAGTTTGATATCTGTTATCAACATAAGATGAGAATCACTGCGTTCTAGGAACACGTGAATGTAACTTTGGATAGAACTTCGATCGAACGACTTTCAAACCTCAACGATATTTAGATTGTCATTTGTACCATCCATATACGACTTGCGGTCTTTAACACTCCTTCTTCTGTCTCGAAGTCTATATAGTAAAAACTATAATAACACAATCTAGTGCATTCCTTTGTCTGATCCCTTTAACATTTCCTATGTAAGCGTTGTAACCTATCACATGTTCTCCGTAATCAGATTTAGCTCCATTTGATACAGAAAATGTCAAATGAGATCGGTTTCCATTATGTTGATTGTAACAAATGTTAACATGTTTGAAAGGATTCTCAGGTTATTCTGACATTTATATATCAAGGATGAAAGAACCTGCTAACAATATGTATGCTGTGTGGATTCTCATTGACGACCTGATTTGTATCTTTAATGTTCTCATCCCATTCCACTCCCTCACCATCCTTTGTTTCCCTCCTAATAGGTTGGCAGGTATAGCTAGTATATAGCAACGGTGATGGCTAATAACTAATAGCCCTGCATGATGGTTTGTAAAAAAGTAAATTTGAAAATGGAATATCCAGGTATATATGTCCAATATAATGTTTCTGTTTTTGTTTGTGCCGTATGCGTTCCTATACCATTAATCGGAATTACACTTTGTACAGTTGTTGTTGGCACCGCCGTGAAAGTTTACTTTAATCAGCACATTACTGTCCCATGGCTGGGCACTGGATTTTTTCTCACGTTGAAAAGGTTAGGCCTTAGTCGATCAGGGTAGCCTATTGTGGGTTGGCGGACTGCATACACCATTGAAAACATTTTGGAGGTCTCTCAGGTGTGCAGGTTTCCTCACGATGATTTCCTTCACTTCGATGGGCGTCCTTTTGGCTGATATGATGATGGATGTAGACGGACACAGTGTGTGAAAATGAAAAAATACGAAAGTGTTTGCACAATGGTGTATTCGAAGCGACACCCACGGCGGCGGTCCATTATTATGACTGTAATAAACTTATCTGCTGATGACAAATTCGAACTTCTGCGATTGTGTTAAGGACAAGTTCTTTTTTGCAATAAGATTTATTTGAGACTTGATTAGTCTATCTATTAGGTATACGATGCTTGCGGCTATGGTGGCGTAAAGCTTTCACACCGCAAAATTAAATATCTAAGTTGTAAAAGCTCTATATTCGCGTGTGTAACTAAACAAGTAGAATTTTCTTTATAAAATATATAATGATGAATATCACACTGGTTTTCCAGACTATTTTACCTGTAAAGTGTCGAAGAGCCTGCACTCATGCGCCCATACCACCTTTTTTGTCGTGGGTAAATCCTTAAGGACTTCGCCCGCCCTGGGCTAGTTGGAAGGACATGCCGAACTCTTACCAGCTATAACCCCACGGTGTTTCTTCTTCTTAGCTATGGCTAAGTGGTCTTCACTGGTTAGGCAATGGGCTACATCCCCGGCAGGTATCGGCCCGTTACTTGGTCTGACGGGCCCCAACTCTGTGAGGCCACCTCTGCCGTACATTCCTCCAGAGGGGCGCGTGCAGGCCATAAGGTGCCATTATCTTAGACCTGTTTCTGTTCGCGCACTGGACTTACCAATTTAGTCACCTGCCGGCCGCAACTTATGTAGGACCAAGATCGGTCAGCGCCTCCCGACAACGCTCGGTGCGTGTATTGTGGCGGGGATCAGACGTGGACTCTTCCCATTACAACTCTGCCGCCTTCTTTGCGTGCGTCATGTCCTCGGAAAGAAGGGAATAAATGATACGTAATCCACTATCCCCCTTAAGTATGTAAGGATAAAATATACCACTCGTAGGGTTGTAAGATGTAGGGCCGTGAAGAAGACGGATTAGAGAAAATTGCACGTTGTGGAGATGAGAATGTTGAGATGTATCCATCTCATGTTTCATATTGTGCGGAGTGACACGACTGGAAAAAATGAGAAATGTATATTAGAGAGAGTTTGAATGTAGCACCAGTGACGGAACATTTTAAAGGATTTCGGTATGGCATTTGATGAGGGGGGATGAAACGGACGTGACAAAGAATCTGAATGCTGATGGACGGAGAGGGAGAAGGAGACTAAAGAAAATATGGATGAATTGTGTGATCCATCCAATGATTCCCAGCGACCTTCACCAGGTCGTCTGTCCACCTCGTTGGAGGGGGTCCCACGCTGCGTTTTCCAGTGGACGGTCTCTACTCAAGAACCTTTTTATTCCAACGGCCATCATTCTACGAGCAATGTGTCCCGCCCATTGACACTTCAGTTTACTAATCCTTTCAGCTATGTCGGCCACTTTAGTTTTTCTACGGATCTCCTCATATATTCTATTATTATTTATATGTTTCTCTTTTACACGGGTTTATGTCCCCTGTAAGGGGGAACCCGGTCTTTTGTTAGGCTTACGCGGGGACATGGGTCCAACACGCAGAGGCCCTTCAGAGATTTTAATCTAAAATGTAATGGGACACTAACCGGGGACTCTCCATGGCTGCACTATAAAATGCCGTCTCGGATTGTCCCCGGAGGTATAAAACTATTGTATGAAATGGAAACTACAAGTATAAGGTCTATTGTAATGGGTGCTAAATGGATTTAATACTAAGAAAAACGGAAAATACGGCGTCTGCCTTTCAACCTTTAAAGTGAAATTCTGTAGCAGACGGTGACTAGCCACTCACAAGATGGGCCCCCTAAATGGCCACCACTACAGGCGACAAGGAGCAACACCGGTGTGAGCGGCTAGGGGTGTAGAGAGGTGCGGCACCAGTTTCACCATCGCGCGTCTCGAAGACTCGGAGCGGGTTTCCTCGTTATTACGCCATTAGACACTTCCACCCCCGAGCATATAGCTCTGGCGGCCCCCCTCTGATCGGCCAACTAAGGCAAGCCAGAGTTGAAAATCCTACGGGCACTCATGGGGTACCACTCCAACCAAACAATAAAGGTAAGCCGGAGACGAGGCCCTGACCGACTCTCTGGAGCATTCGGGTACGCAGTGTCGCCACTCACATTCAGCTCGCCACAAACTGCCCTGCGTTCTGTAAGCTACTTAATATACTTTTTTTTTCTTATGATATACTTTTTTTTAATATCAGAAGGTAGGAAGAAATCAAGCAGCTACTTTAATCTGCCCTCCAGGATTACCTTATCCCATGGTGAGATAACGTTTGCCCAGAGGGGTTTATTTGTTATTATTATAATATTGTAATTCGATCTCGTAGAGAAATACCAAGCACAGCTCTCTCCATAGCTCACTGAGTGACCTTGAGCTTTCTTATGACACCCATAGTGATTGACCACGTCTCCGTCTGTCAAGCGTGGTGATTTTCTAAATGATGGCTAATGGCCCCATGAACGCTCATTGTAGTGATTATAGAGAGGCCAATATTTAGCGTGTGGTGCCAGCTACGAATAGCACGAATCCATCGCATCCCGTGGGTGTCGTAAAAGGTGACTATGGGATTAACCGGATATAGGCAGCAGTGTCCTTCGAGTACATTAACAATTCAACTGCGATTGCCAACCCGCCTGCCAAGCGTGGCGATTATGGTGAAACCCCCTAACGGGCACACAACACACCCAGACTGATCATTGTGGCGATCTTTGGGGGAGGCTTGTGTCCAGCAGTGGACTTTATTTTGCTGAAACGACGAACGAATATTTAGCAGTAGACGTGTAGGGCCTGTGTGTGTGTAGTGTAGTCACACAGTCTTCGCCTTAAAACAAAATAATATCAATCACCTATGTCGGTAATATGTAGATAAATCGTAATGGCCATTTATCGGGCACTCGTCATTAATAGAAAATGCTTTCAATATGTTCTCAATAGACGTTACGTCGCTTTATTTGTCATAGCTCGGATAAGATTATACACTTGATTGATTATACTCGTGTTTGTATAATATTAGGGATCTGTGGTTGTGTAAAAATGTTATGCGTGTTTGAGCAGGTAATAAATCATCAGCAGTCTATCGCAATCATCATCGCTCGCAAATGTGCTCTTAAACATGGGCCGCTTCAATAGATTGATAATCTATAAAATAGTGATTTGCCGTGTGGTGCCGGCTCAGAATGCCACCCAATTTCATCCCGTGGGTGTCGTAAAAGTCGACTAAGGGATTAACCGGAGGATGGGCAGCAGCGTCCTTCGAGTACATTAACAACTCAACTGCGATCACCAACCCGTCTGCCAAGCGTGGCGATTATGGCAAGACCCCCCCAATGAGCATACAACACACCATATCGGTCGTTGTGGTGATCTTTGGGGGAGGCCTGTGTCGAGCAGTGGATTTTATTCGGCAAAAATGAAAATAGTGGTTGGAGTGTGATATCCATACCACTTTTTTATAAAGGAGGACACACAGCACATCGATATCCGATGGGCTGACCATATTAGGCCCTTTTATTTATTTTTTTATTGGTGCCCAGTGGAAATTCATCATGAACTTCCTTCGCCCCGGGGAAGGACGAAGGGGTATGCCGGACTCCTACCGGCTAAAACCACTGGAGCGGTCATCTTCGGCACCTAAGGGAGGCTCCAGGTCCTCGTATGATCACACTAGAGCCACCCACTGGTGCCACGCCTATTGGCACATCTCGGACAGGGTGACTGTAAAGCGGTCACCCCCCCAGGGGGATTGTAAAGGATCCCCCAGTGCGTCCCACGGCAGCGCGTGACCACATGCGTGCTACCGTCTTCTCTTGGGTCGCTTGGTGTGGGCACGCAGATTCCCCAATCTACGCACCCGCGAACCCAGAGGTCCCCCACCTTATAGCAACGGCAGGGGTTTTCAGGCGTATCGGAATTAGGCGCCAGGGCGGTTGTTACCCCGGCGCCGTCTCCTTCTTCTTCGAGCGGGATCGGCCCTCTCCCGATCCCGCTCTGCGGTCTCCTTCTGGAGCATGACGCTCTCACAGAAGGAGACCACTGCATTCCAATTTTCGTGCTCTGCCAACATAGCCGACACTACTGCTGGCAGAGAGAGATCTTGCCCGATCCGATCGACCAGGATCCGCCGCTCAGCGGCCCACGCAGGGCACGCCTCGAGCGTGTGCTGTGCGGTGTCCCGGTCGCTATCACAATGGTGGCATTGTGCCGTGGCCTCGCGTCCTATCCTGTGCAGGTACGCGCCGAAACAACCGTGCCCGGTGAGCACCTGCGTCAGGCGGTAGGTGACGCGCTCGCTCCTTTTGAGCCAGGCTCCAAAGAGCGGCAGGACGGCCTCGACGACGCGCTTGGTTGCAAACTGCATCCGCAGGCGATGACGCCACTTTACAAGTGCGCGCCGCCGAGCTAGCCGCCGCAGCTTGTCCAACGCCCCTGGAGGCGCGCCTTCGCCGCTTTGGCGGAGGGAGCGTGTCTGATCGTAGACCCACGCATCCATCTCCGCCAGGATGTCAAAAGGCGGAAAACGCGCCAGGAGAGTTGCCGCCTCGTAGGACACCGTTCGGTATCCTCGTGCGATCCGGATAGCCACTCTGCGCTGCAGACCATGAATTTTGGTTCTGCAGCGCTGGGCGCCTGATAGTCGAGCTGACCATACAGGCGCCCCGTATAGGACCACGGACCGCACGACTCCTCCGTAGAGCCGGCGAACTTCCTCACATGGTCCCCCGAGATTGGGCAGCAGCCGGTGTAGAGCACCCACTACCCTCTCGACTCGGGGGACGAGGCGCTGGAAGTGCTCTTCGAAGCCCCAACGACTGTCCAGGGTGAGCCCCAGGTATTTCATGTACCGGCCCACCCCGATTTGCGCGTCACCAACGCGTATCCACGAACTGGGTGGTTCTCTGCTTCTCGGCAGTTTGTGGAACCATAGCGCCTCGGTTTTCTGAGGCGCTATCCGCAGACCCAGGGCGTGGATTTTGGCCACGACAATTGCCACCGCTTGCTCCGCAAGCCGGATGGTTCCCTCGAAGGACTCCCCGCTGGCCAACACCAGAGTGTCATCAGCGTAACAGACTAAGCTGACGCCAGCAGGGAGAACGACACGCAGGACCGCATCGTAGGCGAGGTTCCATAAGAGAGGGCCGAGAACTGACCCCTGCGGAACCCCGCACGTAATCTCCCTCCGCTTTACGCTACCGTCCCTGCCCACGTAGCGAATGTGCCTATCACGCAGATAGGCCCCAATGATGCCCTGCAGGTAGGGCGGACACCGATGATAGACTAGTGCCGCCCTAATAGCGCCCCACGGGATGGAGTTGAAGGCGTTGACGATGTCTAGACTGACCGCCAACGCCACCCCACCCCGCCGGGACACTGCCTGTTCCGACAGCGAGCGGACGCGAAGAATCGCGTCGATGGTGGACCGCCGCTGCCGGAAGCCATACTGACTTTCGGCCAGGTCGGGGCCAACTCGCGACAGGTGCTCAACGAGTCTTCGGGTAATTATTCTTTCGAATAGCTTCGAAGCCTCGTCGAGCAGGCAAATGGGACGGTATGCAGAGGGAGACTCTGCAGCCCTTCCTTCCTTCTTCAATAGAACCAATCCGGCTTCCTTCCAGCCGGACGGGAACACGCCACTACGGAGGCAACTGGTGAACAGCCGCCTCAAGCGGTCCCCAAGAGACTGTAGCGCATACACCCACGCACGGCCCGGAATGCCGTCCGGACCCGGTGCGGTGTTGCGACTCTTCAGGCGGCCAATGGCTCGGCCCAGCTCCCCATCCGAAACCCCCAACTCCTCGACCCAGTCCGAGGCATTTGGGGGTGGAGAGGGACCAGGATGGTCCCGAACCGCCGGAAAGAGCGTTGAAAGTACTCTCTCCAGCAAATCCGGGACCATGGTTTCGGTCACCGGGGGGACATATGGGCGCAACTTGCCCACTACCATACGGTAGGGTCTCCCCCACGGATCCCTGTCTAGTCCCTCTAGGAGCTCGCTCCAGGACCGAGCCTTTGCCTCACTGATGGCGGTCTGAAACGCCAGTGTGGCCGCCCGGTAGGCCATATAGGCCTCTTCAGTCTCTCCGGCTGTAGCGCTGTGCCGGCGTCGGCTTCGTTGGTACCGGCGGCGGGATGCCAGGCAGACCGCACGCAACTGCGCGATCTCATCCGACCACCAGTACACTGCCGTACGCCGGGAGCGCCTGGCCCGGGGCATGGATGCGTCGCATATTGACGTCATCGTCCTCCGGAACCACGACGCTTCCTCCTCCGGATCGGGCAAGATCCCTTGATCGACCTCTGGCCAGGCCGCGACGTTGGCAGCTGCGACGAGCAACTCTCGATCCAGCTGTGTGAGGGCCCAACGCCGCGACCGCGGGCTGGGACTAGAACGGCTCGGGCAAGGCGTGCGGAGGGCCACGTCGAACATTATGTGGCGGTGGTCTGAAAGTGTGACCACTTCCTCCGCTACTCGCCAACCCGACACCATGCGGGCCACAGAAGGAGCCGCCCATGTCAGGTCCACGACCGACTCCCCCTGCCACCGAACGCAGGTGGACGGACCCCCGATTCAGCAATCGGAGGTCAAGTGACGCCGCCCAGTCTTCCATTATCCTCCCCCTCGGCCCGTCCCGACGGTTGCCCCAAGCTCTAGAGTGAGCGTTGAAGTCCCCCAGGACGAGCACTGGACGGGGCGAGCACTTACAGCGAATGCTGCGTGCCACCCCGTCCAGGTATCCCTCGAAGTCGGCGAGAGACACGTTGGGGGAGATATAGCAGCCCACTACTGCCAGAGGTCCCCACTCTACTACGACAAAGCCCTGCCCCCTGTCCAACAAGGAGCAGGGCGGCTCACCTTCGGCTCCAGACCAATAGATGGCGACGGAGTCCCCGGCGCCCCCGAACCAACGAGGATGTTCCTGGACGCCGTAGGGCTCCGCCACAACCGCCAAGGCAACCGACCACTCCGCAACAGTTTGCAGCAACAGATTCTGCGCGTTGCGGCAGTGGTTTAGGTTGCCCTGGAGGACCCTTAATTGGCCTCCATCGCCTCCGGTGAGCCGGAGCGTGCGACCGGTGCTGCCGGCGCAGACGCCGTCAGCCCCTCGGCCGAGGCAGGGGGGGCTGGTTTTCCCCTCCTGCTCTTCTGGGCTGCACAAGATTTGCAGCCCAATCTGTGCTCGGCCGGGAGGCCAAAGTCCGCACACAAAGGGCAGTTTTTTGTCTGCGCCTGGCATTCCCGAATTTTGTGGCCCTGGCCGCCACATCCGAAGCACCGGTCGCTCCGGTCAACCCCCCCGTGTTTGGTGCACCGGAGGCGCACATGCCCGAGTTCGAGGCATCGGAAGCACTGTAATGGCCGTGCTGCCAACACCTCGACCCTAGCCGACGTCCAACCGACGCAAATGCGGCAGGTAGACGCCAGCTTCTTGGCCGCCTCCAGTGGGATCCGGACCCAGACCGTGCCCAAAGACATCGGTGAGCGACGAATTTCGCCCACCCTAACATCCTCGGGCAAACACGCCGTCGCAACCACTATGGCATCTGCGATCTCCGCTTTAGTGACGGCGTCATCCAGGTCCAGTACCCTCAGCTCCGCCATTTTAATCGGACGTGCAATATGCACGTCAAATATGGGGGTGAGCACCTCCCGCATTTTGCGTGCCAGGCTATCGGCCTTGGCACCGCCATCCTCGCCAGCGACGGAAAGCACCATTCCGCCGCTGACTGACCTCTTGATGGTCACGGTGTCCGGACCGATGCCGTGGTCGGCGAGCTTAATACTTCGCCGAGCCGCGGACATGACTTCACCCAACCTTGTGTCGGGTGAGCCCTCGGGCACCGTGACTGTTATGGCGGCCGATGCGGGAACCTTGGGGAGGTTGACCTTCCCCTTCTTTCCTTTCTTTCCGCCCCGTTTGCCGCGTCGCTTTCCCTCACTCTGGGAGGAGGACCGCGCAGGTTGCTCAGCTGCAGCTTGTTGGGCCTGAGGCCGGGGCTGCCTCTTCTTTCTGCCCGCAATGGACCACCCCTCAATGGTCTCCATTGCGGACTGTGAGGACTCGGGCTCGGCGGCTGTTGGCTGGACTGGCGCGGATGCACTGGTCGCCGCAGCTCCGGCAGCTGTCACTGCACTGTGACTCCCGCTCTTTCTTTTTTGTTGCGGTTGAGCCGCCGGAGCGCGCGTTTGTGCCTTGGCGGAGGCTGCAGCCGTCACCGCACCCGTTACCGCGCCCGTCGTCCCCTTAGCAGCGGCCGCATACGTGGCCGTCTGCGGCGCCGACCGCAGCCTTCTTGCGTCCGCCGCCAGTGGCGGGCGCAGGCGCTTCTCCGGCGGCAGCCGCTCCATCAGGGCCGCTAGTTTGGCGTCCATCATCCCCCCGACTTCGAGGACAATGGAACGCCGAAACTCGTCCTCTGCATTAGGCGGCAAGAACGCCGGAGCGACTTGACACTTGGCATCCGCAGTCGTGTTACCCTGACGACGAAGGAGTCCCACCTCCGTCGTCAATTTCTCTATTTGCGCCGTGAGGCTGGCGAGCTGGGAGCGCAACTCCGCGTTCTCCCTTTCCAGCCTCTCGACGTTTGTCTCCTTACGGGGCAACCTCTTAGCTTCTGGGGACGACCCAACAGATGCCTTTGGAAGGGTCCGTTTGCGGCCCTTATCTCCCAACACCATGTTGAGTGAGGCATGCGAACTCCGAGGGTCCAAGGATTCCTCGGAGTCGCTCACCCCACACGATGGCAGCGGTGTGCCCGGACGCGACAGCGACGAGACCGCACGCTGCGCACGCTGCGCACGCGAATTGGCACGCAAGTCACGCGCACTACGCGTCCTTGCACCCGATCCGGACATGGAGCCGACGTCTGACCCCACATCCAACTGGACGCTGTCAGATTCCGACAGCGAACCCAGATTCTCTCCCACCTTCTCTTTCTCCACCTTCTTTTTGTTTGTTGGTTTTAACGATTTCATTGTTAGTCCCACGAGTATGGGGGAAATAAATGGTCGACCCGGGCAGTGCCCCCTGTACCCGGGCAAGCGTATCCCATTATCAGGTGCCGCCGGTCCTGGGGATGGCGTGCTCGCGACTGAACTACCCATCAGCCATGCACCCCTCGCCGCACGCTAGCTTGGGTTCGGGGAATTTTTTATAGAGGCCTTCTTCCTCGCGATCCGGGCGGTTAAGCCAAGATCCTCGGTCCCGGTCGAAGCCGCGAGACGTGACCACGACACTCCAACCGAGGTTACGATATCGACGGTGGCAGGGAAGGGGAGTCCTCCCACTACCTGCTCGGGGCAGGGTGAGTGCACACCGAGCCCGCCGCTAGCCCGCCCATGCTTCTCCGAAAACGGAGGAGCACGCTACGGCCTACCTACAGCCCAAAAACTGGGCCCGACCCTGTCAGAATATTAGCCACCGGGCAATAAGGTCCTCCAAAAAGTGGAGTAGTTATTGCCCGGTGCCCAGGGTGCACCGGCCCGACAACTGCTCTTCCCCCCGGACGTATCAAGAGGGACCAGCAGCCACCGAGCGCACGTGGAGGTTTCCTGACCTAGCACCCCGGACCATATTAGGCCTAGAACACAAGGCTGTTGGGGCAAACGTATTCTGGAGTGGAGACTGCGGCTCGGCAACTGTAGTTTAGGACACCCTCGGGCTCGGTGGAGTAATGATCTTCGCAGGGTGGCTGGCACGAGTTGAATGAGAAAAGTCGAGGATCGTCATCAGTGGTGTGACATTGGAGAGGCACATGTCCAGCAGTGGACTGCTATGGGCTGATGAAAAGAAGGATGTTACTGCCTATCGCTGATATTACTCAAGAGAGTTTTTATGTCATTAACTTAAAGTTAATAAATTGACATTTGACTTGACTCATTTAAAATTTAATTTTTTTTTTTTTTTTTTAATGTTATAATTAACTTATATTTAACATTATGGCATTGATTGAATATTAGCTATTTATTGTTAATATTGTTCTTGTGACATCAAATTATAATACCTATTCAAACAGACCTGTAAATGTGTGAGCATCATGTAGGCATTAATGTTATATGTTTAGTACTTATTTATATTGTCTTTTGCCTGAATGTATTGGTCTGTCATGCTCACTAAAATGTCTTGCTGACGGTGGCGTTGTGTATCAGGTCGTTCGGTTCCCTTCAATATGGTTGAGCTAAGCGATGCTGATGCATGCGTTATGCTCGTGAACTGGTGCCGTCTGTTGGGACTGGTCACGGCACGTGCCACGGCAAATAAATTATTATTATATTATTATGGTATGTTCCATCTTTACCTACACATTAACCTAAATTTTTTCGGTATGTTTTACAATCATTTTGGTATCAATCAACATTGTAATCTCAATGATTTTAAAAGAGTATCCATGGTGGTTCTTGCCGGCTTTTCTCCACGAGATCAACTATTTGGAACCATGCAGCTTAGATTCTGGCGTTTCATAAGTGGCAATATTTGGTTTATTGGAAATAAGAAACTTTGACTTTGAGAGTAGCTCTTTCTCTTTTGTTGGCTACCAACAAAAGCCATAGTCTTATACGAGAACCACCCCACCATGCAATATGGGATCGTGAGGTTTGAGTCTCGTCAAAATGCGAATAAAATTTTTCCTTGATGGTGAGAATGCCGGCCGAACATATGAAGAACTTAATGATAAAACTATTTTGGCCGTGAGGTTAAGTATACCGGCGGCGATTCAGAGGCTGGATAAAACACAACAAATTACGCCGGAACGGAACGGAACAGAAGGGAAGGAAAGAAAAGAAATTATACTTTATTTTTTTGTTGGGCTTCTCGCATACATTTCTGGGAAATGTGGTTGCTTAACCGGTCATTTCTGGCGAAGCCAAAAGAGGCCTCCAGCCAGGCTTAAAATTAAAATTAAAAACTAAGCAACTTGCACTCAAGGCGCCACCTGCAGGACACGGCCCTCGGCTTAGGGCGTTAGGGCTGGGGATAACAAGCTATTGTTTTGGGGATAGCTGGATTGGTATTATTTATAATATATAAGGGTACATTTAAAACTACAGGCTCGGCACGGGCCGGCCCGAGCACGAGACGGGAGGGAGAAGTACTTACTAACTTGAACGGGAAGGTGACGCGGTGATAGACCTCCGCGACGTATGTGAGGCAGAAAATTTACATTCACTATGTCTCCATACTTATACTGTACACGCTGTTGTTGCGCTCACTTACATGAACAACAATTATATTCCCATCCCAAACGCGCGTAAAAAAGCGTCACTTCAAAAATTATGGAGGCGACTCGGCTCCTAATCCTGGTCTAACAGATGTGACTGAATATGATTATTTTATGCGGAGTGACTGCCACCATTTGTAATCCTCTTCCGCAACCAATTTTATTAATTAGGCAAACACCGAGCTCGCGTAGCGTGACTAGATAAATACTTTTATAATGCTAAAGTGTTTGTAGGTTTGTCCTTCTTTCACGCAGCAACTGATCGGGATTTTTTGCATACAGGGCAGCTTTGCGCCGCAGAGTGATAAATAGGCTAATATGTATCCCGAATGAAATTGCCATTTCTGTGGGATATTGGGTGAAACCTCGGGGAGCTGCTAGTAATAAATAATAGAATGTTAACTATTCTGTTGATTTGGCAACACTAGCATGAAAAAAACAAAGGAAGGACTAATTTTATTCTGATAGAACACAACAAAGAAAAACAAAAAATATCAACACAAAATATTGCAATATTATAAATAAAATAAAATAAAACATGCAAACGGATTTTTTGTGTGAGACATGAGAAAAGGCTCCTATCTCACCTGTGTGCTGATCTTCCGATAGGACCTTAGATAAAAAACGTCTGATTACGTACAGTTACCAATATATTATAAGTATTTATATAATAATAAAGTCATTATATCGACAAAAGTTACAAATATACAAACATAACGGAAGAAGAAATATCAAAATAAAATACTGAAATGTAATCGAATCGAAATGTGGCCTTTACTTATTTTGTCTATGACAAAGAAACAGAAGTGCACGGGGTCCACATTTGTAACCATAGATAATATACTTAGAAAAACTTTAGATAACAATAATAATTATTATTAAAAAAAATGGCTTGATATTCGAATGATCGGGTGTCGGTGGTGAGGCGAGTCGATCAGCTGTTATTGTTCGAGCAGGCAGTTCCTGTTAATACTTTCATTCGAAGAGACATTTTGAGTTTTATACATTGATTTTATTGTGCAAATTATTTAAATTAAGTTTCATTAAATCTCGAGTTGATTTTCGTAATAGTATTGGACAGTAATAGCTGATACGTGGGTTCAAAGCCTGTTTCAAAGTATCTACCCGTATTAAGGCATACTTATCATTAAGTTCATAAGTCAAGAGACGCCGTACAAGTAAGTTTTATGTCAGATAAAGCCATGTATGTATGACTATTATATATGGGTTTTAATATTGAGATAGTGGTGTGCAAACTGACATCTATGCACCTCACCGACTCGTGCGTCTTAATTTACCTTTACGAGTATAACACGAAGATGAATGACTGATTTAAACATAACTATACGTATACATGATATTTATATAATGTTGACTAATAAATCGGCGTGTCGAAGTAGTTATATTTGCCTCAGATTATTTATGTAAGTTGCAACAGATTTGTGGTATGAAATGGCACTTAGTTTATCAACGAAGATTTTATCAAGCAACTTTTAATTAGAAGTATAGAATAGGAAAAAAAAGAATTGTTTTTCTTTTTAAATATAGTAGGTTAACGTTACCTCCTCTGTACATACCGCGGTCCGCGATCAATAAAAGAGCTGAATGTAAATCTTTTTAAAAAACGTCTAAAAGACTTCCTTGTTCAAAAAGTGTATTCGGTATAGATTTTCTGTCGGAAAACATAGAACACAATCAGAAATATTTTTATATAATGGATCATATTGTTTTTTTTTTAATATTAATTTTGTTGACAATTGTAATAATTTCGGACACTTTATCTAAATATACCTAATACTATGACATTTCGAATTCCTTTTTATTAGTGGCATTGTAATTTACTTTGGTTTGACAATGCTGTAATTTTATTTTTATATTTGAACTTATATTTTTTTTATTTCATTAATATTGTAAAGACCAATAAAATATTATAATTTGTACGCTTTTAGTGGCCTATTACTTATGTTTAAGAAAAATAAATGGTTATTGATTATTAACTTCTGGATTTTTTCGCGTTTATTCTGACGTACATAAATAAATTGAATTCGTGCATTATGAAGTGAGTTTGCTAGTAAGTTCTTACAGAATAGTACCGCAAACGGCGGGTGTAGCTATTTGTCATAATAACTCTGTATGCGAAGACGTACACTTTTTTTAAGGAAAGGTACTCTAAAGTACACAGCTAGTAAAAGGCAGTTTCCTGTATTATTTTACAATTTTAAATTCATCATTCGATCACCATTGGCAGATCGGCCCCTATACGTATGCTCAATAAAACGAACTAAACGGATAAGAATTACTTAACAAATCTATCTTGTTTGTGCTTGTATATCCTATTAACTCTTTATAATCCGGTCGCAATAACAATGGCGAAGCGAAAGGAAGCTAACGCAACAATTTGTCAAATGTCAAACTGCACGGTGATAACAGCCAGGTTAAGTTGACCTTCTGTTATTGGTACAAACGATTTCGTTCGTTCGTAAATGCGTGATTAGAAGGAAGTGGAGAAGGTTAAGTTATGTTGGTGTTAGGGATTACACGGTATTGAGAGGTTGTCAATAGGTGTCATATGTAAGTGCGTATTTAAGTTTCTTAATACGATTGGTATTTGTAATGTGCAATCTAATCGAAACATAGTCTTAAGTATTTTTTTGTGAATAAGTTTAAGTGTTTTTGCAGAAGTACTTGCAGCTAAATGTCAAAATAGTCGATTGATCCACGAGACACAGGTGGTAATTTTGCCGCAATACAAAATAAATTGACGGCACGGTTGGTGCAGTGGCTGATACAGTCGACTGCTGCGCCCCGGGTCGTGGGTTCGATTCCCGCACGGAACAAATATTTGTATGATCTGCAGATAATTGTTCCGGGTCTGGGTGTATTGTGAGTGAAATTTGTGTCTGTAAACGCACCCATGACACAGGAAAAGTCCTAGTGTGGGGCAAAGTTTAAAAAAAAAAAACAGTAGTAAAGTCCAGAACCCAAGAGTACTCCTATTCCAGATTCCTAGATAATAGTTTCAGCAAATTTAGACGTGGCACGGTGTCATATAAATCCTAAGTTACGACTGATATTTGTGCTGTATGAGTTAAAATGATATAAAAAAACAATACCTATCTATTTAATATTGAATATTTCGTCACGAAATAATACATTTATCACATAAAATTAACATAACAATGCGGTTGAAAAACTTAATATTTCTGTTTAACATTTAAAAATTTACTTTACGTTCTGCATGTACTTTGTATGTAGTAGTAAAACTTAAACATTATTTTTAAAATAAAAAAAGGATTTGAGTAAATTATCTTTATTAAAAACCAAAGTATATTATCATAATATAAGACTCATAGATACTAATATTAAAACCACCTCCATGAATAGAAACTCTTTTTCTTTTGGCAGAGTTTCCGAAGACTTGTTATACAGTGAGCACGTATATGTAGTAAATCGGCGTACTTTGTTAATTCCAGCGAAATTTATCGTTTTCGACTAATATGCCTTGATATTTTTGTTGTTAGATTGCGCTGCCCCTTTAGAAAGTTCCCCGATCGATAATATTGCATATTTAATAACCTCTGATCCATGAACAAGTAATTTTTTTTGGGATCGGAAGCAATACATTGCTCGTCACTTATTTCTGACTCTACAAATTCAATCACATTAAGCCAATACCTATTCAAAAAAGATGTACTGGTTCTGTTTAGACTTTACCACAAATTATTCAGACGTTTACACAATACATAATATATACGTTTTTCTAATGGACTTAAATCTAGCTTCTTATTAACAATAGTAATTGGAAAAGCTTTGAGTACATGTGGGTATTTTTGGCGTACACTATGACATACAGTAACCTAAACTTCAAAACAAGACATCTGTGACAAAGTTCATATATGTCAAAATACCTGAAAAGAGCACAATTCAATTAGACATTGTTTCGTAGACTGTGCTACGCCACGGTTTAGGCGACGTAGCACCTTTCTAAGATTGAACGGGTTATCGTGACGACAGGCCTCCGCGGCGGCGGTGGACCATAGCGGTGAGGAAGATGAGCACGTGTCTCGGTCGGCATATAGCGCTTCTGGCGAAGGATATCTCCCTGGTATTCCACGAGGAGATTCGGGTGGTACGAAGTTGGGTCGAAGAAGCGTTTTGGCGCTCGTTTAATGAACTGCTTGATGGTCGGAAAGTTTAAATCTATGTAAAGTTATTTATTGCCAAGGTAGTGGTGCTCCCATAACTTTTTTGGATTTTAAAGGGTTTGTAACCTACTGAATGGATAGCTTATAATTGGCCGAATACACTTGACGTAAATTCTCACCTTATTTCTAAGCGATAATTTACTGCATGCATTAAATTAGCCTTCTAAGGCTATGGAGACGACCAAGAACAAATTACGCACAGTCTATGTGTTCTCGAAAGATTTATTTGTGGGCGAGAGTGACAACTAGGTATTTGGCATGCATTCCTAAGGAATCGGTTGGCTGAACATGGAGATAGGCTTGAATCGAGTAAGTAAGCTGTACCTAAGTGCGTCATCACTACTGCAGGATTTTAGTCATTCTGTCGTAACCGGTGAAATATATGGTGGTGGAGGGCCAATTGGGGTGATTGGCCTGTGGAAACGTCATTGGTGTACATCGTAAAAAGAAGTGCGGCCAGAACGGATCCTTGAGGGACACCGCTTGGTGGGATGAGGGACACCGGCTGGTGGTATGAGGGGACGAGTGCGCGCCCTTGATGTAATCGCGGAAATTAAGATTTGACAAGTAGTCTCGAATGATCGGCCGAGCAGCGTATCCTGGTCGATCAGATCGGGCAATATCTCTCTCTGCCGGCAGTAGTGTCGGCTATATTGGCAGAGCATGAAAATTGTAGTGCAGTGGTCTCCTTCTGCGAGAGCGTCATGCTCCAGAAGGAGACTGCAGAGCGGGATCGGGAGAGGGCCGGTCCCGCACGTAGAAGGACGAGACGGCGCCGGGGCAACAACCGTCCCGTCTCCCAAGTCCAACACGCCTGAGCCCCTGAGCACCCTGCCGTCACTACATGGTGGAGGGCCTCGGGGGTCGCGGGTGCACAGATTGGCGAGTCTGCGTGTTCACACCGAGCGACCCCCGGGAAGACGGCGGTGCGCACGTGGTCACATGCCGCCATATGCGCAGCACAGCACAAAGCGAGGCTTGGGGGATCCTTTACAATCCTCCCCGAGAAGGGCCTGGGGAGGCGACCTTTTTACAGTCGCCTTCCCTCCCCTATAGGGGGTGACCGCTTTACAGTCATCCCCTCCGTGATGTGCCTAAAGGCGTGGCAGCAATGGGCGGCTCTAGTGTGACCTTACGAGGACCTGGAGCCCCCCTTCGGTATTGAAGATTACCGCTCCAGGGGTTTTAGCCGGTAGGAGTCCGGCATTCCCCTTCGCCCTTCCCTGGGGTGAAGGAAGTTCCATGTAGAATGTCCCGCGGAAATTCAATAAAAATAAAACAAAAGAAAGTCTCGAATGATGGCTTAGTATTGTAATTACAATAAAACACTTTTAAACGGATTACATTGCGTATATTATTGTATGTATACGAGTATATTTTCCTCACGTTTTGAATCTAAAACATTACTATAAATAGCTCCAATTCAGATAGCAAGGAAATATAATTCTTATAACAAGTAAACTATTCTCCTTTTATTTAGAACTAGATTTTACCCGCGGCTTCGCTTGGATTGAAGCCATTAAATAAGTATCAGAGATAAATAGAAATAAATCAATCTCTTCTAACAAACATTTTTTAATACTTTTGTTAATTGTTTTGTTTCAATAAAATGAATAAAATCCTATGTTACTTCTAATACCTCCAAGAATATCTGTACTAAGTTTCATGATGATCGATTAAGTAGTTTTCGCGTGAAAGCGTAACAAACAAACTTACATTCACATTTATAATATTAGTATAGATATCTGATCTGAAGCGGTGAAGCCGCGTTGTAGCAATCTGTTGATGCTTTAGAACCTACCTATTTCTTCTGCATCGAGCCCTTGACCTAGCTGCCTAACGAGAGCCTCTAAAAGTGTTGTTGGAGGCACTTTGCTATTAGGCCGTAACAACTATTGGTAAAATGAGCGCTGAAATCACGCATCACACTTGGATAATTTTGTGATTCAACTGTCAAGTCAAGTGTAACATTATATTTATTATTATATTATATCAACGTTCAGTGGCGAACATGAGCCTTTTAATAACTGATATCGGTTATACCGTGGCCATCACCATAACACCATGCTTGGCACGATGGTCTCACAATTTTGCTATTGGCAGACAGGAGGGTGCTGCTGCCTATTCTCTGGGTATCAACTCTTAGTTACCTCTGTCGGAGATACCATGGTTTTTTCGTTGCCAGGGACTGTTTAAGATAAATATATGTACGTATTACGGGTAGTTCGTTGCGCAGCTTCTTCCCAGCATAAACACTAGGAAGCGGTGGAGGGTGGGCGTTTTTGGGGGCTGTTATATATTGTGTTGACGTTAAAAACGTTATTTTGAATAAACGTTATTTCATTTCATATTCTATAATTTTGTAATAAGCAATACATACCTACTTCAAAGGTTTATTTAAATATTGAGTCATACCGTCAATCTATCCACAAATTCTTCAAGTAGTTATTAAAAGAAACATTTACCATACTCAAGTAAAGTACGACATACGAGAAATACCATTTGTAACATTTTTATACACTTATTTATTAAGAAGAGTTGCTTCTTCTCTTCGAAATTGATGTTATTCTCTCTCTGATTCGAAATTATGAAGTTAATTGTACTTTGTTCGCGTGTTTTTGGGAAACATCAATAAAGTACATATCCTAAAATACTTATGTGCATGTCTTTCTATAGATTAAGGTTTGGTCAGAAGGCCAATTCTCGTAAATAATTATGTTCCAAATACATTTCTGATCTAGTCTCAAAGTCGTAAATGTCACAAATTAAATAAAAAATGGATCGTAGGTTGATCAAAGCCAAAACGGTCATAAATCATCAGCCATCCACTGCTGAACAAAGGCTCCCTCATAGATTTCCACAACACCCGGTCACATGGCGCCCGCATACCACTACTCCCAGCGACCTTCACCAGGTCATTCGTACATCTCGTTGGAGGTCGTCTCACACTGCATTTTCCGGTGCGCGGTCTCCATTCGAGAACCTTTTTGCCCCAACGGCTATCAGTTCTACGAGCAATGTGCCCCACTTCAGTTTACTCATCCTTTCAGCTGTGTCGGCCACTTTAGTTCCTTTTACGGATCTCCTCATTCCTGATTCGATCTCGTAGAGAAATACCAAGCATAGCTCTCTTCATAGCTTATAGCGTGCCCATAGTGAGTCACCGCGTCTCCGTGCAACATATCATCGCTGGTAACACACATTGCTTAAAGACTTTCGTCTTTGAAAAGAAAGCAGAAAAACTACCTTCTCTCACTGCCAACTGATTTATTAAGTATAGGTAACACTTTAACGTCTGGTGCCGGCAATAATAGCATCACCTTATCTCACCCCATGGGTGTCGTATAAGGCGACTATGGAATAACTAACTATGCCGGAGGATGGGCAGCAGCGTCCTTCGAGGACATTTACAAGGCAACTGCTAACGCCAACCTGCCTGCTAAACGTGGCATCATGGAAAAACCACCAAATGAGCACACGGCCTAAACCCAGACCTATGTTCAGCAGTGGACGTTTTTAATGACATGATTAACACTTAACAGGAATCAAAATAAGTGAGCTTAGATTTAAAAACCCGGACAAGTGCGAGTTGAACTTGCTTGGAGAGGGTTCCGAAATTTGCTGAATATATTGTCTATTATTGAATTTGGTCTTGTACCAATAACTTATCCGAAGAACAAACTTACCATCGTAGCTGAAAAACATATTTTCCCATACATTCCAACCGCAAACGTAAGTTTGTACGCACAATATTGTAGGATTTACCATGTTATTTTAGACTATAGACTTCTTATAGGTTTTCCTGTAATATATAGGTAAAGGCAGGTATTTTAGGTTCAGTGGTTTTCAAGATAGGGGGGGGGGGGGAGAGAGATAATGGTCATTTTTCGTAAATTTTCTTAGGTAACTTTAAAACAATATATTTTTAAATTCCTCACAAGCCCTTCCATTTCATATGTTACTTTGGACGTTCGGAACCCTAATAACGATAATGCATATTTATTTAACATTGTTTAGACAGTTCGCTAGATGGCGTTGTTCTCTACTTTAAAACCTGGTAAGTAATTAACACTCCTTTAAAGAATTCTCCAACCAATTCGCCATACAGAGTTGCGGACATGATGACACGTGTTAACCCGTCAATTAGCCCCCATGTTATGTGGTATAATGACACGTCAGTTCATGTTGGACGGAAGAAAAATGTCCCGCGATAAAACTCTTAATTCCCTACCGCTTGAGGCAATTTAGTACGTAGCAATTTAACTTTCTTATGAGCATATACTGTAATTTCGATTAAATTTATTACATTAATTTTTGACTATGTGGGTAGCGAAAGTTTTAATGTTAAGACGTGTATTGTTAATGATTATTAGTCGTAGGAGAAAAGGTAGCAGTTACGTCGAGATAAGCTTGATCCTTTATGGATACCTCGCCGCCTAGTAATCACATATCACCATGTAGTTTTTCCCTTCATCACTACATACATCTCCTTTGCAACATTATTAATTTCTATTATTACAGGTGGCATGGGAGTACCATTGGCTGCCGCGCTCCGGGTCGCGGGTTCGATTCCCGCACGGAACAAATATTTGTACGATCTGCAAGTAGTTGTTCCGGGTCTGGGTGTATTGTGTGTGGAATTTCTGTCTGTTAACGCAAACTAGATCTTTTTAGACGGAACCGTGAGGCACATTAAATACTTCCTCTACCCTTCTGCTTTTAATGGAACTATAGTCTTATGTATTTCATTTTCCACCATATAAATGGTTTATTCTTTCTTCATTACTTTCTTTGATTCATTTCCTCTTTTTTGATACAAAATAATGATGAAGCTTCGTAAATACCGTATCGGATGGAAATATTAAATTATACCTTTCTTGTGTATTCTCATGGCCTTCATTTACCCTGAACTAGGAGGGATATGCAGGTCTCTTACCGGCTAAAACCACCACGGTGTTCCTCTGATGTTCATTTTGCTGGGGGTGCGGAATTCACTTGTGCATTTACCGCACCCCCGGCAGGTTTCCATTGAACATAATTCTTGAACATTATTCTCATTACGAAAACAGAATGCAATTTTCATTATCCGCTATCGCAGTCCACTGATGTTTTAAGTATTTTCGTGTTTTAAATTAGTTTAATTACCAAGAAATTTTAGTTGAAATAAAGTTAATTTTTTTTTATTCTTTTGCGTACATAATGGTATGGATAACGTGTAAATAAGTGAACTGTGTTAATAAAATTAGAATTTATATTATTTATGCTTGTAATCAATATATACTTTAATTCTAATGTTAAATTTCTTATACATTCTTTATTTTGTTTTTTATTTTATTAGTTTTTGTTATAATAAACCTGAAATAAATTTTTTTTTTTTTATGTAGGGCTTCTCGCAGTAATCCCAAGGGGGATATATCTGCTTAACCGGGCAAAAGAAATAAATAAGTAGGTACCTATATATATACTAGCTGGGACCCGCGGATTCACCCGCGTTTAATTTAAAAGAAATTTGGAGTACTTCGACATGGACACTTGACATAGAATATACGAGTATGTATTGGATTTAAAGGGTTTATTTTTTCCGTATTACCTCCATAACGGGCACAATACCAGACACAATTAAAAATCTATTGTGTCTCGCCATCCGCGGAAATCAGTGAAATAACCATTTAAGAGGTTATTGAAGTTCAGCAACATCCAGTTAGACTTGAAGCCGACCCCAACCTTGTTGCAAAATACTAGTATGATGATTGAATTATCAATAATAACGTGTATTTTGCCGTCGCGGTTGGCACAGTGGCAAAGCGATGGGCATGCTGCGCGGGTCAAGAATACGTTACGCGTACGGATCAAATTATAATTATAATTACTATTTCTTTTTTACTTCATAAAATTTTGTTTATTGTACTTTTAATGTATTATCTATATTTAAATAACGGTAGAAGTGGGGACGGACTGAAAACCAGCGTTGGGCAGTGTTACGGCGATGCTACTCACTGTTCAACATTTTGCTGAGACAGCTCCTTTTGCCACACTATACAAACAAATTTCTTGTAATATTCTTGTACTTCTTTTTGTGTTAATTTAGTGTGGTAATAAATGCTTTCTTTCTTTCAAATATTTGTATGGCTTACAGGTAGTTTCGAGTCTGGTGAGCATGTGAGATTTTGTCTGGAAATTGTACCCACGATACAGGAGTAATGCGAGTGTTGAGCATAATTTAAACAAAAAAGGCTTACCTATAGCAGATACAGCAAACATCTCTAAAGTCAATTACACAATATTTTTATAGTCGATCGAAATAATTTCATCGCACGATAACTGTCTTCCTTGTCGTAATGGTTACTAATGGCACTGTCTCCTAACATCTAAGTTACCCAATAAAATAAATTAATACCGTCCACTTAACATCACACCATCTTATAAATACATTTCACCCAACATACACCGACTCTTTAATATTTTGATTAAAAGCCTCGTTCACACCCCTGCGGCTTTCATATACAACTCTTAAATCTATCACAAACTTATATTTACTATTACAAAAGCATTCTATAATCTACAATCCGTTTTGTTGCCTTACGATATAGGTGAATTCACAGTGGATTACTGTGTTCGGCGCGCAGAATTATTTTGGTTATTGATAGGTATAATAAAGCATATTAGTTTTGCGCGTGCTCAAGCATTCAGTGTCATTCATCATTATAATGGTAGTCATTTGGCGTTATGTCATTGGCTATGACGTTTTGGCAAATATTTTTAAGTACAAGACAAATCGTTTTGTACGCTAATGTCCATTACGTGGTCTGTTATGCGGTCGAATATGTACCTACGTCAAATTGCTACGGTTTTTAGTCGTTTGAAACTGTGGACTCTCGTTAATTTTTGGTGTTTGAGGTTTATACAATGGACCATTTCTGAGTCGACGGCACTGTCGGCGCAGTGACTTGACGGTTCTTTGGTGAATACCTAAATAAGATCGGACTAGAGCTGTGTGGTGTCGGCTAAGAATAGCACCACTCTATCTCTTCTCTCGGGTGTCGTAAATGTGACTATGGGATTAGACTATACGACTCAGCTGCGATAGCCAACCCGCCTGCCAACTGAGGCGATTATGGCAAAACCACACAATGAGCAAACAACACAAAACCATACCGGTTGTTGTGGCAATTTTTGGGGGAGGCTTCTATCCAGCAGTGGACGTCTTTCGTCGTTAGCTGGTGGTGAATTTCCACAACTGTGGAGGAGAGCGGGATTCCGCACAACTGACGCTCGAAGAGAGTATCGCTTGGGACTCTGAGCGATGGGTCTTGGTCGATCGGATCGGGTAAGAATTACTATGCCAGCATAGCCAGCGTCTACTGCTAGTATTAAAATTTGAGAGCAGTAGCATGTCTCTGTAGGACTGTCATAGTTTAGAATGAAGTTGCCCACATTGGGTTCCAGAGGGGGCGCGATCCGGTTCGGAGACAGAGGCGACGAGAACGGCGACTATCCGTTGCATAGCCTGACTATAAGCTGTAACCCTGGCCTTGCCGGTGGGGGTCGTAAAGTAAAAGCTCGTAGGATAAAAGGTTACTGAGATTTTTTTATTATTTCTTGAGGATGGGCAGAAGCATTCTCCTTGCGTTAACATACAACATTCAACAATATAAAGAAAACGCCATTTCATTCCTCAAGCAAGGTAATTACTGTAATGTTCCATGAAGGTCGTTCGTTGTACCTATTTATATGCTTGTAGCGGTATATGAATTGGTATTTGAGGAATGAAGGAGCTAATATGACGAAGAGGTACTTCCAACCAACCAGCTCTTGGCTGCACCCTATAAAGTTAAGCTGTTTTTTATTTTTTATTGAATTAGTGGGATTGTAAATCCTGATATTTGAAATGGGTTAATTTGTGATTTGTAAATTTCGTGTGGTGTACGGATTAAGAATATAGTACCACTCCATGTCCTCCGATGGATATCATAGAAGGTGACTATGGTTCTCTAAAGCAGAGGTTTGGCACCAGCGTCCCTTTTGTGGAAAAGCAGCCATTCTGGGCTCACCAACCAGCCTGCCAAGCGCAGCGAATACCTTTTTTTTTATTGGTGCCCAGTGGAAATTCTTCAAGAACTTCCTTCGCCCTGGCGAAGGGGTATGCCGGACTCCTACCGGCTAAAACCACTGGAGCGGTCATCTTCGGCACGTAAGGGAGGCTCCAGGTCCTCGTATGATCACACTAGAGCCGCCCACTGGTGCCACGCCTATTGGCACATCTCGGAGAGGGTGACTGTAAAGCGGTCACCCCCCCAGGGGGATTGTAAAGGATCCCCCAAAGCGTCCCACGGCAGCGCGTGACCACATGCGTACTACCGTCTTCTCTTGGGTCGCTTGGTGTGGGCACGCAGATTCCCCAATCTACGCACCCACGAACCCATAGGTCCCCGACCTTATAGCAACGGCAGGGCTTTTCAGGCGTATCGGAATCAGGCGCCAGTGCGGTTGTTACCCCGGCGCCGTCTCCTTCTTCTTCGAGCGGGATCGGCCCTCTCCCTATCCCACTTTGCAGTCTCCTTCTGGAGCATAACGCTCTCACAGAAGGAGACCACTGCATTCCAGTTTTCGTGCTCTGTCAACATAGCCGACACTACAGCTGGCAGAGAGAGATCTTGCCCGATCCGATCGACCAGAATCCGCCACTCGGCGGCCCACGCAGGGCACGCCTCGAGCGTGTGCTGTGCGGTGTCCTGGTCGCTATCACAATGGTGGCATTGTGCCGTGGCCTCACGTCCTATCCTGTGCAGGTACGCACCGAAACAACCGTGCCCGGTGAGCACCTGCGTCAGGTGATAGGTGACGCGCTCGCTCCTTCTGAGCCAGGCTCCGAAGACCGGCAGGACGGCCTCGACGACGCGCTTGGTCGCAAATTGCATCCGCAGGCGGTGACGCCACTTTACAAGTGCGCGTCGGCGAGCCAGCCACCGCAGATGTCGCTTACCTAAAGTAAGCAATACCTTCATGAATATCTGCAACACCACAAGAGTCGCTGAAGCCTTGCCGACTTTTTAGGGAGAGTATACACACTTTTCTTGAAGGATTTCATGTTGTTCAGGAAAACCACTGACGGAAGCCAGTTCCACATTATCGTCGTACGGGGCAAGAAGTGACTTGGCTTGGCAGATGCATTGAGCTAGTAACATAGCTGAAGAAACCCTTAGTCAGCTTTTAGGACATCACCAAGTAAAAAAGTGTTTAAAAAGTGGTTGACTATTCTTTGCTGGAAGCCAGATGCAATGAACCTTATAACAATTGAATAAAGCCTAAATTATGTGATTTAGTCTTACTCTCACCAACCCAATGACCTCTGCAATGATCGTAAATCCATTTTTTACATACAACCTTATAGAGCACTTGAATAGATCGTAGTTACCTGTCTGTCAAGGACAGAAATAATGTGCAGGAAATGGGTATTTAGTTGAACAGGCTCAAAAAGTTACACTTTGCTAAAGAAATAATGACCTATATCTTTATCGCATTTGTCCAGAAAACATCGAAAATCCCATCAACCAATCCACTGCCTGACTTACGCGTATCCCGCAGAAGAATATGCATGCATATTATCATGTAAAACAATGCAATATATATTTATCGACGTTCCCTTAATCCGCGTGTACGCTTTTGCTGCACATGTGTGCAACATGTGTTAAGACTAACATGACCTACTAAGTTCTCCCATCTCACGCAGCTAGAACACCTTCGAAACCTTGAAACAAACGCAAAAAAGCTCGATACTGATAGGTATTTAGAACTAGTATGATTGACTCGTCCCTCAACTTCAACAACAAGTAATCTAACGGGCACGACTTTTTTTTTTATTGATCCCGTGGTAATACCTCATGTACTTCCTTCGCCCCGGGAAAGGGCGAAGTGGCATGCCGGACTCCTACCGGCTAAAACCACCGGAGTGATCATCTTCGGCACCGACGGGAAGCTCCAGGAACTCTAAAGATCTCCATCTAGAGCCGCCCACTGGTGCCACGCCTTTAGGCACATCTCGGAGGGGATGACTGTAAAGCGGTCATCCCCTCTAGTGGAGGGAAGACGACTGTAAAGAGGCCACTCCCCAGGCATCTTTCGAGGGGATAAGACTAACATGACCTACTAAGTTCTCCCATCTCACGCAGCTAGAACAGCTTCGAAACCTTGAAACAACAGCAAAAAAGCTCGATATTGATAGGTAGTTAGAACTAGTATGATTGACTCGTCGCTCAACTTCAACAACGAGTAATCTAACGGGCATGCCTATAATCTCTCATACAAAGAAAGCCCTATATCCATCAACACTCTTATCTTTACCATTAATGGCTGTTACGCAGTTAGTTTATTTTTAAATGGTTTTCTAAATGAGGCATCGAAAGTATTGGATTAATAAGCCGTTGCTTTGGTGACGACATGACTTGGACAGATACATAAGGGCAGTGTGTTTGCGAACGGCCCGACCCACTAAACCTGTCGAACTGCATGTTGTGTGCGGTGACTATGACTTTGTTGCGTGGAGGCTGTTTATACCGTAAAATGGGAACCATGGGGCTAATTGGGAATTTGAATAAGGAATACTATTTATGCTTCTCAGGGCCGAATACTGAAACGCCATTCAAATCAGTCTGTCAGCCGAGTTCACTTTAGTTTGGTACAGCCCCCAAATTTAAATGGAATTCTCAAACGCTACTCAACTATTGAGTGCCGTGTGGTGCCGGCTTAGAATACCACCACCCCATCTCCTCCCGGGGGTGTCGTAAAAGTCGACCAAGGGATTATCCGGAGGATGGGCAGCAGCGTAATACGCGTAATACGGACCTAAGATAACGGCGTGCCAAGCAGTAGAGCAGTGATTAACGAATTGAATGTCGTTTCAGTATTCGGCCGTCATATAGATAAAATTATATGCCGATCGTAAGTATTACGTACGATTTAATTTAGAAATAGATTTTCAGTACTTATGGTTCAAAAATATTTAGATGTAGTTCTTGGTGTCAATTATGTCATATGTCTCCCAAATAGTCCCATCTTACCGTATCTAGTTGTGTTCCGAATAGTCATTAGATTGCTGATGTCCATGGGAGCGGTTGCTACTTTCTGCACCTGACAGAATGTTGCTGAGATGGAGTACCTGATAAATAAAATAAAAACGGTGTGTGTACTTAGGCATATGCGCTAGAAGTCTTCTTTTGGGTAACAATTTTTTTTTTTCTTTTCGAATGTTAGTAATTTACGTTAGTAGAAAAAACGATAAAATGATGACCGAAAGATAATTTAATTAATAAAGATTTAATTAAAGAACATAATGAAATAAGAAATTATATATTTAATATTAATATACAGTACTTTTTAAATATTTTATGTCATATTATAATTAATAAACAATAAATGTTTGTTTATTGATAGCAACTAGGCCCATTCGTTTTTAGTAACAATTTGTGCTTAATTATAATGTTAGAAAACAAAAATAGAACAGGTAATTAATATGCTACTGGCTATACTTCTTTTAAAAAAAAATATTGGTGCCCAGTGGCAATTCTTCATGAACTTCCTTCGCCCCGGGGAAGGGCGAAGGGGTATGCCGGACTCCTAGTAGCTAAAACCACTGGAGCGGTCATCTTCGGCACTGAAGGAAGGCTTCAGGTCCTTGTATGATCACACTAGAGCCGCTACTGGCTATCCTAGTCTGACCAGCACGCTCTAGCGTGACTCGACCTTGGCAATTCATGTTTTCCCATTCATATATTAAAGATACTATTGGAACCTGACCCCATCCTTGTCAACAACGAGCGGGTTTTCTTGCGAATAATTGTGCAAAAGTATGCCGTGTGGTGCCGGCTCAGAATACCACCACCCCATCTCTTCCCGTGGGTGTCGTAAAAGTTGACAAAGGGATAAGCCGGAGGATGGGCAGCAGTGTCCTTCGAGTACATTAACAACTCAACTGCGATCGCCAACCCGTCTGCCAAACGTGGCGATTATGGCAAAACCACCCAATGAGCCCACAACACACCCATATCGGTCATTGTGGTGATCGTTAGGGGAGGCCTGTGTCCAGCAGTGGACTTCATCGGCCGAAATGGTTGATTGATGAGATGCAAAGATGCAAACATACCGGTCACGCTATAAAATCGTGGCAGTCCCAACAGCTTCCTGAATAAGTTTCCACTTTTACTGTAATCAAACATCTTTGACAGCTAAGTTCATACTGTGGGATTTTTGTGATGCTTTGCGCTCGCTGGTCCCAGTTTTACTCTTATCAAACGCGCCAACAGAAGTATTACTTATAAAATACCTTTTACTCTTTTTTAACCGACTTCAAAAAGGAGGAGGTTCTCAATTCGATGCGTTTTTTTTCTGCATGTACGCCGATTACTCCAAGATTTGGACGCTGATTTGAGCAATTCTTTTTTTAACAGGTGCAGAATACTTTCGGGTTGGTTATATGCTGATGTTAATATCGATTTAGTTAGCATTAATTATAGTTTCTGTTGTTTTATAGGTAAAATCATATAAAATTGTACTTTACCATACATTGTTAGCCTAAGAACCAACAGGCACGTAAAATTACTTTCTGTGTTCTAAATCATAACTACATTAGATTCAAATTAAATTAAAGTAACGGATACTCTTATGAATTGTTTAGTGTACAAATAACTTTAGGATGTTGAGGTTATAATATTAGATATCTAACACGATTTATCACACATTTAGAAAAATATCTGTAACAAACGCTAAAACGCAAAATAGATTAACACTACTTAGGTTTTACCTTTAAGCACTTCATTTCATTATATTGAGCAGATGTAGTCAAGAAATCCCAAAGCATTTCACAAATTAAAATTATTTATCTAACTATTGGCTATTTTGGTCAATTATTTTGTTTTATTTGTGTCCAGCTCTAGTATATGCATTTTACTACTATATTGCCTATACCTATTACTATCGGGCATTATCTGCATCTGCCTGCTTAATCAGAATATGGAGCCACGAACGTTCTAGTATTTCGAGGCGAAATTGGTAAGGCTCTGCAGATGTAAAGGAAAACTTCCGAAATAATAATTATAATAGTAGATAACTTGTATTAGTTTAGTGAAATCTAAATACTTGAATAAGATATAAACCTTTTGATTAGGTAATATCAATGTCAATTTATTGTAATAACCTCGCCCATTCAGCACGTCAGCGCTTTCTGTCGCTTTGGCGCAAAAATTAATCTGTTTGAACCAAAAAAAATATAGTCGACAGATCAAGCGCTGAAAGCGCTAGATATTGTATTTGTCTAAATATGGCGGCGGGAATAAAATCCAAAACGAAGTCGTAATACCACTGTTAAAAATGTTTATGAGATTATGAAGCGTCCGTTGGATTGTAATAACTGATATTAAAATATTAAAAAAAACTAGAACTTATAGTATAGGTCGCATGCGTGTTGGCCCATCCAACCATCCATAGGCTATTTGGTAATTTACAAGAGAATAATGTTATAATTTTTGTATAAAATCTATATTAGGTAGATAGAATTAAATTGTAATTAATAATTAAATGACTTATAGAACGGATGGCAGATGGGGCCGGAAAGTTCTCGAATGGTGACCTCGTATCGGAGGTCGCAGCGTGGGCAGACCCCCACAAGGTGGGCCGTCGACCTGGTGAAGGTTCCGTAATTTTGGACCAGAAGTTGTGGCGATCTTTGAGGCCTATGTCCAACACTGGACGTCTTTCAGGTGAAATGATGATGATATTTATTAGGTGTCGAAACACATCGTCTGTTTATTCAGAGGTCGCTAACATATTAGATTTTTTCTAGCTAGAAGCTTAAAGCTACAACCAATATTTACTTAACCTCCAAATTATCTTGGAAGGATAAAATTTTAATCACAATTCTCGGCAGGTACTTTGATGATCTCAGTATGATGTCATCAGACCTACCTCATCCATCTCATAGAGTGATTCAGTCGCAACTTAGAAAAAGGCTTTAGTTGACCTTACTTAGCCGATTATCATACGACGAACAGCTAACAGCTCAAGTTTATACTTCTTAATTTAATTTAAATAGGCGACTGATGATCAATACTAACATTAACCTCTTCAGATATCAATCGTTAGACGCCTGTTTTAATAACGTAATGTCTAATAAAATCGCTTTTTGTTATGTTAATCTATACAAATAAATAAAATTGAAGTGTCTGTTTGTAATGTCAAAAAACAGCTTTTTACTATATGCATATGAAATTATATACGGTACACAATAAAACAAAAAAACAATTTTGTCTGTCAAAAATGTCTGTCAAAAATGTCTGTCTGTCTGTCTGTTTGTTCCGGGTAATCTGCGAAACGGCTGGACCGATTTTGACAGGACTTGCACTGGCAGATAGCTGATGTTATAAGGAATAACTTAGGCTACTTTTATTTAAGAAAACTAATTAGGGTTCCGCGCAAAAAAGAAAAAACCTTGAAATTCAATATATATATTCTACGTCAAGTGTCTATGTCGAAGTACTCTAAATTTCTTTTAAATTAAACGCGGGTGAAACCGCGTGTCCTAGCTAGTCCATAATAAACAGTTAGTTTTAACAGTGCGTGTCAAAGACCAGTCGTCTGAACGCAGCCTTAAGGTTAGTTTGAAAATACAGCCTTGCATTCTATTATTATAAAGATAGGTAAGCTGAAGTGGCAATAGTCGGGGCACATTGCTCTTAGAACTTATGGCCGTTGGGGCAAAAAGGTTCGCGGGTGGAGATAGTACACCGGAAAACGCTGCGTGTGACGGCCTCCAAAGAGATGGACGCACGACCTGGTGAAGGTGGGAGCCGTTGGATGCGGGCGGCATGTGACCGAACATTGTGGAAATCTATGAGGGAGGATGGGAGGGAGATGATGATGATTATATTATTTGTAACCGAGATGACTTTTGCTGTGTATTCCTTGTTTCTGGGAAAATATTTTAACTTTGGTATTTCCATTAACGTTCTATCCTGAATATGGTGAATCCATATCCACCCTACTATGGAACAAGTGCAGGCGGTTCGCCTTGCACGGACGTTTCACTGCGCATACGCACACATACATGCAGCACACACACTACTGTTCTCTTACACACACACAGCTACATTTGCAACTTATATCCTATTGATATTGATTTCTCTTCATATATATATTAATAATAACTGACATCATTTGCATAAACTGTAATGTTTTTCTAACTTAAGACTGAGTTTGTTTCGGTATTTCTCCTCAGAGGTTGTCATGTAGTGAAATACCCTCTGTCGTTTCAATATTACATGTAAAAGAGTCTGCTAGAACCTAATTACGGAATATATGATTCCTTTTTTTCTTGGGTAGAATTTATATATGATTTTAGTGGTGTCCATATAAATATCCGTGTAGTGTCTGGAATAAGAATACTGCACCTTTCTATTATCTGTTCCTGTGGACATCTTAAAACCCGAATAAGGGACTCCAAGCCAGAAGGATGGGCAGCAGCATCCCTTCTGTGGAACAGTAGTCATTCTGACCTCACCAACCCGCTTGACAAGCGTGGTGAGTACTGGCAAATTCCACCCAAAATGACAATACACGGCATCTAACCGTCTGGGTTTCGTTCGACAGTGGGCATTACTTGACTGGTCTGATGTTAATGACAATATGAACATTTATGAAACGACAGAATCAATATTAAAACATTTTTTTATACTTACAAGTGAGCCCTTAGACGTCCACTGTTAACACAGGCCTCACTATGATCACCACAATGAGGGATTTATAGGCAATATTGCCATAATCACCACGCTTGTCATGTGGATTGTTGATCATAGTATGTTATTGTTATCACGGGTGGATGTTGCTGTCCATGTTGTTGATATCAACCTTAGTCGCGTTTGTGGTCTAATTTTTGCCGGGACCTGCTCACAACAATATTTATAATATATAAGTAGCAGTCTGGGCAGCCATTATCTTACCGTGGGATAACGTAATCCCGGAGGACAGATTAAAGCAGCTGCAAAAATTCTTCCTTCCTTTTGATACAAAAAACAAGTATATCGCAAGGAGATCCTTTAAGAAACTTACAGAACGTAGGGCAGCTTGTGGCGAGCTGAATGTGAGTGGCGATATTGCGTACCCGAATGCTACAGAGAATCGGTCAAGGCCTCGTCTCTGGCTTGCCTTTATTGGTCGATTGGAGTTGATCCCCATGAGTGCCCGGAGGATTTTCAAATCTGGCTTACCTCAGTTGGCCGATCAGAGGTAGGCCGCCATAGCTATATGCTCAGGGGTGGAAGTTTCTAATGGCGTCACCATCATTCACCATTTCAGCCGAATGAAGTCCACTGCTGGACACAGGCCTCCCCCAAAGATCACCACAACAACCGGTATGGATGTGTCGTGGGCTCATTGGGGGGGTTTTTCCATAATCGCCACGCTTGGCAGGCGGGTTGGCGATCGCAGTTGAGTTGTTAAGTACTCGAAGGATGCTGCTGCCCATCCTCCGGCTAATCCCTTAGTCGACTTTTACGACACCCACGGGAGGAGATGGGGTGGTGGCATTCTGAGCCAGCACCACACGGCTCACGGTAATAACGGGGATTACCTGCTACGAGTCTTCGAGACGCGCGATGGTGAAACCGGTGCCGCACCTCCCGACACCCCTAGCCGCTCACACCGGTGTTGCCATCCATCCATAGGTGTTGTGTCCATTTTGTCAGTGGCGTGTCGTCGTCTGCCACAGAATTTCACTTTAAAGTTTGAAAGCTAGACGCCGTTGTTTTCGTATTTCTTAAACTTTTCATTCCATGTAACACCCATTGCAATAGTAGTTATAGTTCCCATCTTATACAATAGCCTGACACCACCATGGACAATGCGTGGCTTTATTTTATAGTGAAGCTATGGAGAGTCCCCATTACATGTCAGATTAAAATTCTCTGCAGGGCCTATGCGTGTTGGACCCATGTCCCCGTGTAAGACTATCAAAAGACCGGGTTGGACCTTGCAGGAAATATAAATCCGTGAAGAGAGAGACATGTAGATAGTAAATAGAACTTAAAATCATTTGTGTTTAATACTGTATGAAGCCGTTACAGTAAAATGAAATCATATTTTTATAACATATGATAGAGTTTTTTTGTATTCTAATTTCGTTTTGTATGTGTCTTAAGGTTTTTGCTCAATCTAAATGTAAATACCATTGGTAAACTAATAAATAAAATATGAGCCCGTAGCCTTGAAAGTAAGTAAGAGTCAAAGGTTCTAATACATCACGATTTAGATCTTGAACGATAGATACTAGGATCTACATTTACTTTTGCATTCGTGTATACAATATTATTTTGTGAATGCAATGCTTCAACTAATATCTTAATCAAGACATGTCAAGCATGTATTACTTATGGTGTCATTGTGTATCAGGTTGTTAAGTTCCCTGCAATGTGATGCTGAAATATGCGTCATACTCGTGAACAGTACATAACTGCCATGCAATCTTATTAAATGGCACATTTATTATTATTGTGCTTCATCCATTTCATACTTTTATGTAAACTTAATTCTATTCAACTATTAAGAATGTTTCTTTTTCCTTAAATTATGTCTGAAGTTACTTAAAGGCTATGTGAAGCTTAGGGTAAGCAGCCCTATGGATGCTTGTAATGTAACTTGAAGTAAAAAGCCATTTATTTTAAATTCTTTATTGCACACATTATTTACGGATTAAAACAATACTAAAGAAAAGTTGATGTACATAGGCGAGCTTAACTCACTATTGAGTTCTCTTACAGCAAACCTTTTATTTACAAAAACATTAGAGAAAATCGAAGATCGATCGAGAATCAAACACACAATCGCAAAACAATTAGCCAGTTTACCATACGCAAAAGATAAAGCTTGTAATGTATGGTAACATGCTTGTAACTCTTAACTATATTAGTAACAAAGTGGTCTCACAAATACGGTTAAAAACAATAACAATGCATTTGACGCCTACAGCTCTGGCCAGTAAACATTGCATAAACAACACAGTTTTACAAATATATCGCAATAGGCCACGGAACTGAGGATTTATAACGAAATGTAAAACATGGCGCGCGATATCGCTTGTTATAATTTGAACAAAGATTATGAATATTTATGAGGGATATCGCCGAAAGAAAAATACCTGTACGAATTTATTGAGCAGACAAATGAATGATGATAGACATCATAGTTACAAGTCTCGTTAAATTATACGATTAATATAAGGAATGCAAACAAATATCAATGAAGAAGATAGAAAAGAATGTTTTACATTTATGAAACATTGGTTAAAAGGAATGTGATATTCCGTGTGGTTCCCAGCAAAGAACGGAATGGCAAAGAAGTGACGTCAAGGTTGGCGAAGTGCAAAATATCTGCGGATAGTTGTTTCGGGTCTATACATGTGTGATTTATGTCAGTAAACTGGACCCACGATACAGGAAATATCCGAGAGGGGAATCACTTTTAAAGAAAAAAAAAATAGATAGATATACAGATACAACGCTTACAATATAAGTTATACGTCAACACACACACACATAGCTACACAATACTGCTATCAAAATAATATAACTTATATGGTAACAAAAAAGTGTGATTGGATGATTTCAGCAGGGAAAATACATAACTGAAAATAAATTCATAAGAAAACAAGTAATCGAAATAAAAATAATCGAACATATACGAAAATGAATTGAAATTTGCATTATTAGTTGTAGAAAAGTACAAGAGAACAACACACTGTGTACACCGGTCCACCTGCCAAGCGTGGTGATTATGGTGATATATGATAGCACATTATATTGATCATTGGGACGCTCGTGTTCAGCGGTGAACCTCTACAGGTTGGTTTATGTGCTCCAGTGTGATCTTACGAGGACCTGGAGCCCCCCTTCAGTGCCGAAGATGACCGCTCCAGTGGTTTTAGCCGGTAACTTTAACTTCAGCGCTACTAATTTTGAGTTCATGGTATATGTTAAGATACAGCAAAATATTCGTCAAAACTCTGCTTAGCTACGTTACCAAGAAAGAACTGTTCGTACTCCCTTTGACAAAGAAAATTCCAAGAATAATACCACCTAAATGAGAACGAAAGTTTGGAAAATCGGAGAAATCACGTCATCCCGAGGTGTACGCCCTAAAAGGTATAAACTTGGGCGCTGAGTCACTCGTCACGAATGAATCACAAAAACTTCACTTCATGACTGAAGATCTGACTCACCGCACACTCTCAGAATACTAACATGTTTTTGAATTTAGACGGCTTACTAATAAAATTAATGAATTTGTGGAACGGAACGTGGGGTGTTTTAAGCTCGTCGTGTTAGTCAAAGTTTCATAGGAATATGATCTCGAGATCCTGGAACCAGTTAACCACCAAGACGTTTTTAGCTGGTAAGAGTCCAACATACCCATCGCCCCTCTCACCTAAGGCGTCGGAAGATACATGAGAATTAATAAATAGAAATTCTGGTGTTAAATAAGTGTCATCTTCATTGCATAAATGTATTTATTTATTTCAGTTAAAATGTATTTATTTATTTATATATGTATTTATATTTTCACTAGCTTTATTTATCCCTCACAAACATATGCTTTTTTTTTGGTTAGTAGTGGTAATGTTTCTCTACGAGACTGAATCAAATATGAGGAGATCCGTAGAAGAACTAAAGTTGCCGATACAGCTGAAAAGATTAGTAAACTGAATTGGCAATAGGCCGGGCACATTGCTCGTAGAAAGATGGCCATTGGGGTGCGTGGGACGACCTCCATGAGTTGGACGGACGACCTGGTTAAGGTCGCTGGGAGTCGATGGATGCGGGTGGCATATAAGCTCGTTTTGCAAATCTATGAGGGTGGCATTTGTTCAGCACTCGATGTCCTTTGGCTGATATGATGATGATTATACGTGTGGTGTCCGGATTAAGGATATAGCACCGCTCCGTCTCCTCTCGTGGATGTCGTAAAAGGCACTAAAGGACTCTAAACCAAATGTATGGGCAGCAGCGTCCCTTCTGTTGAATAGTATCATTCAAATCCTCCCCAAATGATGACACAATTGTGGAATTCTATGGGGGAGGCCTTTGTTCAGCAGTGGACGTCCATTGGCTGATATAATGATGATGAGTGTTAATATGTCTGAATAATTATGTTAGCAATGTGTTAGTTCTAGGGGCCGCCTTTTGCGGAGAAATCCTTCTTCCTTCTGATTATTCTATCTTGCGCTAGCCTTGGCAATAGTGTGACAGCTATAAGTAGCTCAGAATAATGTCATCATCCCACCTCTTGAATGGCCTGCCTTGTTACGAGGCACTGGAGAACGATAATATCTCGAGGTGACCAGCGTAGTGTGGTGGCATGCTGGAATATTCTAGGTAGCATTACAGTTGTTACGGGCAGGCATGTTGCTTACCACCGAGCGAATGACTTGCTCGTCTCGTCACCACGTTGTATAAAAGACCGGATAAATACGACTTCTATGGGTTCCGTAGTACGTACCTAGTTTCAGTAGGGACTTACTGAGACTCTTATTGACTCGGAAGTCGTTCTAATTCGTACGTTCTTTATGTCCGATTTTTGTAGAGGCCTATCTACATTTATTTTATAATATTACTATATACGGTGTATAATAGCTAGCATATATTGTTCTGCTCTGTCTAGTAAGTGGAGCGATTTATTCTTAAATCAACCATCGCGCTATTTGTTGGGTCCAGATGGTATGATTTTCATTTTTTGGCATTAAATCAACTTATATACTGAAAACGGGTCGCTTTGGTACATTTAAATACCTTTAGAATTTGTTAATAACTTAACTAAAGCGCCACCTATTGGAGGATGCAGCTATAAACCATTGTCTCGACAAAACAAATATATTGTGTGAATATGACATCAATCGTTCAGAAGTACGGTTCCGTACGATGAATATGTTGTTGTCCCACCATGTTGTTTTAAATCTGACACAAATTTGTTTGTTGTAACTAAAAAAAGAATGTATGGTACCGGATTGTAGAGGGATATTACTGAATCTGTTGTCTTTTGTTGAATTCTGTCTTGTACCTAAAATTATCGCCAGAAGAAACTTAACATTGCAGTTACAATATTGAAAGATTTATCATGTAATTTTAAGAACAAAGACTTCTTATAGGTTTTCCTGTAATCAATAAGTAAAGAACCATTTTCTGCGTTTTTTTTTTCACAGTGTTAGGCTCTATAGTTTCTGAGTTAAGATAGTATTTGAGATCACAACAAGCCATTCCATTTGAAATATTGCACGGTATAGTTTGCAAAACTTTTTAAAGTTTCTAATTTGCTCCCCAAAGGTGACTCCCATATTCAAAATTCGTTTATTTACATTACACGTCCTTGTTTAAGTCACAGAATTTATATGTGTACCACATTTCAACTTAATCGGTTCAGTAGATTTGGAGTAAATTGGCTGTGACAGACGGATAGACGGACAGACACACGAGTGATCCTATAAAGGGTTCACCGTTTTTCATTCGGACGTACGGAACCCTAAAGTCATATTAATATGTCAAAAACCTTTTCACTATGAATTCGGTTCGGTGCCCTTTGAATCTACGCTGGAATATCATGAATAACCTAACCAACCTACCCATCCTCCCATACGTCGTAACATTATCCAACTATACGTTTGCCATAACCCGCCCGATATAGCTGCATGTTTTACAAGCAGTCAGCTATCTGCCTGCTGCTCTGTGGCGGTTGACAAAGGTCAGCGTAGCAACGTCACGACTTGAACCCGAGCCGACAGCGCATGGGAACAGGACCTCTGCGACCATACCATTTGTCTGGTCATTATTAGGAGGTTTTATAGGTGAGAAGTTAATGCCATAATGATTTTCTTGTCGTAAGCGAGCTAAGCGGTGTATTGGAAGCCGCGAGTTACACTTTATAAACTAGTAACAACATTACATTAGCTCGCATACGTTTGACTGAAGGCATGGCCTCTGAACAGCCGCTACGGTAAACGCAAGTGTTTAATATTCCCATGATTAAACTTTGAAAACTAGTACTCAGGAGACAGCTGTCTCCCTTGTCTCACTCTTGACTTTAATTTCCATGTTACTTTTTAGGACACTCATAGAAATAGACAGGTTGACCTATTGTATGTCTGGTAAATACACAGTACACAAGTAAATAAATAATGCAATTCGAACATCTGGGATAAACTCGTTAGCTATCACACAGAGCTTACTGCCGTCATTAGGAAGTTCGGATCCATGTAAATAGGTTAACATTTTCGATAAAAAATGTCTCGGTGACTTCTCGAATTGATCCTAAACCGGCAGTGCATAGTAAATAGACCTGTAAACCCCAGTACTAGTTTCTTTTGACAATCGTAACGTTATAGTAAACTACACGTTTACCGTTTTCGGCGCTCTGATTGGTTCACGAGTTTGGAGCGAGCCAATCGCAGCGCCGAACTGGATAAACGTTTTGATTGTAAAAAGAAACTCGCACTAGGGCTACTGAGCGGTCTTTTCATTTTCTTAAGTAAAGAATTATACATGAGACGTGTTTTCTGGAAGATTGGAGATGGTTCTACCAAGTAAGGCAATGGTCGGATAACCTTAGCCTTACGAGCAGGATGATGCCTTACGGCCTTACTTTATTGGCTAGTGTTTGATGAAGTTTTTTTATTGAATATCTCTTTACAGAAAGCACGTGCGCACACAAGAAGGAAACCTAAAATAGAATGGAGAAAATTTAAGGGAAGTAAATCACAATCACGAATGATAAACCAATACAACTGACTTGATTTGGACTGGAAGCTAGGCGTTCTTGTTACCGAATCGTTATACATTAATATTATTTATCTTATCGTGTGTTTTCAGTGAAAATGAACCGATGGTAAGGCGTGAGGGAGCAGGCAAAGGCGCGGCGCCGGCCAGCCACTCAAGATAACCGCCTTACTAATGTACCAGATAGTATTGAATTATGACGTTCAGCGACGATATTGTTCTACGCGAAATTTAGCGAAAGTTTGTAAATCGCAGACTGTTTGTTTGATGTGTTTATTTGTGTTGGATATCCTGGTGTTGCGTTCATGGTGGTCTGGAATGAAGTTATGTGATGTGAGTTGTAAGGCAGCCTTTGCAACTTGTGCCGCTTTATTTGTAAACATGAAGTCATGGATATGGCTAGCAGATTATTCAGTTTATGACGAAATATGTATTTTTAGGGTTCCGTACGTCTGACTGAAAAACGATGGAAGCCTTATCGGATCACTCGTGTGTCTTTCTGTCCGTCTGTCACAGCCAATTTGCTCCGTATCTACTGGATCGATTAAGTTGAAATTTGGTATACATATGCATTTCTATAACTTAAACACGGACGTGTAACGTAAATAAATTAATTTTAAATATGGGGAACCTTTGGGATGCAAATTAGAAAAATAAAACAAATACGTGCAAACTGTACCGTGTTAATTATCAAATGGAAGGCCAATGGCAGGGAAAGGGCAGTTTTCAGTTATTATATTAAACAAATATGTTTTAAACTTATTTAAAATAATAGATGAACCACCTATCTCCAAAACAACTGAACCTAACATTTTGAAAAAAAATATACTGAATGTAGTTCTTTACTTATTGATTATAGGAAAACCTATAACAAGTCTATGGTCTAAAAAAAAACACACACATCTTTCTATATTGTGCGTACAAACTTACATTTACAGCTGGAATGTATCGAAGAACATGTTTTTAACTACAATATTAAGTTAGTTCTTGGGATAAATTATTGGTACAAGATAGAATTTAATAATAGATAATATATTCAATAATTTCCTTCTCGAATCCGGTAAAATACTTACTTTTTTAGTTAGCACGATCAAAATTAGATCTGATAACAAAATGGTAGATAACATATTCATGCCTCTCCACGCGAGTTCAACTCGCACTTGTCCGGTTTTTTTTTGTTATTGATACTCAATGTATTGTCTATGGCTCGAAGACGGCTGACCTAGATCTTAAGAACATTTAGGCATCCTCAAGATTCTAGCTAGAAAACGGTCTACCATTTGACTACGAGACGTGAAGTTGATTGGTTAGATATTAGATAAATCTAGTCTATACAAATAAATAAAATTGAAGTGTCTGTTTGTAATGTCAAAATAACAGATTTTTACTAAATGCATATGAAAGTATATACAGAACATATAACAAAAAATGCATTTTAAACTTTTTTGTCTGTCTGTCTGTCTGTCTGTCTGTTTGTTCCGGGTAATCTCTGAAACGGCTGGTCCGATTTTTCCGGGACTTTCACTGGTAGATAGCCGATGTTATAAGGAATAACTTAGGCTACTTTTATTTTAGAAATATAATAGGGGTTTCGCGCAAAAATAATAAAACCCTAGAAATCCAATATATATATTCTATGTCATGTGTCTATGTCGAAGTACTCTAAATTTCTTTTAAATTAAACGCGGGTGAAACCGCGGGTCCCAGCTAGTATTAAATAAATCTAGTTTATAATAAAACACTTCGAAACGGATTCTATCGCGTATATTTTTGATTTTTGATTTTCCTGACGTTTCGGATACTTGAATTCTAAATCTAGTTTGTAAGTAGAATCTTGGTGCCGGCCATCACGTGTAGCGTTCTGATACACTTAACTTTATACAGACACACTTATCGTATCTGCCCTTATATATTTTACCGTCCGTTATTGTTTTAAACCACAATTATCCCCTCCCCCTTGCTCGAGCCGACCCGAGGTAGTAGATTTCAATAGTTATGTCCCCAAATCATAATGATTCTTAAGTTCCCTAGTTTATGTAACGTAGCAACACCTAACCCGAGGCCACAGTCCCACTAGGCTGCCTTTCGGCTTCATTGGTCACGGGTGTGCAGATTTGGGAGTCTGCATGTTCATACCGAGCGACCCTCGGGAATACAGCGGCGCGCACGTGCTCTCGTGCCACCGTATGTGCAGCACTGCGCACATCGAGGCTTCGAGGAGATTCTTTACAAATCCCCCGAGAAAAGTAGCCCGGGGTAGCCTTTTTACAGCCGTGCTCATACCGAGTGACTCCCGGGAATACGGTGGCGCGCACGCGGTCATGTACCGCCGTGTGCGCAGCACAGCGCACAGCGAGACTTGGGGGGGATCCTTTACAATCCTCCCCGAAAAGTGCCTGGGGGCGGCCTTTTTACAGCCGCCTGTCCTCCGCTAGAGGGGGTGACCGCGTTACAGTCATCCCCTCCGAGATGTGCCTAAAGGCCTGGCACTAATGGGCGGCTCTAGTGTGATCTTACGAGGACCTGGAGCCCCCCTTCGGTGCCGAAGATGACTACTCCAGTGGTTTTAGCCGGTAGGAGCCCCTTCGCCCTTCCCCGAGGCGAAGGAAGTTCCATGTAGAATTTCCACTGGACAACTATAAAAAAAAAAAACCGGCTATAGGCCTGAAAGACTTTTGCCCGTTTAAGGAGCTACAGCTTTCACGGGCTGAGTGCCAAAACCCCAATAAAAAGGGTAAAACTAAGACTCCCATATCTTGACCAATAATTAAGTATAATTTCCATGGAATAGCGTGTTAAGTAAGCGAGCGTGTACGAGCGGTCACAGCCAAAATTGACATGGGTCACTGCAACAAAATGTTTAGCATTACCAAATTCCACCATTAATGTCAATATCGTTTATTTACGCGATTGAGAAAAACCACTCAAAGGTCAGCTACGTATCATCTTTCATGTTATAAAATACATTTTCGCCCAGCCAAAACTTTTCATACACAAACGGTTGTTATCGGAAGTAAAAATAAAAAGATACCTCAATTCGTTGTGGTTTAAAGAATTTTAAGACAAAACGTGCAATGTGTGAGATTGTGTCCCAAATACTGTTGTGCGTGAGCGAGTCAATTGACCACTTTCGTTACGGTTGAATTTAGCATAATCGTTTTGTTGCCGCTACCGAGAGAGATGACCGATTTCTCGACTTTTTAATATTATTTTCTGCCTTCGCATACCACAATGAAGTGAACTTCATTTTTATTTTTTATTTTAGTAGTAGGTTGTCATTCATATATCATTCATTCATATCATTTCAGCCAAATAAATCCAGCCTTCCCCAACAATTGCCACTACCACCAATCTGGGTGTGTTGTATGCCCATTATGGTATTTCCATAATCGCCACGCTTGGCAGGCGAGTTAGCGATCGCAGTTGAGTTTTATTTAATGTAATCGATGGACGCCGCTGCCCATCCTTCCACCCACAGAATGAGATGGTGCAGTAGGTTATGGCGTTAATAAAAGGACAAGTTATGTTTTTTTGGCTACAATATCAATGCTCAAATAAGAGCATTTCTTTTTAAAGCTTTATTACCAATACTCACTGGAATACGTAACACACTACGTTGTGATAAGCGATTTTTATTTTATTTATAACTAGCTGGGACCCACGGTTTCACCCGCGTTTCATTGAATAGAAACTTAGAGTATTTCGACATAGACACTTGACATAGAATATATACATTGGATTTCAAGGGTTTTATTGTTATGCGCAGAACCCTAATTATTTTACATTAATAAAAGTAGCCTAAGTTATTCCTTATAACATCAGCTATCTGCCAGCGAAAGTCCCGTCAAAATCGGTCTAGCCGTTTCGGAGATTACCCAGAACAAACAGACAGACAGACAGACAAAAAATAAAAAAATGGTTTTTTGTTATATGTACCGTATATAATTTCATATGCATTAAGTAAAAAGCTGTTATTTTGACATTACAAACAGACACTTCAATTTTATTTATTTGTATAGATTGCAAGTGAAAGCAGAAATGACAACATGTTTTTTTTATAAACGCTATCCCTGTAACCTGCTGATTGTCTCCTTGAATTAAAGTTTTTCGTCATTCTTTCTATTTTTGTGAATTATTTTTGTGAATACGTAATGAATATGGAATATTATCAACAAGAAAAATAATCGCCAATTCGATTTAGGGTAGAGGTCTTAATACCTAAAGTCTCGTAAATTCCCGAACTTTGATTGTTAGAACGAACAAGTGTTTTGTTTTTAAATTGAATTGTTGTGTCTATTTAAATGATGAGTCCATTCTACCACGAACATACAAGTGTCCTTATACTCGGCTCAGGGCTATCAACATGAACCGCCTTTAACATCATTATATAAAACTAAAGTCGACGGTTTGACGGCATGGTTGGTGCAGTGGCTGACACAGTCGGCTGCTGCGCTCCGGGTCGCGGGTTCGATCCCCGCACGGAACAAATATTTGTATGATCTGCAGGTAGTTGTTCCGGGTCTGGGTGTATTGTGTGTGGAATTTATGTATGTAAACGCACCTACGACACAGGAGAAATCCTAGAGTGGGGCAACGTTATTTTCTAAAAAAGAAAAAACTGCCGTCATCAATCGGGAGTCGTAATTATGGCAGTATCTTCTATCTACATAGAAATCATTTAGCAAAACATATTTTAGGGCTGATAAAATCATTTTATTTCAGAGATTACGCTACATGTCTCAATATATCTCCTCTGCTTAGCTTTATGCATTACGATCTTTATATTTCATATTTATGAAAGTCTACACGTGGAACTTAAAAGTTAACGTGAAAACGCAGCTTAGATATTTTTATTCAGTTCAAAATTACCTACTCGAAGAAAAAAACCGAGACAATGCTTAAATGCTTCTTAAAATCGTATCCAATTAATAGTTTATCGATGAGCTTAACTTCAAACATATATGTCTACATACCGACGAGAGCAATGGCACGCCGCGCCGCTCGCCGCGCCGGTAGAAACTTATGTTTTACTAGCTGGGACCCGCGGTTTCACCCGCGTTGAATTGAAAAGAAATTTAGAGTACTTCGACATATACACTTGACATAGTATATATACATTGGATTTCAAGGGTTTTTTTTTTTTTTGCGCGGAACCCTAATTATTTTTCTAAAATAAAAGTAGCCTACGTTATTCCTTGTAACATCAGCTATCTGCCAGTGAAAGTCCCGTCAAAATTGGTCCAGCCGTTTCGGAGATTACCCGGAACAAACAGACAGACAGACAGACACAAAAATTTAAAAATGGTTTTTTTGTTGTAGGTGTCGTATACGAGGGCGGCACTGAAAATTTCGGGAATCAAGGAAGTGACACAACATTACTATTTAAAAATGTATTTATTGCTTTTCGAAGTATTCTCCGCGAAATTTGACACATTTTTCCATACGATGGAACCAATCATTGAAGCAACCATTCCATTCGGAAGTTGGGGTCTCCAAAAAGGCCGTTTTGTAGGCGTCCACAGCTTCTTTAGGTGATGAAAATCTCTGTCCACGCAATTTATTCTTTATTTTAGGGAAAGTATAGAAATCATTAGGGCTTAGGTCGGGGCTGTACGGCGGATGGTCTAATAATTCTATGTTTTCTTGCTCTAAAAACTCTTTTGTTCTGTGCGCGGTGTGAGAACTCGCATTGTCGTGATGGAGGATGATGCGGCGGTTGCAGTTCTCTCTACGGAGTTCAGAAACGACCTGTGGCAAACAAATGCTAGCATACCATTCTGCATTAACCGTTCTTTGTCCCTCAAGAGGAATAGTCGTAACATGGCCGGTTTTGGAGACAAACGTGGCCACCATTTTGGGTTCGTACGCATATATCCAGGATTCGTCACCTGATACGATGTTGTATACAGCATTTGAGGATCCTGCGTGGAATCTTTCAAGAGTTCTGACGCACCAAGTAACGCGAGCCGCTTTTTGCTCTTCACATAGCAAATGCGGTATCCATCGGGAAAACAACTTTTTTACACCTAATTGTTCATGCAAGATTATTTGTATTTGACTCATGCCAATGTCTAAAGTTGCCTGAATTTCGCGGTATGTCACATGTCGATCTTCCTCAATCAGCTTACGCATAGCATCAACGTTTTCTTGGGTGACTGCAGTTTTTGGATGACCTTGACGAGGATCATCACTGAGCTTGACACGTCCACGTTGAAATTCAGCAAACCAGCGATAAATTGTGGTTTTGGATGGGGCTTCATCACCAAATGCAGAAATCATCCGGTCAACACACTGTTTTTGTGTTAAACCACTTCGAAAGTCATAATAAATCATCGCTCTTGAATTTTCTCGAGTCTTCTTCTTCTTCTCTTAGATTATGGCTTCTGTAGGTTATCTTCCACAATTTCGCCAATGTCAAGTTTAAGGCAACGTCGTACGGTATTTAGATGAATAAATCTTTACATATTCATAAAATATTTCTCAAAAATGAAAAAAATTCTAAAAAATATGTCGGCAACGTCGTACGGTTCAATTGTTTTTTCACAATTAAAATTAAAAGTCTTTTCTCGAGTCAATTCCATTTTCTCAACGACTAAACAAGTTTGACAAAACCTTGTGACAAGACCGTGAATCTTTTTTTAAATAAATAAATGGTATTCGATTTGTAAAACCAAGGAGTTTTCAATTAAAAAGATTTTAATATGACAGGAACAGTGGAAATATTCCATTCCCGATACTTTTAGTGCAGCCTATGTATACTTTCATATGCATTTAGTAAAAAGCTGTTATTTTGACATTACAAACAGACACTTCCATTTTATTTATTTGTATAGATGTAGGTTTTCTAATGTTCATCTGCATTATTACTGTAGCCTAAATTTAATTTTTACATCATATTTTCTACCTCCACAGCTTTCCAAGATATCCGGGAGATAAACTTAGATGTAAGTACTAAATCAAAAAGATATAACAATTACATAACTAATAAATATAATATGAAGACACGTCTCCCGTCAACAAATTAGATCAAAGTCGTGAGGAGATCATGCAGTACATTTTCCTATTACTGACGTTTGCACAATAAGGAACTACATCTAATTGCGTCGGATAACCTCAGGGCAATTAGTTTGTTCTTACACTTCGTGACATACTGGTACACAAGGTCGGGAGCTTTTAGAGCTGTTATACACTGGAAGCATGTTTCTGCGACTATAAATGAACTACTGAATGTAGACCTCTATCAACATCGTTCTATCCTTTTCTTATCTATGTTGGAGTCGGCTAGCCTTCTAACCCGGTGAGGCTGAATTAGAGTCCTAAAAAAATTGAACTTCATTTTAAAGGGAAAATCTGAAGTTATAGAGATCGTGTTTATTAAAAACCAAGTTTCCTTTTATTCCTTTTTTGCAATAAATAATTTAATTTAATTATAAAGTTACTCATTGAGCACAAAAAGAACTTGTTACTACATTTTATTACAACTGCGTGTTCTTTTATTCATGCGCGTAACCGTGACTAAATGGTGACAAAAATGAATTACATAATATCTGCTAAAAAAACGTGCACTCTGAGGAGAAGCCTCCTTGATAAGACGACCGATTACATGCCGTGTGTCGTTATTATTATTAATATTATATATTACAATTTGTGTATTAACCACTCTTGGCAGGCGAGTTGATGAGCGCAGAATGGAGACTGTTCCACAGAGGGGACGCTGCTGCCCATCGCTCTGGTTTAGAGTCCCTTTAGTTGCATTTTACGATATCCACGGGAGGCGATTGAGTAGTGCTATATTCTTAATCCGAACACCACAATTATAACGAAAAACTAAGGGGAATTACAACTTATTTTTATAAACGCGATCCCTTTTACTTTTCTTTGTTCCTTTTAAATAAGGTTTACTATTTTGTAGGCTTGTATATATTAGTAGATTTAATATCATCATCGTATCAGCCGAATGAAGTCCACTGTTGGACACAGGCCTCCCCTAAAGATAGCTACAACGACCGGTCAGGGTGTTGTGCTCATAGGGAGGGTTTGCCATAATCGCCACGCTTGACAAGCAGATTGGCGATTGCAGTTGAGTTGTTATTGTACTCGAAGGACGCTGCTGTCCATCCTCTGGCTAATTCCATAGTCGCATTTTACGACCCCCACGGGATGAAATGGGTTGGTGCTATGGATAGCCGGCACCACACGGCAACATATTATATCCATAGTAACTACACATTATATTTCGGCATGTACGGACCTTTCTTTTTACCGGACCCATGGAAATTCTCCATGAACTTCCTCCGCCCTGGGGAAGGACGAAGGGGCATGCCGGACTTCTACCGGCTAAAACTACTGGGGCGGTCATCTTCGGTACCTAAAGGGGCCGTGTGTTTGATTCTGTAAACGGTGAATAGCTGGAGCAGCTATTTCAAATGCAATGGCAACATGATTTACAAATGTCTTTAAATTATGACAAATGCAATTAAAGTATTTTTATGTTCTTGTCTGTGTGGTTGTCTAATTAATTTATTCTCGAATAGTTGCGTAGATCGAATCTCTAAAGAAGTTGCATTGGAAGCGTATTTTTTTTTAAATTCGTTACTTACGATCTTTCAAAATTCTTAACATGCTCGACCACTCGCTCTCCATACGCCAAACCAGTATGTCACAAGAAATGCTTTCAACAATTAACACGCGAACGCGATTGTCTGGGAACAGACGAACAATCGTTTGCCAACGAAACCTTACGGATGCGATGTTTTTGTAATGCGTGTGTTTCACAACGCTCGACGCACCCAGCTCCCGTGTGTATGTCGCAAGTTAATTAGCGGAACGAAAATTATGTTTTACACAAATTGCATGGTTATTGTTGTTTAATAAATAGTTGAGGACACTACTGGTTAGCTAATCATTTCGTGTTAGTAAGTTTCTAGTATTCATTTATTGTGTAAGTCTATGTATGTATGCTTCTTGTTTTGTTTGTCGGTTGATAGGTACAGCGTCGATCACACAGACGTTTTGCGGGCGTGCTCGCCTTTCGACTGCGCGCGCCGTGATGACAGCCGCAGCGGAACTGTGCTCTAGCAAGCTGCAGGCGTGTGCCATACCGGTATCACACACGACGCCTTAAAAAGTAATACTTGTATGTTAAAAGCAATTATAGTTCAACTTGACGGTAAACACAACGTTAAAAGCAATTTTGATTTTATTACCGGAGCCGCGAAAATGTCAGCATGTATAAAGAGAATACGTCGGGATTTCCAGAATACTTAAGTGAGAAGTATATTGGATATCTGGACTACAATCTCACTTATCGAATTTAGGTCAATCAAACAGAAAATATCCAGAAGAAATTCACAAGATGTCTTTATTATAGATGCACTGACTGTCCAGTTGGCGTCTCGTGCCAATTATGCCCAAAGACTTAGTCATTTTAGAATGACTTCAGTTGAATACTGCAGAACCATGTCGGGCTGAATCTTGATTTGCGAAATTGTAAATAACTAAGTAAATATTGCCGAATTAAATATAACTGTGCCACAACGTTCTTCTCACAGATCTAGCCGAAAAGCTATCAACTTCTCGTCAGCTATATCTCAAACTATCATCGGCCACACAGCACGCTTGCTCCGACTCATACGGAACTACAATGAAATAATCACACGCACCAATAGCATCCATGTACCAATAATCAGCATCGACATCTTCTCTAATACATTGCCGCAATTCGGGAAGAACTTTTTAGGGCCATAGTGGCCCTATAGAAGCTAAAAGGTGAGGTGAGGCCATGGAGAATTGTCTCGTTCTAACTTTCCGCTTCATTTAATAGATTTCCTTCTGATGCATTCTTTTGAACATTCTTTCGTTACCAACGGACCTGGCTTCAACTATTTTCTTCTCAGAGGTAGTCCTATTTACTGAATAAATGATATTCTATTACCATTGTATACGTATATCATATGTGTATTGTTATCGTTTGTTATTATTATATTGTTTGTTGTAATTTTTTGACTCGTACCGTACGGTTTCAGAGTAACTTTCTCTCGCGCACGCTCAGGTCTTGGAATCAGCTCCCTACCGAGGTTTTCCCAAGAGACTACAGCACACATACAGAGCCACAGCTCTGAAAAGTATTTTGCAGGTTTGGCAACTCTCCAGTAAGAGCTCTGGTGTTGTAAGCGTTCATAAGTTACAGTTACCGCTTATCATCAGGTAGGCCGTACGCTTGTTTGCCACCTTATAGGTATAAAAATACATCGTTAAGGTGCATAATATGTCTGGCTGGAGGCCTCTTTTTGCTTCGCCAGAAATGACCGGTTAAGCAACCACATTTCCCAGAAATGTATGCGAGACGTCAAACAAAAAAAAAGTTCTAAAATGTTGCTGGTCTTAGAATATTTCTTTACTAACCATTTTTATTGCTATTGAGACTTTTATTAATGTTTACTTAATTATATTAATTTTTAAAACGATACCCCACGCCATAGTTCTACTGTGGGTGCAGTTCAGGTTACCAGTAACTATTAGTTAATCAGTGATTACGGGCCCCTGCTGATATTATAAAAAAGAGTCTTACTAATACTGTAGAGCATAAGTACCTTGTACATAGTTATACTCTCTTCTAATACATAGAGTATTCTGCATCTCACTCTATAGAGTCGGTTAGCGTAAGAGTTTTGCAGAGCTATAGTGCGCCCTCACGGGATGAAATGGGCCCGGCTTATGTCCGGTGCAGCATACTGCAGATACAGACATGACGTTAGCGTGTCGCGTCCCGATTTTAAATGCAGGTGACAGTTTAGCGTTTTTATATTACTTGCGTGATGTGACGACTTTGTGAAAATGTCAAAGGTCTGTCTATACAAAGTGCAACACTGGGGAACTGGTAAGGGAACTGTATACAGTAGCCAGTTACAATGTGGTAATATGGTAACCTCTACGTGTACGTACTCTATGTTGGTGATTGAAACATACTAAAGTATTACGTAAAGGTAGCTTTAGAGAAGTTATTGACGTGACCTAGTTCCGGTTTTGCAGGTTTATGAAACTGGATGAAAAATGCGGTATACCGCAAAAGCTTTCAAGGTGACAAAGATTCATCAGTAATTGTACGAAGAGTGCAGAATTTTTGATGGAATTGCAGAAGATGCTTTAAGTGATATAACGGCAAATTGCACTTAAAATGCATAAGTTGGGACAGAAATGTATCTAAACCTACTCTTAAGTATCTTTAATAGCAGTGGAGGTAACCGGGAGTGTCTGAAGCGTATCTTGGAAGAGGCCCATGTTTAGTGGGAGTACTATGATAAGACAGACATATAAATGTAAAGTGTAAGTCAAATCATGAATGAGATTTATATATTTTTTATATTTAGTAAGTCTAATGAGCATGCGGGTCACCTGATGGTAAGTAATCACTACCGCTCATGAAAATTCGTAACACCTATGGATTTGCTGATGTCATCATCATATCGGCCATTTATACGTCCACTGCTGTACAAAGGCCTCCCCCATAGATTTTCACAACTGTGTCATCATTTTGGGGGGTATTAGTTAATACTAACCACGCTTAGCAGGTGGGTTGGTGAGCGCAGTTTGGCTACCGTTACACAGAAGGAACGCTGCTGCCCATGCCTCTGGTTTAGATTCCCTTAGTCGCCTTTTACGACATCCACGGGAGGAGATGGAGTGGTGCTATGTTCTTAATCCGGACACCATACGGAATTGCTTATGTATTGCCGACCTATAAAGCGAAGCAGGAGGGGCTTTCAGTGAGTACGACATCTCAAGATCCCCGGTATCTCATTCTACTTCACTCCGGTACCTTGCAGGAGAGTGGTACTTCCCCGATTAGGTCAGCCCGTTTCCAAGCTCATCATTCTAGTCAAAATACGTCCACTGTTGGACACAGGCCCCCCCCAAAGATCGCCACAATGACTAGTTTGGGTTAGTGTTGTGTGCTCATTGGGGGGTTAGGCTATGATCGCCTCGTCTGTCAGGTGGGTTGGCGATCGTAGTTAAGTTGACTTGAAGGACGCTGTAGCCGGCACCACACTGTTATGGTGGTATACGATTTAGCTAGGCTCTACAATAAGTGTATATGTTAGCAGAGCATAAAAACTGCAATTCAATGGTCTCCTTCTGTGAGAGCGTCATGCTTCAAAAGGAGACCGCAGAGCGCAATTGAGAGAGAGCCGATCCCACTCGAAGAAGGAGGAGAAGGCCAAGGTTAACAACCACCTCGGCGCCTAGTTCCTATACGCCTGAACCCCCTGCCGACTGAGTCCGAGCCTACAGTGGGGGCCTTTGTGGTCGCGGGTGCGCAGATTAGGGAACCTACGTGCTCACGCCGAGCGACCCCCGAGAAGACCTTGGCGCGCGTGCGGTCACGCACTGCCGTGTGCGTAATACAGCACAGCACACAGTCAGGTTTCGGGGGATCCTTTACTATCCCCCTGGAAGCGCTTCACAGTCACTTCCTACGAGATGTGATTATAGGCGTGGCACTAGTGGGTGGCTCCAGTGTGATCATAAGAAGACCTGGAGCCCCCTTCGGTGCCAAAGGTGACAGATTGTTTTAGCCAGTAGGCGTCTCTTGGTCCTTTCCCGGGGCGGAGAAAGTTCATGAAGAGTTTCCATTGGGGAGCAATAAAAAAGGCTCTACAACAACAAAAAATTTATACGTTTTTTGTTATAAGCTATGACTTAGTGAAATAACGCTATTTGATGGATAAGCACTAAAAAGAGCCATCTTTTTCCATTTTTTTGTCTCATGCACTGTACTTCCTTATGAGTACTGTGAAGGTTTCTTACCAATTCATACTCTCGATCCTGACCGGTTTCATCTTGACAGATTGAATGGACGAAGAGAATTTCAAGCATTTAAATAATAAGAAGTATTTTGACGTAGCACTCAGACATTTCTGTTGAAAATACAATAATTTCGTATACTTGAATAATCCACTTATGGTGTGGTGCCGTTTCAGAATATCACCACCCTATCTCTTCCCCTGTGTGTCGTCAAAGGGGCCTATAGGTTTACCTGCAGGAGGGGTAGCAGCGTCGTTGTAGTAAATTTAAAACTCAACTGCAATCGCCAACCCGCGTACCAAACGTAGAAATTATGGTTAAACCAGTAAGCAACAACATAAAGACCAGACCAGACCGATAGTCATGGTGATCTTGGGGGAAGCATATGTCTGGTCAGTGAACGTTTTCGGCTGAAATAAATAATCCACTTTGTTTGCGAATAACTAAACTCCGCGGTGACGTAGCTATCTCAAATGCGACACTACAGTGCACATTGACACTGAATGCATTAACGTTTACAGTAACCCATCAGTGGTTGTCCTGATGACCCCGCAACACAAAAACAGTGCGAAGGTATACGCTATGTGGGTGCTATATAATCCGTTGTTAGTAAGTAGGTGCTACTTAAGATAACCTTGTTGTGGTGGCGACCCACTTGTCTCGTAGCTGCTTTCCCATCAACAAAGTGGATTAGTACGTATTGTTAGTTGGAACATGTCCGGTTGAAATATACCCAAATGACTGCGAAAATAATGGTAAAAGGTGAGGAACAAATTAACTTACTCGACCTGGTTTCCTTAAAAGGGTTCAAATTGAATTATGTATTAATCACGTACTTAAGTATTTTTAGAGCAAACATAAGTTACAAAAGTGGATGTATGTAGATATTTAACTATAGGTCAATCAATGGTCAGATCATGGATGAGTTTTCATACATTTTCATTAATAAATTATTACTTTTAAAAGTTATTTTTTGATGAAGCTTCGACCATTAACGAAATTATAAATATAATATTAAAAAAGACCAAATAATATCGATAAATTAAATAGTAGTTACAAAAGTCAAATCTCCGTACAAATTCAAAGTAGTTAGAAAGTAACACGAAAATTTCAGGAATATTCATTTTTTTACTATTCTTTTATACTATGTATGTCAAATGGGTTAAACAGTAGGTAGAAAAATACGAGATAGGAATAGGAAAGCGTAGACCTTGGAATTTGTAGGGAGCTAGACAATATTGCTTCTAATTGTGGGGTTAAATATATTTTCCTGATCATTGGTGTTAGATCTAACCACAGGCAATTAATAAACTTTAAAGCGAATAAGAAGTACCTATATAAATAAACATATGACAATAAGATCGCTAACTAAAAACAAATTTTGTTGACTGCAAAACCATATTCAAATGCTATTTAATATATATAATAGTTATTTGATGTAATATGCAAAGAATTCTATGAATTTTGCCACTTTAAGAATGTTAAACTAAATAAAATAGGCATTATAAAAAGTAGATACGTGCTTAACCTTAAACATCAAGGTTCTTTCCCGTCTTCTCCATAGAAAATCTACATCTTGGAAAATTATTACTAAAGTTTCGGCTTGTTTGAGTAAATGTCTAAAACATAAAAAAAAATGTATTAGTTATTAAACTATAAGTTTTAATGTTTTTACTGGCAACAATCTTAATGTTGGCACTAGTCGGAAGTGGATTTTATTATGCTCGCAAGCATTGTACTTATTCCGTTGCTTTTTCACAATCGATAGTGTGTAACGAACGTGTTAATTTAAATTCTTATAAAATACAGTCCACTAAAAAACTACTCGCATTTTTATTCATACACGGCTATATATAAGTGCCTGTAAATAGTTTAAATTTAATAAAACTATTTTTCATCTACAATTTTTATTGTGAAAATCTTAGATAGATATTACTTATAAATATTTAAAAGTTATGTTGCTAAATCGAAATTAATCAGTAGCAAACTAATGAAATCCATGAAATAAATAAAAGGTGCATAAAATGCTGAAACTGGGCGAATAAATCAACGGGACCATGAATTAAATTTAAAAATCAAAGATTGTGAACGGATTGCTACGGTATATTTGCTATAGGGACAACTTGTGTCCCAAACCAAAACAAGCCCCTGAAAACGATGAACATGAAGTAATCTATTTAAGAGGCAGAAAATGTTGTAATCAATTATGCAAAAATTATAACGGGCTCTAGTTCCCCAAAGCTAAAAGATATAAAAAAAAATTTATTTCCATGCATCCTTGTTTATAAAAAAAAAAAATCTTGGTGCCCAGTGGAAATTCTTCATGAACTTCCTTCGCCCCGGGGAAGGGCGAAGGGGTATGCCGGACTCCTACCGGCTAAAACCACTGGGGCGGTCATCTTCGGCACCTAAGGGAGGCTCCTCGTATGATCACACTAGAGCCGGCCACTGGTGCCACGCCTATAGGCACATCTCGGAGAGGGTGAATGTAAAGCGGTCACCCCCCCGGAAGGGATTGTAAAGGATCCCCCAAAGCGTCCCACAGCAGCGCGTGACCACATGCGTGCTACCGTCTTCTCTTGGGTCGCTTGGTGTGAGCACGCAGATTCCCCAATTTACGCACCCGCGAACCCAGAGGTCCCCCGCCTTGAAACCCCCTGCCGTAGCCACAAGGCGGGGGCCTTGTAGCTACGGCAGGGGGTTTCAGGCATATGGAAATTAGGCGCCAGGGCGGTTGTTACCCCAGCGCCGTCTCCTCCTTCTGCAAGCGGGATCAGCCCTCTCCCGATCCCGCTCTGCGGTCTCCTTCTTGAGCATGACGCTCTCACAGAAGGAGACCACTGCATTCTAGTTTTCGTGCTCTGCCAACATAGCCGACACTACTGCTGGCAGAGAGAGATCTTGCCCGATCCGATTGACCAGGATCCGCCGCTCGGCGCCCCATGCAGGGCACGCCTCGAGCGTGTGCTGTGCGGTGTCCTGTTCGCTATCACAATGGTGGCATTGTGCCGTGGCCTCGCGTCCTATCCTGTGCAGGTATGCGCCGAAACAACCGTGTCCGATGAGCACCTGCGTCAGGCGGTAGGTGACGCGCTCGCTCCTTCTGAGCCAGGCTCCTCTTCCATGCAGCCTAATATCTCCTCGGCCTTAGAACTATTAAACGTTAACTTCTGATCAGTTCAATATTAATGACTTTTATGCAAGTGTGAGCAAAAGATTGGCTGAAGCATTTATTCCTACCTCATGATCTACCGAACAAGTTTCTGATTCTGGATCCTCTAATTCCTTTGTGCTGCTGGGACACAGATAAGCCGAGGTGGAAAAACATTTTTTTTGCCTGAGGAGGGATTGCTGGGTGAATCATTAAGGCTTTTAAAATGTTGCCTGCCAGGACTAACTACATGTCACAATGATCCACGGGCTACATTCCTAAAGAAAAAGCGTCGTGCTTCCAACGGTAAACGGCAACGGTATCGTGCAGATACAACTTTGTCAGGGAAGCCAACAGAGGGATACATTTAAGCTGGGCAGCGTTCGGCAAGCTTCGTCAGATCTTCTCGTAGTCTTGTACTCCGCAATGACTGAACACGAAAGTTTTCCACCAGTTCCTCCTACCTGTTATCTCATTGCGTGCCGCAAAACGAGACACAATTAAAATCTATTGTGTCTACACGGCTGCCGGCAATTGACACGCGAGAGATTAAGACCTACGAAGCCGAAACGAGGACACTAACGGTCGAACTAGTCCACAAGTTTTAAAGTCGCTTCACGGGCTATGGAACGTGCTATGCTCGGAGTCTCTCTAAAGGCACTTTGACGACAAGGTTGGTGCAGTGGCTGATACAGTCGACTGCTGCACTCTGGGTCGTGGGTTCGATTCCTGCACAGAAAAAATATTTGTATGGTCTGCAGGTAGTTATTCCATAGCGCACCAAATTATCAAGCTGAAGTGGCAGTGGAGCAGACGAGTCCTAGAGTGGAGACCACGTATAGGTAACATAGTGAGAGACGCCCACTGGCCAGATGGACGGACGGCCTGAAGAAGGTTACTGGATGCGGAATACTGATGACCGTGTGTTGTGGCACATGCTAGGAGAGTCAAATGTCCAGCAGTCACCGATATAGGCTGATGATGATGAGATGGACATATCAGCCACAAGAGATCCACTGCTGAATTAAGGCGTCCCCCATAGACGACCAGCTCATCGAGTCGTTTTGGGAGGCGTTATACCAGTACTCACCATGCTCAGCAGGCAGGCTGGTGAGTGCATAATGGCTGCTGTTCTATAGAAGGGACCTATGGTTTGAACTCCCTTAGTCGCAATTTAAGACACCCTTGAGAGGAGACACCACACGGAATTGAATACATTTGTACATTGTTTTCTCATCTGACTTACCCGGATTTAACCTCCATAAAAGATTTTGCTCCAACTACTCCATAAATAGAAGGTAATGGAGTTAGCAGTCCTTGAATGTTGGCTGGTAATAATGGATGGCGGCTACGTCCTTGCTGAGCTGCTGATGGTAAGCGATTAATCATAAATAGTCACGTAAATGTTGTTACGTTGCCTACGTTTAAAGAGATGTACACCCATTTTTTGATGGCCTACCCGGGGTCCTATCTTATCATGAGATACATATAAGACATCTTATTATTGTTCGCCTATTCGGAGTTAACAGAAATACTAGTATGTAATTTTTCTTTAAGGTAAGTATACCGACAAACAATTCTTCATCAATGCATAATTTACCACTGTAGTGTAATCTGCTAATTATATTGTTTTGTATACCCCCTAATTGTGCGAATTCATGGAGAAGGGACCGTGCGAATACCGAATACTAGCACATTTCGTCACGGCAGCGAGGCGGAGGAGCGGTGCGGCGGCCCGGAATGAGCCCACAGTGGCAAAGAATATTGTTAACGGCTAAGTGAAGGGGCCCGTTGAATCGCTTAAATTAGTTATAACTTTTTTGGCTAAAACTATAACTTGATTGAATTGTTAACTGAAATAGGCACAAAATTATTCATGAATAATGAAGTGATAATAAAGTTTGTGCGCACAATGGACATGATTTAATCGTATATTGTTTGGTAAATTGATGAAAGGCAGAATAATTTTATTTCAATAAAAGTTTCAAAGAGGTTTTTAAATTATGAGTGTGAAGTAGTTTGTAGATCAATTATGATATCTATTTTAAAATTGATCGAGTCATAAAAGCTGGTTATGTTTCCTGTCAATGTTAACAATGACCATTATAGTAAAAATACGATTTACATCGATGTATGAGAGCAGTTGGAACTCTTTCCATTAACATTGGCCTTGAGGGATTTAACAATTAGACATCGTCCGTTATTTGACTTCTGTCTCGAAAGTTTAATTCGTTCTGTGTTTTCTTTTTGGCAATCAGAAAATTTAATATTCCAAAACACAGAGGAGAGTTGCAGTTTTATTTATTTCTACATTATTTACTAAAATCACAAAATGGTTAAGTTTAGAATTTTCCTCTGCCCTTTCCTTTTTGAATGCCCTGTACAAGTTTATATGAATCGTAACTGCTTCGACTTCGGGACTTTCAGCTCTACACTATCCTACTTTTTATAATATTGGTAAGCAATCGAGTGGTGCCGGCTCAGAATGCCACCACCCCATCTCCTCCCATGGGTGTCATAAAAGTCGACTAAGGGATTAGCTGGAGGATGGGCAGCAGCGTCCTTCGAGTATATTAACAACTCAAATGCGATCGCCAACCCGCCTGCCAAGCGTGGCGATTATGGCAAAACCCCCCAATGAGCCCACAACACATCCATATCGGTGTTTGTGGTGATCTTCGGAGGAGGCCTGTGTCCAGTAGAGGACTTTATTCGGCCGAAATGATGAAAAAAATGATTAATCGAGTTGCGAAACGCCTTAACGAATACTGTCACCCATGAACATCCGCAGCACCAGAGGAGGTTCCTGATGTGTGGCCAACTTTTGGAGTTTTACCAACGTTTTCCTTGGCCCCCATGTCGTATGTTTAATGTACTTTTTCGGGTTGGGCTTCCGGTATTCATCACTCATCGTACGAAACGTAGCATAGTTACTACTGCACGCCGGTATTCTATTACGTGGTCTTTTAAGTTTTTTTTTGTGATTTTAATATATCCTTTCAAGTGGGAATATACATTTTATTTATTTATTTATTGATCACAAAATCCACATCCCTTAAATGTAACAAATTTCCATAAATAATTAAAGCGAGAATTAATCGATATTGAAATGATGAGTGTACCATGCTGAGCTTTATACTTAAGTGGGGAATAGTAACAGTATCGACACGCTGTTAGATTAGTACAATGTAAATATGAGATGTGAAATTATTGGACTTAAGAGACTAAATAACGAATGTTTCACGGTGACGAATTCAGTGTGGTGCCACGTAGGACCAGTCCTGGGTAGGATTCAAATTGTTATGACTGTATGATGTTAATTTATGACTGTCAACTCTACCTTTTTTTTTTTTATTGTTGCCCAGTGGAAATTCATCATAAACTTCCTTCGCCCCGGGGAAGGACGAAGGGGTATGCCGGACTCCTACCGGCTAAAACCACTGGAGCGGTCATCTTCGGCACCTAAGGGAGGCTCCGGGTCCTCGTATGATCACACTAGAGCCACCCACTGGTGCCACGCCTATTGGCACATCTCGGAGAGGGTGACTGTAAAGCGGTCACCCCCCCAGGGGGATTGTAAAGGATCCCCCAAAGCGCCCCACGGCAACGCTCGCAGATTCCCCAATCTACGCACCCGCGAACCCAGAGGTCCCCCACCTTATAGCAACGGCAGGGGTTTTCAGGCGTATCGGAATTAGGCGCCAGGGCGGTTGTTACCCCGGTGCCGTCTCCTTCTTCTTCGAGCGGGATCGGCCCTCTCCCGATCCCGCTCTGCGGTCTCCTTCTGGAGCATGACGCTCTCACAGAAGGAGACTGTCAACTCTACCTACGATACGAGAAAAATCGAAGTAAGGAAAGTTCTTCTAAAAAATAGTAACTCTATGTATACCAGCTCTTTGAAAATTACTGAGATGTCAATGTAGATTGATACAAGTAATCGTAAAAGATAATACTGAGAATAATTTCGTTTAATATGTAAACAAGGAAGGTACATATAATTTCAGTTATGCAACATTAGTCCTTAATCTGTAAATGTATTATTATGATGATGATCTAAATGTCGAATATCAATCTTCATATTTTTTATTGGGACAAGCCCGCCACACATTCCCAACCACTGCAACTCCTGTAAGCCAGGATCTACAATGGCGACCACCGAAAAGAACACCGACCAATGAATGTCGGTGTGTCCCAGAGAAATGAAGAACTGTCTAGGAACCCGCAACGAAATTAATCAGAAAAATAATGGAGGAGTACGAAAGAATATACGTCCTACTTCCCTCCGAAGCAAGCAGGAGACAGAGAAAATTCTATAGGCCATAGGCACAATAATTGGCAGTGTACAACTAGCATAAGTCTAGTTACCAAGTACAAGGTACAAAAATGTTTTTAAATATTTAATTACGGGTCCTATGTTGTGACTGATTCCAATAGTAGGTATGGCAAAAACGCCTGAACGCACGGAAGTTCTTCCTAGTTGCAACAAGGTCTTGATAGTAACAAAACTCCAGATGTAACTTGCAAGCTGTCAGACATAATATTGCGTTCATCTTGCCAAAGAACACACTCCCACAGAATATGATATGTCGAAGATCAATCTTCCTATACAAATTCTTTACTTTTTAAACTAACTTCAAGTAAAGGACCTAGACTAAGCAGTTAAACAATATCTAAGTACAATGTCTAGCTTAAGGCTTTAAGTGCAACAACGAGGGATTGTCCAAGCTTGAACCAATATTCAGTAAATGTTAAAATAAATCAGACTAACCCAGCCCACAATATCAATATTAAATTTCTGTTTATTTTATTATTCATAGGTTTAATTTGGAGCGTGGGATAGTTCGAACATTTTGCAAGTAACAGATGTTTTGACTTTGTGGTCACGCCCTGTGTCGCCTAGTAAGGGAAACTATTATGCTTTGCATGTTTTCCTTGTGCGAATTTTGTTCTTACGCAAATAAAGTTACTTGCGCTATGTGGGCGTGCGTTTTTGGTTCATGACGTTAAATAATTGTTTCGTTGCAAAACCGAGTGTTGGGTTTTAACTACTTGACTTATAAATCTTGGAGCTCCTGAACATAGCAACATTTATAGGGAACAGTTTTATTACGTATTCCCTACTTACAAAGACTTCTTTAAATAAAATAGAGGAATGAGAGCTAACCTTATAGTAAAGATTTAGTAATTTTAACTTAAGCTTAAAACGAACGTTCCAGAAGGTCACCTAGAGTTGGGAAGGGCGTAAGGGTATACAATCCTAATTGATTTTAAAAAAAAATAAAAACAGAATATAGGCAGCCAATGTAAAGCGATACATAGCGTAAAATAAAGTAACTTATCATCGTTACTAATTATCGAGAGAGAGATAATAATATTATTTTATAAAACAGACGCTCACTGTCTTTAAATATCTGCGGCGTCCCCAGTGTCTTTTAAATAATTCTTTAACTGATAGAAAGCTTTACTCTTGGAGATAGGCTATATATTAATCACGTAGTTAAAGCTAGGACGAGTTGCTAGTATTTAAATAAATCATAAAACTATGTGGGTACTTCGCAGTGTAATAATTTTTGATACTTGAGACACTTTACAAAAATATTACAATTATTGTTCATAGTTTCATAATGAGATGGCGCCACTAGGCGTAAGCGACACATTTTTACAATAAATAATATTTTTTTGTCTAAATGTAAATTATCAACTTTATTTATAAAACAAACACTGAGAACTCGCTATTTGATTTACCCTGAGTATTAAAATACACTGAAGGAAACAGCTATCGTAAGGAAATACAGATTTTGCTAATAATATAGCTCCATAAATGTATATCGTCGGTTAATAAGTGCTATGTGAGCGGCATAATAAGGCACCAGCTGTAATTTTCAGTAAAAAGATAAACTACCGCCTTATTGGTGATTTTGAGTAACAAACATTGACATGAGTCGCTTTTTATTCACAAAAATTATTAATTACGTATTGAATATTCGTTACTTTAATCGGCTGACACCGTGCATGGGAGTAGGCCTCGATGTATATTAAGGTTTGGCTTTTAGGTTGAGTAGACTTTTTGTAGATGTTTGATTTTCTTTAATTGCACGCAAAGTCATATTATATATGTCTAAGAGGACGGATTAACCTGTGTTGTTTTATTATTATTTGTTCATTTTATGCGTTTTAATAGTTAGGTATCGTTACTTAATTCGTCTACGATAATGTATTAATCTATTATTAAAATTACTGTTACACTTACGTTATCGATACCTTAAATTAAAACATGCTAATGACATTTCCAGTAAGTTCAGCGCCCGGCGAGCCTAATGCGTCTTTACGATGCAGTCCAAAGGGACCTGCCAGCCAGACGGTACGAACAAAAAGCCAATTTCATAAAACTATGCACCCGACTGCGGCCCATAACAATAAATGAGCAAGCCTCCAGAACCTGATACCTCGCCCGGATATACTTTTCACATGTCCTGTGTCAACGCGCATGGAAAATTCGGCATACCTCAACCAATTTACTCAAATACCGTGTTCGTAAATGTTTACTGAAGCAGCAATGGAAATACTATACAGCTAACGAACGTATCGCGTGAATACTATGGTAGAGGAATCTGCAAGTCTACCGCACACACAAGCATCCGTGTCATGACGAGGAGGCTTCGATTGCACACTGCCGTAATTTAACATCGCGCGCCAGTCTGCACCGTGCTGCCGCCCGCGACTCTCGTGTCGTTAGGTGCGACGACGCCGAACCTCCGACATCGCGAAAAAAGTTTTCGTCCGACACACGAAACTTTCCTGGGCTTTCCTTTCAACCCGCATACTGTTGAATTGGAACAGTCTCTTTTGAACCCGGCGAACGCGAAAAGTGACCTTATAAAACCGGAATTCGGTATCCTCCGGAACGGGTTTAGTCTCGGACCCCGCCATGCCAGGACTTTCGTGAAGTGCTAACTTGATTTTCATAGTGGTGTGTTCAGTGTGAGTGACTGGATTCTACGCTTAACACGGAAGGCCGGACGTTGTCCCAACATTTAAAGGTCGGCTTCTAAGTAAAAGTGCTGTTAAAATTTCAGTAAGTATTGTATTATGTAGTAGTTCAAAGACCTCGAAATCATAACTGAAACAAAACCTTGCAGTACATGCACATTAGGCAAAAAATGGCAAATTCGCAACATAATAGAATTATGAGACGGAATGTTGTAATAGTCCTTGCCCTTGTCAAAACAAAAAATGGACTAATATTTCCACTAAACGACTTGATTCGATCGACGACTGCAAAAAATAAGTCGGTCACAGAGTTTATCTATTTGAAGTAATCAGCAAAATTATTGATTGTCGACATTGCTTTAATCTAAGGCTAACAATAAAGCTGCTCCAATACATTCAAAGTTCAATTAACTTTAATACTTTCCGTATTGTTAGCGACTACAGGTTGTAATGTAACGTTCGGAAATAAAGATTTGAAATTACAATTGAAACACGCGAAAAACGTTTCGAGTCAGTGCACCTTTACCGATCTGTAATACGTTCAATTTGTGAAGCTTTTTCTTTAGCACGTTTGCATATTCAGAAGACTTCTACCTCACAAATGTTTTGCATCAATCGAAAGTGCCATGTGGCTGCTGGTCTATTTTGAACCAAACAGATGTGCAAAAACTGAACCAAAAAACGACTATTGAGCGCATTGTGAAGAAAAAAGCTATGCAGCGTTAACTTTATTATTTTTTACTTCGATGCCAAATTCGCTCTCGGCACAGCGAGCGTTAGTAATGTGCTCTTATTTTATTTATATCGCTAAGAAATCATTTTTGACATCTAGATTTACTGTAGATGTTTTGAACTTTGCAGACCTTTGACTTTTGTTGAGTCGTTATTCTTTTGCGATTAACGTTTCGTTTCATAATATTCGTTAAGAAATATTAATACCTTTCAGCGTTTCACAAGGTTGCATTTTCACAGGTCATAATGCCAAGGCCGTACCAAACGGTAGGTACCAAATTTAAGACATTTTCTTGCTCTTATTAGGTAAAATAGGCTACGAATATTTCAATTTTGGAAACTTGAACCGTCACTAATTGTTGTAGTAAAACCAATAAAATATTTTATCGTATATAAAAAGAACATAATAATTCTCTCACTGTTTATCAAATATAATTATTCTGTTCTATTCATAACATGAATTATAATTTCGTTTTTCTATTTATTTAATTAATATTTCAAGAAATACGAATGCCTTATCATATCGACGACCGATGGTGCCTTTGCATTATTATTTTTATTCGTACTGTTCGTTATTTCAGGTCCGAGTTATAGATTATTGATTTTATCATAAATCAAATCTTCTATTGACAAACAAACCTAACATAGTAATATTACGTAAATAAAAAAAGTAACAGGTCGAATCATTCGTGCGTTTCCTTTGCCCAGGTGATCAAATTACAGAAATAAAAAACATCTCTTATTTACTTTAGTTACATTCGGACAAAGCTTACAATAGATAGATATTTCGTCTCTTTCTGTATAATCTTTTAATTTTACTTGATCTATGAAACTGTAGAGTAGAATATAATAAATGTATTTTCTCAAGCATGTGTACGCTGGGTCAAATCAGAATCGTTTGAGATTTGAATTTAAGCACAGCCAGATCTGTATTATTTTTATGTCTGCGGCTCTGTCCGTCTCTTGGCACCCAGTAGTTTGATTTAAATCCTTGGTCAATTTAGGTATCTATATTATTTGGCATTCTAATTAAATTTATACTTGATATTATATAATTTGCGTATGCTTCGTATGTCAAATATAGGCATAAGCATACTTGACCTATTAGTTCTGATGCTTTTGAAGGAACAAGACAATGATTTAAAATTAAATTCATCAGTGCGTTAAATATGCTCCGGCTACCATAATATTTAAATTATACAATGATAATGCGTATTCCTTTGGGATGCCAAGTCCCCGGAATCATACAGGATCTCTCAGACACGTGCATCAAAACATTGAGCTTACAGATTGTTTAGCAAATATTGACTTTTTGAATGGGTGTTGGGCGCAAAATGAAAAGTAAGCAGACATACCGTCTTTTTTCGTGATGTATTGATTGAATATTGACCTCAAATGTTTAAACTTCAATTTTAGAAACACTTTCACAGCATGTCGATAGAGAGATCGTTTGTATAAGTTCATTGGCAATGTATTGCGCGGTTTTGTCAATACAATGTAGTTATCTTGGTTTAGTACTAAAACTATTCCATGAAACTTTCTATTGATGATCTTGATATGAAAGAAATATGAATTGGATCAGTCTTAGATCCGTTATGCGAGCAAAAACGGATAAAAAGCCGCAATTGGCGTAGGCTATGAGCCTATCTATTTTGAATATTCTTCTAATTTTGTCACAAGTTTTTCTACGCTTTGAAAATGGTGCCACAATTTAATATCGCTGTTTAATCAAGTCTCTTATTCTAAAATGTGTCTTGGGATCTGAATGAGTAATAAATAAAGTTGATCAATCCTTTTTTAAAATTTTGTTTTCGTAAATTATGCAAATAGTGCAGACATGCTTTGCATTGGTAGCTAAAGGGAAGGATGGAATGGCCTTGAAACTGTCGCTTTGATTTCTTGAGTTATGCGGGTAGCACATATCCTACCCGCATAACAAGAGGGACAGTTGAAACTGAGCGTATAGAATAGAATATAATATGATGATACTTTATTGTACACCATTTGTGAAAAAGAAAACTTAAATATCATTATAATGTACAGTGGGCGGTCTTATCGCTAAAAGAGATCTTTTCTACCTTAGACCTTCGAAAGTCCTTAGAAAGTCACGAAAAATAATAATGGAATAGTCCGTGGATAAGTAGATGATAGTACTAAATATTTGAAACAAATCTCAATATAATATAATAGATACGTACATAAATACATACATTTTAGGAATGTATGTATTGTATTATGAATACAGAAAAGTGATATAGTAAAATAAAACGCAATGTGATAAGAATGAAATAGCATAGACAAATTACTGATTTAAGAGGACAGATAATGTTCTTTTACTAAGTTTTTAAAGGAGGGTAATGATTTGGCAGCTCTCACTGACACTGGCAATGCATTCCACAACCGTATAGCCTGAACTGTAAAAGATTTATTGAAGAATTTTGTGGAATGCATTGGCATCTGAAGTCCCAATTTCACCGATGATCTTAAGTATCTCGTGTGTGTGTCATGAAGGAACTTAAAACGTTCTTAAAGTTATGGGGGTATTGTGTGATTAAATGAAATGCTGTAAGGCAAAAATAGAATATGAGTATTCCGGCGAAGTCGTATTGGAAGCCACTTGAGCTTATTTCGAAATTCTGAGATATGATCATATTTGCGCAAACCAAATATGAATCTGGTACAAAAGTTTTGAAGTCGCTCAAGCTTATCTAGTTGTGCCGCAGTCAGATCCAGATAACTGGCATCAGCATAGTCAAGGATGGGTAGAAGAAAGGACTGAACAAGCGCAGTTCTGTATATGATCACTATGATCAGTGAAAAATGCAATACCTAGCAACATCTGCAACATCTCAATACGATCTAGGCATAAAGAATTGGTCGGAACTTTATTACGGTGTGAATAACGCAATAAATAGAATCACGACTACATAAAGTACCGTATTTGCCTACAATTCTTAGATCATCACAGAAGTCGTAAAAAATACATAATTTGTTTGTCAAACTAACTAAGCTTCCTGGTGGCGTATGTATTTGTATAGTCATGTAAATATGTTTACATTAATATTTCCATTCATTAGTAAGTAACTGAAGGCCATTCGTATTGTCGCCTTTTATACAAAACGTGATTTGACTGTGTAACCAGTTATCGGTGGCTTCGGTATTTGAATATCTTTAAGACCGCTTAGAAGGACGCAAAATCTGTGTAATTTTGGTTTGATTTTGTCTTTTCAGACTATTTTTATAAGAGTATTAATTTTCCACGTGGCCATACACTAATAACGCTGCCTTATTCTTTACTTTCACGTGTTTGGACTTGCTTTTTAAGTACTGGGTTGCGAGTTCAAAGCTTTTAATGTACCATTATGACTTATTCGATGTCATCTACGCTATTTTAATTAATATAAGAGCCTACGGACTTTAACGGCGAAGGTAAACCATCCTGGGGAAATCTGGCTTGATTAGTTTGAAATTGCTATCACATAATGATAGTAGTAGCCATACTGCGCTCACCAACCCGCCCGCAAAGCGTGGTGAGTATTGACAAATATCCCCCCAAGATACTGATCATCACAGTTGTGAAAATCTATGGAGGAGTACAGTGGATGTCCTCTGGCTGATATGATAAGGAACTAATTCAGACATAAGATTGCGTAAACTGACCGTATCAGGGATGATGGAGCTGGTTGTGCTTTCACTAAACTTTTCTTTTCTTTAAGCAACTCACCATCTGAAACCGCCTAACTACGAACACGACCTTACCTTTATAGACTGCGTCTATTACAAAACACTCATACTTACAAATCATAAGGTTTGTCGGGAAAAGTATTATTTTAAACAAACAAAATTATAACGCTACAAATTTAATACATGGAAATGCCAATATTAAGAAAAAATGCTGTCAAATAGATATATTATAAAAAATTAAGGAAGTCATACGAAGATATATAGACAACCTAATATCTGATTGAACATTATACAGTAGTACCATTTCCTAATGTTATTTAGTACCATTTTTTTGCAGGATGCTAAAGCTGGTTTCTTAGCTGTTGTTCTCGTGAACTACCTAACCACACTTGGGTCACTGGCCTTAACTCACGATAACATATAATGATATAACAAAAAATAGACATATGTATGTTCTTAGCAATTACTGAACACAACCTGTGTTTATTGTGATCTATGGTTTAAAAGTCACGTGATTGTAATGACATTACGGAACGTGAAAAATTATTCATGCAACGGTATGTTGGATCCAGTCGTAAGCGCTCATGGATATGTGTCAATATATGGCGTGAGATAACTATAATAATATTCTAGTTTCGTTGTTTGGAAAGGGAAATGCCCATTCTGGGCCCAATCGTGGACACGCCAATAGGACTTATTTGAATTATGGATTAATTTAGACAAAATGAAATGCGATTTTTAATCCTAATTAAAAATCTGCCAGACCTTAATTACAAGTTTTGGATTGAAATGGGATTTAGATTTACAAATCATGAATTTCTTTCTTAATTTTCTTAAAAAATCGTTGCCCCATACTAGGATTTCTCCTGTGTTGTGGATGCGTTTACAGACATGAATTTCACATACAATACACCCAGAACCGGAACAACTACCTGCAAATCTTACAAATATTTGTTCTGTGCGGGAATCCAACCCACGACCCGGAGCGCAGCAGCCGACTGTATCAGCCACTGCACCAACCGCCAAGCGGTTGCGTCCTTGAAATACATTAGTACATGAGTATTAAAACTCATTGCCGTGTGGTGCCGGCTTTGCCGTGTGGTGCCGGCTCAGAATACCACCACCCCATCTCCTCCCGTGGGTATCGTAAAAGTCGACTAAGGGATTAGCCGGAGGATGGGCAGCAGCGTCCTTCGAGTACAATATCAACTCAACTGCGATCGCCAACCCGTCTGCCAAGCATGGCGATTATGGCAAAACCCCCCAATGAGCACACAACCCACCCATATCGGTCGTTGTGGTGATGTTTGCGGGAGGCCTATGTCCAGCAGTGGACTTCATTCGGCCGAAATGATGGATTAAAACTCAACTGCGATCGCTAGCTCACCTGCCAAGCGTGGCGATTGTGGAAAAATCTCCCAATGAGCTCAAAATCCACCCAAACGTGTCGTTGTAGTGGTCTTTGGGGGAGGCCTGTGTCCAGCGGTAGACTTTATTCGGCTGAAATGATGATAGTATTGCAGAGATCATTATCATATCAGCCAAAGGACGGCCGCTGCTGAATAAAGGCCTCCCGCATATATTTCCACAAAGAACTGGTTACATGTCGTCTGCATCCAACAACTCCCAGCAACCGTAGCCGACTCGACTCTCCATCTCGTTAGACACCATCCCATATTGGGTTTCCAGGCAATGCAGAGATGGCAGGCGAACATGAAAATAATTTTATACCGAGCAATGAGTTACTACGAGCTATGGTGATGATGGTTTATACTCAAAAAGATCGTCGACGGTGCACTGTATACAGCAGTTGACGGTAACAGGCTGCTACGTTACACGTATCTTCAGATATAATATAGTAAATTCAAAATTAGTATATCAAATTTGTTTTAGGATCAACTCGACACTAGTTAAATATCTACGTCTCAGATATTGAATCACAGTCATATAAATCTACACTACACGTATAGCAAGTTCACTATTTTTTTACTCGCCGCGCCGTCTCACATTTCTAATCAAATTAATCCACGAAAACAACATTATCAGATATTTCTACACACACACACACACACACACACACACACATACTTAATTCGTATATATACATACATGCAGATACAGCACAAGTAACTACATTCGCGCTGGATAAAGGTAATTTTTAATTCTAATTTGCGACGTCGAATACTTTCATGTATTTGATTCCATCAATATTTTTTGTTTCAGTTACTTTACATTTGATTTCAAGACAACTATCGTTTTGTATGTCATTCTGACAAGATAATCTAGTGATGCAACGATAGCGTTCGTAACAGGTGTCTAGATCTATCGATAAATTCATACTTGCTACTTGAACGTGAAATTTCACAGCTTGTTTTGTATATTTCCATGATGAAGTAGAACTAAATTAGCTCTGAATAATTCTAACTTGATTTGTTGATATTGATTGTGGTTTGAACAGCTGTAAGGAATATGAAATTGAGGCAGTATCAAAGAGCCGTAGTGAAAACAGATGAAAAACGTCCATATTAATAACATAAAGAGATCGTGAGTTTGTTTAATTGTTTGTATATGGGACACATTATTGAACATTACCGAACCTATTCAAAAAAGTAATTCAGCTGATCATTGGTTATATTTATCACGTAAGAGCAGCGAGAACGGGTCGCTAGAAATTAATTTCAACTAAGTGTGTTGCAGGTCATATCACCGTGAACCTGTCAACTATTTTAGTAAGTCAAAGCTATATTGTGACTTGTGGCTAGCAATACCTCTCACCGCGAGTGATATCAACACCTCTCATGATATCAAGGTACGCTTTATATGTTTTTGTTTGACCGCTGTACCGTACGCGTCAATTACAGACATAAGTCAGGCACAGGTCATGGACATGGGAACAGCAAACAATGCTTCTGTAACAGATGCAACCATTTTCGGAATACAGCACCTTTTCAATATTACAAAATCAATGGCGTAACTAGACAAATCGTTGTTTGTCTAATAAACGTTTATTAAGACGGGATCAAACATCACACGGCATTGTGTAACCTGTCTGCACACATTGTGAAACATGCGTTGTCAACTTCATTACAGCTTATTACTTCGTCACTGAGATCATGTATCGTCAAATTGTCTGTAGCACCTTGACACATAGGTAACTGTCAACCTTCGGAACTTACATTTGCCATACATTACAAATCAGTCGTAACCATTAATAACTGCCAATCGCGTTCTAACTGATAATTCATCGCGTTCTCACAATAATTTTGTTCGTGTATAATCTCACGTAATAACTTCATCGCATTCGATGAACATACAAAGATTAGTAATTTCGAAATTGAATGCGAGTAATAAATCATTAGGTTTATTAAAACCATGTACAGTTTCAAACAAACTTTTTTGAATGCAAGGTCCGTGTGGATTAATGGGTTCCTTTTTATTTGGCGTGCATTCATTACCAGAAAGTTTAGCATTAAGATTGTATTCAGCATGTGTGGCCTTCGCTGCATCGTTTGTGGTCCTATTTGAATAGCCAGTAAATATTGACCGACAGACATCTGTTTACGGACTATTGAAGTGGCTTGAGTATTATTACGATTTTGAAGAATAATGTCGAGGTCTCCATTGTGCAAGGTGATCTATGGTCCCGTTGGTAGGATTTCTGTTGTTTCATATGTAATCAGTGTTTAATCTATTTTCTATTTCTAGTTATTAATACGTTTCATCTCGTAGAACGATAGTTTATCAGTTTTACAACTAGATCCGTCGTAGAGGAAATTTTACAGGGTTAAAATCGTCTGTTATGTCTGGATGATATCTTAATAATGCATTACATATATTTGCATATTTACATGCATGTCTTAATAGATACTATTAAGAAGTACAGAAATGTTTTTGTACTACATTAAATTAAAACATTTGTTTTAATAAAAAATACGAACCTACATTTTTCCATTTTCTTAATTAATCTGTATCCAAATTTAAATTTGTGTGCATTTATGTCAATGGTATTAAACAATTACTTGTTGACCTATAGCCAGTTAATCGATAGAATCTCACACCTTTTCATTCAATTAAGATCACGGTAATGATAATGATTTGTGGGCCTTAATTAAAGACCCCTGCGGGCGCTAATTGTAAATGCACTTCTGTGCCATTGTTCCAATTGTATAGAGGTACAATTATTCAGATTTCCGTTTTAATTCGTTTAGCACCTCCCTGACCGAGATATAAAAAGAAGGTCGTGTTAGGGCCGACTTAATTCTAAAAGTACACATTTGGCTAAGCTTTTGTTAGATTTCACTTAAAAGGAATTCGGAAGGGAGCTGTTAGAAAAAATTATAACGTCCGCCACATGTTTGTTCTCACAAGTGTAAAGCTCTAAATGGTTGTAAAGTGTGGATTTGTATTATTTGCATTACGAAAATAACACATTAGCAATATAAAATCAACTATAAAGAATTTACATGATGGTATATTCCGACGTAGTTTATACACATGATTCAGCTAGAAAGAGTTGTGATAATTGAATAAAAAAGAGCAGGTTATTTGGCGTAGGCGATCGTCTATCTATCTATCAGTAATTATGTATAATTACAAGCTTTTAATCCTACACTTTATTGAAAGTTCCTTGAAGCAGTGAAGTGAAAACAATATTTTGTTTTAGACTCCATAAGTTAAAGGAAACAGTGATGGATTCGTTTAAGAATGGACACTAATGATACCCGTAGAGGAAATATTACATATTTGGACACCTGTAATTATGTTGACGACATGTAACCAAATTTGTAAAATCTAGGCAAATGGAGCAAAAGATCTGTGTGAAACCAAATATGGGAGTTTGTGGGTATATTTAATGTTTTATAAAGAGTAGATTTTAAAAATAGGATTATTTTTTTATAGTCCAGCTTGTTCTAGTGTTAGTTTTATTTGTAGTAAAAGATAAAGTGAAATTTTATTTGAGATCGGTAATTTTGTTTTTCTAGATATATATGTATATATATCAAAATTGAAATGAAATTAACACCAATCACGTCCGACCTTCTTCATTCCTTCATTTCGGCCGAATGAAATCCACTGCTGGACACAGGCCTCCCCCAAAGATGACCACAACGACCGTAAGGTGTGTTGTGTGCTCATTGGGGGGTCTTGCCATAATCGCCACGCTTGGCAGACGGGTTGGCGATCGCAGTTGAGTTGTTAATGTACTGTACGCTGCTGCGCATCCTCCGGTTAATCCCTTAGTCGACTTTTACGACACCCACGGGATGAAATGGGGTGGTGGCATTCTGAGCCGGCACCACACTATCGAAGGATATTGCAAAATTCAAGTAGCTTGTATTAATTTACAATTTCATTACCTAGCTCTGTGAATTGACCTAATAATGCCTCGCAGCTAAGTCAATGAGCTGACAAGGTCATATCATGAATGAAAGTTAGTGCATTACAATAGTTATTGTTTTTACTATGTTCGCAGGTACACCTAACAATACCACTCATCTAGACAATGCTTGATAAGCTATCGCAGGGTTAATATGATTTTGATTTATTATTTCCCAGTATCTTCGATCTTAATACAGTTTTATCGTGACTAAGACTATGATCAAGTTATACGTTTGCGTTTGGAAAGTATTTGGTTGTAACATGTTTTTCATTTATGAATCTGATCAAATACGGGGCTCATCATTCCGCATGGTTAAATTTAATAGAATCAACAACATAACTTGGATGCATTAGCATCTATGTTTTAATTAATCAATAATATCCTATTAACATTGGAACTAAAAGGGTTTAGAAATTAAAGTGCTGAAAAAATATCAATTTACTAATTAGACATATGGTCCATACATTTATCCTGTAAGTCGTTTAATGTGTTGTTGTATAACTGCTACCATACTCTCTATTTATACCACGCCACTTGGAAGAAGTTTTTTCTAAGCTCGGCGTTCATTTTGGATCGTTTGGCTGCACTTACTATTTTTGGGTTACCCAAACATACTTAGTTTCAAACAAAGTTGTTTACAACTGGCACTTAAGCATTGGTAAACCAAAAAGGTCTGTTTTAATTCAACAATTTGATAACTTGATTCGATATTTCTACACAAAGAGTTAAATCGATTATGATATCGATGCGCCTACACAATTGATTCGACTTCTTTTGTTCATAATTAAAAAAACATTAATGTTATTGTTATGAGTTATCGGCTCTCTTTCGTAATGTCTGATATAAAAATCTATGAAGTAGAAAATCGTTTTATTTAGACGAAACTCGATTACTTTAAAGTAAAATGCCACAGTCGGAATTAGATGGTATTAGTTAAGTCATCAGATACGTAACCGTTAAAAGAGAAAACAAATCTGATTCACTTTCATTTTTGGCTTGTCGCGTTTTCAATATCAAGGTCGTTGCATGGTTAGCATTGACGTTGCAGCGTTTGTTGCGTGTATATTGTTTATTTTAATATTCACGTCTTCCTTGTCATGTTTTCGTAAATCGATATTCTCATGCTTTCAGCTTTTTGATTTGAGTTGATTTATTTGCCTGCTAATTTTTAGCGGGCTGTACCAGTTTACTCCATGCTCTCCGTTGTTTTAATATACATATATGACGTACGTGTTTAGTTAAGATGGCGTTATCTAATATTGTATTGTAATTTGAATTCATTAAAATGAACTTAATGGTCTGGAGGTTTATGAACCTGACAGAGTATAAAACGTATTATTACGTCATATAGTTTAATCATTCATTTTTTTAAATTTAATTATATATATTAACCCCATTATATACAATTAGGTGCATGTGGAAATGGGAGCTTAATTTTATCATGATGAAACAATGTAGTCTATACGTGATTTATAGAAAAACTAACCTTATGAAACTTGATGAAAGAGATAAAACAAATTACTTACCTAATTAAGTTTTACTGAAATAAATGGTCTGTCATAGATATCAAAAATCGATAATTATATTTCCTAATCCTAGAATAGCAGAAACATTAAATTTGGTTCCTGATGTCCTAAAGCAATATCTTTACCATCAAGAACATATAGCTGTCTCAATAAGTTATGTTCTGATTATATCTCTCGGAGCAATAACGACGCATTGTATCGAAATATCACTATTAGTTCCGCTCGGAATTGCTGCGGGCGACACTACCAATGCCCTTTCCCTTTCTCCGATTGTTAACACTTCTTTAATGTCCATTACTCCTTACAAACAACCTCGTCAATCAACATCTCTATTAACATCGTAACGTACTTTAAACTATCAAATGTTTCTAGTGTACTCTCGTCTATGGCTGCATTTCTGGTACGTAATTATGACCTGTCATTAGAGGGCAGAGCAGTGTGTATTAGTAATTGAATGTTGCAGATCCGTAATGGAAAAGTATACGCTTTCGATTGTCAAGTTGTACTGTTTTTGCATTAGATCTGTTTATCTGAGAACCAGTTGTGAATGAACACTTCTTAGTTCTATCGATTGTTAGATCATGGTGTTTATGTGAAGGTTGTGATTTCGTATCACTGAATAGCAGAGAAATGTCGATTGAGATATGGACAGGAACTATTTGTGTTCCGTTTAAAATTTCTTTAGCGAATGTTTTTATGTTCCCTTTTTCGTGCTTGATCTCTACGTTAGTACTCTAATCATAAATTGTCACTTTATCTGGTGGAAGTTTTATTCAGATGAATTTTTGATATATGCTTATCTAACAAATCAAGTTATTTAACAAATCAGCTATTTCTCTTTTCAACCTCTCCTATAGTGATAGCAGCTCATTGTATTATAGTAGAGACTAATCAGACTAGAACTATGATGGCACTCATATTAATTGGTGTACATTGCATTAGCATCACAATCATGAATAACGAATGAATCAATTATTCTTTGCTATCTTTTGTTTTAAATTGACTTATGAGGCGTGAGATATTTCTCGCTTATCGCCGTTATTTATAAGTACATAAAGTATGTGTGCATCAGATTAAGTAAGCAAGATTTAGACAGGGTTAATGCAATTGTTGCTTACATCTTCTCCCTTGATGGGATATCATAAACTATATAACAGTCTCTATGTATATACAAAACAGTCCCAAAAACTATGCTTAATTTAACCAAAGGTTTTGTTCGAATCATTATTTTTCGCGTTCTTTTGTTCCCACTTTTTTAATTACTCTTTAGCCAAGTCTGGGAGGGTTGAATTCCAATTTGCATACAGAGGGGTAGAGATATTAAAGTCGTTGCATATTTTACGTAAGTTATGGACGTTGATATTATTTTTGTTGTGATGAGTGTTAATTTAATTTGTTTCCGATGTTTCTAAATTACTTTGTGTAAAATATTTAATTTGCTTATTGTTTTCTAGGCGAAAAAAGTAGTATGTGACAGTTAGCAGTTAATTACAACCACCAATCGCTTTGCGGTGGTTATGATGATTATGGCAACAAGCCCCTAAGTAGAATGTCTTACAAATTTGGCAACAATGGGGCAACAACAACAATCACGTACGTAGCCATCGACCAGACCTAGATCTAAAGCTGGAACTAGCCAAAGTTGGTGGAAACCTTTTCACCTCAATGGACCATAAAATAACTCGTTTCTCTAATAAGGGTATGTTTGTGTATGAGTATAAGATGTTGATAAAACACTGCTTTTGTATATTTTTAAGTTAATCTTAAGTTTATTCCGTGTGGTGTCCGGATTAAGAATAGAGCACTTCCTTATCGTCTGTGAATGTCTTAAAAGACGACTAAGGAACTCTGAATCAGAAGGCTGGGCAGCAATCCTTCTGTAGAACAATAGCCGTACTGCACCCACCAACCCGCCTGCCAAGCGTGGAGAGTATTGGCAATTATGTAGCAATGGATCTTGGTGCCTTCAACATGGTTGAGCTAAGCGATGCTGATGCATGCGTCATTCTCGTGAACGGGTGCCGTCTGTTGGGACTGGTTAAACGTTGACTGCCACGGCAAATAAATTATTATAGTATCATTATGGTATGTTCCATCTTTACACATTGACCTACATTTTTCTCGGTATATGTTTTACAATAATTTTTGTATCCAATCAACATTGTAATCTCAATTATTTTAAAAGAGTATCCATGGAGTTTCTTGCCGGCTCTTCTCCACGAGATCAACTATTTGGAACCGTGCAACTTAGATTCTGACGTTTCATTTCAAGTGTCAATATTTGGTTTATTCGGTTTATTTGAAATAAAAAACGTTGAATTTGACTTTGAAATTGTCCCCCCAAATGACGACACAGTTCTGGGTATCTATTGGGGAGGCTTTTGTTCAGCAATTATCATGGATGTGGATGTGCAATGCAGGGCGTGACTGTTGCTGGACGAGAAAGGAAGATTACAGTACAGTATACTCTAGTCGCTGGTTACGGTAGTACCGTAAGAGTAAAGTAGTAATTTAAATGAAAAATATATACACTTTTTGTGTTGTTTAAATTATGTACAACAGCATAAATAACAAAAGTATTTTTTTTACATACAACTTGGCGACGAGAGTCGAGCATGTCATTCGCCAGGTGGTAAGCGATATGCCTGACCATAACAATTAAAATGCTACCCAGAGCGAGGGCTAGTCCTGCGTGGCATCACACTGCGCTCGTCACCTCGAGACGTGAAGTTATTTAGTCTCTTACCAGCCCAGTAATCTCAATGGCTACAAGTGTCCTTCTAACCGGAGCACAGTAATGTCTAAAGTTTAAACACTACTGCTTAGCGGCGAATATCTGGCACCAGGGTGGTACATACCTAGCTGGCCTCTTGCAATAAGAGACCTTCCACCAATAAACAAGAAAGTAAGCTCAAAGTTTACCACTAAGCCTTTAAAGCCCCATTTCATCACACACTGTTTTCATAACCCATTTTCACTCTCAGCTGGGTATTCTCGTGGGTATTCCACACTTATTACTAAATAAATTACCCTAAACCTCACCTGAAGCCTCGATCTAACATTTTACGACAGCTTCACAGCTCATTGAAATAAAATGAAAGTGTTCTCGCTATAAAATGGCGGTACCATTCGTCTTGCTGTGTGTCGGAAATTAAACTATTGATGGACAGTTCTCGACTGAGCACTCTAATTGGTTTAACTGACGCTTTTTTGGCTGTTGTTAAAGAAAAATCTTCGAAGAAAGTTATGTTTGTATTGTTGTTATGTAGTGTTTATTTATTTTTGTCATGGTGCTTGAATAATACAATCATAGCGTGGAAAACAACTGAAGAGCAATGTCACGTTGATGTGTAGTAGTTACCAGCACACTGATAAGGTTGTGTTGTGATTATGGCGTTGGTCAGCTGAGGTTGGCTAAACGTGGGTGACTAGGTCACCATATATGGTCAAAACCATCATCATGTCGGCCATTTATACGTCCACTGCTGAACAAACGCCTCCCCCATAGATTCTACAACTGGGTCATCATTTTGGGGGTATTTGCCAATATTCACCACGCTTGGCAGGCGGGTTGGTGAGCGCAGTATGGCTACCGATTCACAAAAGGCACGCTGCTGCCCATCCCTCTGGTTTAGATTCTCTTAGTTGCCTTTTACGACGTCCACGGGATGAGATGGAGTGGTGCTATATTCTTAATCCGGACACCACACGGACTGGTCAAAACCATACATGAGATTAAACATGCTCGAAAGACGAGTTGTATTTGTGGTTGCGCAACCGATGATAAAAGAAGACTTAATTAGGGATTAGAATAATTCATTATTTTGGTATGTTTTTTCAATCAGCCAATGATTTATTCAGTAATTACATAGATACCAACTACCAGTTTTACACGACATATTGAAAGAACTGAGGGAATGTAACTACATGCCAAATAGAGCATGCACCCGGTTCTACCCGGTTCCGCAAAACCGGGTTTTACTCGGTTCTTACCTACTCTATAAGAACCGGTTTTAAAATTAGGTTACCCGGTTCTTTCGGTTCTTGTTTTATTCAATTGTATATATTACATATTTGCACTAAGTTCCTTTCTTTCATCTTGAATTCTTTATAAAATTGCACATTTAACAATAATATATTATTAATGAGGTTTACAAAGACGATGCAGTGTCCTGGTCGCTATCACAATGGTGGCATTGTACCGTGGCGTCGCTTCCTGTACTGTGCAAGTTCGCACCGAAACTACCCTGCCCGGTGAACACCTGCGTCAGGCGGTAAGTGACGCGCTCGCTCCTTCTGAGCCAGGCTCCAAAGAGCGACAGGATGGCCTCCACGACGCACTTCGTCGCCATCCGCAGGCATCCAAGGTCAACCTAACACGGCTGAATCTGGTTTTCTCTCCGAGTTTCATATTCCGCAATTTCTAAATGACCACAAATAATAAAAATTATGTTTACTGACCTAATAAAAAATGTGAAGTCTACATTTTTATTATTTATGTCAGAATTACATAAATACGTTTGTATTGATTGTTATAACTAGTTAACAATTGTTTCGTCAGTTATCACTACAAAACGTACTTACTAATTCATCAGATAGGATCGGCCATCTTACTGATAACAAGTCATACATACATGTCTCGGGTACGCTCCCTACACGGTTTACTTTTTGTATAATCTAGCGGTGTTTGTTTCGGGTCTGTTTGTGCATGTGACATTTAAGTCTGTAATTTGTGTCCCACGATACAGGAGAAATGCCTGTGTCGGTGTTCATCACACAATTTTTGAGTATCAAAAACCAATTATACGTTTTTAGATAGGTAAGGTCATGTTATCAATTTTCAGTAGTGCGTACCAAATGATAATTACCTATACACACATACATAAAGCCAATTAAGGCCGATCAGATATAAAAACGGAGCACTCGGTCAAGACTACGCTGTCACATTTAAATAAATACTTGATAGATACTGCATCGACACTTTCTTAGAACTACTCTAGATAACGACTTATCAAGAAGGCGATATAAGACCTAAATAAAAACATTCACTGCTGTATTTGTAGTGATACCTGATGTCGTTTTATAATGCAGACATTTTTCGTCCGTGTGGTCTGAGAAACGCATTGCATACAGTTTTGGTAAACACATATCATCATCATTATCATCATATCAGCTGAAGGATATCCGCTGCTGAACAAAGTCGTCCCCTTTAAATTTCCACAACGACGGCTTACACGCCGCTCGCATCCAACAACCTTGACCAGGTGGTCTGTCCATCTCGTTGGAGGCCGTCGCACGTCGCGTTTTTTGTTGCGTGGTCTTCACTCGAGAACCTTTCTGCCCCAACGGTCATCAAATCCACGAGCTATGTGAGCCGCTCATTGCCACTTAGGCTTACTAATCCTTTAAGCCTAAACAAGTTTTAAGTGATGCTATTTGGCAAGATTTAGCAATGAACACACCTTATTAAATGCATACTAGGTATATTTAGCTTGGCTCTAGTGTGATCATACGAGTTCCTGGAGCCCCCTTAGCGTGCCGTAGATGACCACCCCAGTGGTTATAGCCGGTAGGAGTCCGGCCCCATCGTCCTTCCCCAGAGCGGAGGAAGTTCATAAAGAATTTCCACTGGGACAAATCTTTAAGCGTTCTAAGAATATTACTAAGAGAGTTTGGAACCCAGTGTGTACCATTAAGCACTTTAAGTTGCCCACAGGTGGCAGGTAAGCCACCAACACTAGTATAACCTATTTTTGTCGTGGGGAAATCCTGATGGACTTCCTTCGCCTTGGAAGCGGTGGAGGGGCATGCCGGAGTAATACATTATTGTGCCGACTTCATGTAACTTGGGACCAGTGCAGGATGCTGATGATGATTAAGCTTTCTAGTCGTTTCCTTTAGATTTTATGATTAAAAATAATTCAAAGATTACGATTAAGACATTTAAAGTGAACACAGGCACTAAATATAATATGTTATTGTTTTTGAACAGAAGTTTCATTGTTAACCGCCTATGTTCTTTGGTGTAAACAAGTCTGTGTAGGGTCGTATGAGATTAACATGAGTATAATAAGTTAGAATATATAAAGAATATAATTGATTGAAACAAAAATAAAACTTAAGTATATTAAGGGCGATGCCAGACGGCGCATTGAGGCGTCGCTGCGCTAAACGGCGCATTGCGGCGTCGCTGCGTTGCTTCTGCGGCGCCGCTGCTTCGTCCTACATCGAAAAATCCGCGCTGTGTCTAGCCAGCCGTGTGGCGTACAATCCGACAAAATCACTACGTTACGGCGCCGCCACGGACCGCGTTGCATCGCCCTAACGGGCGCCAATCTTGAGCGCTGACCTTGGCCCTCAACTGAGCAGAAGTCATATTTTGGGTTCGTTTGGCATGCAACTGAAAATATTTTGTACATTTTCTAATCCAGCTTGGTATTTTATACAATTTATAGGAATTCTTTCAGCATCATCAGCCGATAAACGTCCACAAACGACACAGGGCTCCCCCAAAGATCGCCACAACGACCGGTCCTTATTATATTTCGATAATGAATAATATACATATAAATATGAAAATATGATTGCCACTTTATCATAAATTAAAGAAAAATAAAGGAAAGCTCTCCTTGTCTGCCTTATGCATCCAAGTCTATTCCGAGTGATTATGGCGTCTATTTCGATCTCCTTCGAGTATTTCTGGACTCATCAGCCAGATGGCAGAGGGTCTTCCACGGTGTCGTGTCACTGTCATTGATTCGAGGGCTAGACGGACCATGTGGTCTTCTAGACAGCGAAACATACCGTGGTAGGCGTCGCTCTTTTACCTTCTCAGCAAATGGCGACCTTGTCGCATTCTCGGATGTAAGCATTGTGTCCAACTACATTATAATCACAATATTTTCTCCGTGTCATTATTTACGTCCTGCACGGAAAATTAGCCAATTCGTTTTGTCCATATTTAATTTAATAAGTGGTAGTTAGAAAGAAAATTGCCGAAGCCATATTTGTTTCAATAATAATACTGTTCCTTTATGATAGAATTTCATTTTGAGAGATGCGGTTTGCTGCGTCTTTCCTTCTTCCCAGCGTTAACATAAGGACGCGATTCCACCGCTTGTGTGATTTTTGGAACAAATTTATGGTATTTAATGTTTATAAATAACTATTTTAGAGTCTAATTGTGAGTAACTGATAATTCTATTATATTCTAATGAAGGAAACTATTAGGCATACAAATATTGCATCGCGGTCATTTCAAAAAGTCGTACGTTACGATATTGTTCTTAATTATTTCAGCTGTATGCATAGTTTGGAACGTGATCTTCTTTCTTCGGTTATGCATTAAAAGTAAAGCTCAATTAAAATAGCTTTGAATATTTGCTCAATCCAAAAATAACTGTTTAAGAAGGAAAATGCTGAATTCTAACAAACACAATTATTATATCTATAAATCTGTACAATAAGGCTGGTAAAATAATATATTATTCACTGGCCAAATTCCAGATACAATTAAAAATCTATTGTGTCTCGCAACCGGCGGCTGTTAGCTACGGAGTTTAAGAGGATATTTTAATACTACAATCTTTCTATAATTATAGGCATAGGTTACCCCAGTGAAACGTTCATAAAAATCGCACTTGTAGTTTTTGAAAACCTCGCGCACATTCAGATATACATGGGAAACACAGAACCTTCCTTTTTTTAAAGCCTGAAAACGTAATGATTTTACACAGGTACGACTTTTTGAAACAATTAATGACAGCAACTATTCTGATACTTTCTCTTAACACATGCAATTCTTGAACAAGGTGGTTCCCTAAGGACAGTATCTACCCGATACGATGCAGGCGGACTCACGCGGAAAAGCCAGTTAGCCATAAACGACAGACTTTATAGTAAAGCTAGCCGGCGCCAGCTTTCGCTCCTTGTAAGCGCTTATCCATTTGTATAGACCGATTTGTTTCCCGATTGGAGCGCAGATTGGATCAAACTGAAGAGTTTTATTATTCATCTGTGTTATATTAAGTAGTTAGCTGGCATGTGTAATAACTGCGTTACAGCAGATTGCGATAGGCTGATTGATTGGCACGTGTACAGTTACAACCGAAACAAAAGAGCTAGATGTAAGCCGTATCATATTGCTACGTACGCACACTGCGCTGTTCAAGGTTAGTTCTAACGCACTGGTAGGCATGTCGGGAACCTTGTCAACTTACTTGATGTATCATATATGTGGAAATATATTCTTATTTGACTGGCTTGTGGCTAAATGCACTGGCCGCAGTCATCATGATCTTCGTATCAAGACCCCTCCGTCCCTCGAAGATGACGTTAAGCTGTCGATCCCGGCTGTAAAACGAATGTCAATGAAAGTCGTTACGGGAATTCAGAAGCTCGGAATTCTGACAACCGTGTAAAGGCCTGGCCCCGTCACCACGTTGCCATGTCGTGCAAACGAACGGCGCGGCGCCGTGCCGTCACTGCGGCTGCGACGACGCGACGGCCGACGCGCCATGTAATGTATCATTCTCGAACAGTTCGTTGCTTGTTGTGCATAAAAAGATGGCGGACAATATTGATATTTATTTATTGATATCATTAGTTAAGGAAAGTCCGGTGCTCTAGAAACAAGACTAAAAAATTTCACGGCGCAGTGCCGCATTGTGGTATGGTGTGATGTGGGCAAGCCCTAAACTTAAGGATATCAGTTTTCCCCAGTAGCTGGATTGAGGAGATCAGATGGCAGTCGTGTACAACACTTATATTCAGCCGAATCTGATCTGACTGGAACCGGACCTACACAACTTAGTGGAGTAAAGGCTAGGAAAAAGATTAAGATGGAAATACAAACGATGGCATACGCACAAACGTGGGTACGTCTACGTATCTACGACTCTGATAAATTTTCAGGGGACCAATTTATAAGACGAATCATCAAAAATAGTGTGTAGTTCTCGTTTATCATTGAAGATAGTACTTTCTAGTGGTATTATAATATCTGTAGTACTTTAAAATCATTTATGAAAAGAAAAAACAAGTACGTATTTCTTAAAAAAATTGCTGTGATTTGCAAAAATGTAAGATAAGTCCATCACCTAATACGATGGTGCAGAAGATGTAATCACGGGACTCAAAATATTTAATTAAAAATGAAGTTACATTTCAAGGGCACAAATAAAATTATAATGTGTTCTGTACAAATTAGATGTAATTGGATTCCCATCAAAACTAATGAGTTCTGTAGATATATTTGTGTACTTATTTTATTTTACCAAAGCTAGATGATTTAATGGTTTGTCTTAATACATTTTATACTTTAAAAATGACGTTTCTTTGTTTGTGAGCTAGGGTTTTTGTCTACACGTTAGTTAAAATAAATGTGCCTCTATTTTCGAGGTAAAAGAAGATGGAATTATGGAGCTTTAATATGTGAAAACGGTAGAGAACGAACATTTTGTACGTTCGGCACTTGGAAGTCAAAAAATCCAAAATTGTATAATTCGTACGTTTGAAGTGCGCTATGCCACCGATTATATTTCTCATCTGTTCTACTGTCAAGGGTGACTATATGACGAATCATGTGCTTGCCATTTTAACTGATCAGTAAATGTTATTGCTAGTAAATACAACACCTGAGGGAGATCAACGAACCTCATAACGACTTACATATACAACTACTACAAACAGACTTGTTTACACCAACTAATAAAAGCGTAAAAAGCATTACTTCAATGTAAAAACAAAAACATTTTAGAATTAGTGCCTCCATTCGCTTTGAATGCCTTTGAATCAAGTTCTATTAACACTACGCCGCTCCACAGTTTTACAAGCTGACAATGTGGTGACAATTATTGAGCAAGCTTGACCAGTCTCACTTCTCGCCAAACAATATTGTGCAATGACATAAAATTACACATTGCCAACATAATTTCTGTGGGCTAAGTGAATAAGTGTCGCACCCAGTTTCAAGACGGCTGTTCAAACAACATTGGTTCAGAAAAACCTAAATGCAAAGTAACTCTTTGTAAAATTGAATGTTATACTATATATTACGTAAAAAATATGTTTGCTTAAGATTTTATAATGGTTACGCAATAGTATTGGATATCAGCTGTGAGAAACACCTGTACCCTTAGTACGAGTTTCTTTTCACAATCGAAATGTAATAGTAAACTAAACGTTTACTGCGTTCGGCGCTCCGATTGGTTGAAAAGTTCAGAGTGGGCCAATCGCAACGCCGAACGCAGTAAACGTAGTTTTCTATTACGCTTCGATTGTGAAAAGAAACTCGTACTAAGGGTACCTACTGGTAACGGTTGCTTTATAGCGGGATTCCAAATAAAGAAAATTATTCTTGAAGAGTAAGGATTACATAAAATATTGAGACGCTTATAATTGGAGATCGTTTACCAATCAGTGAGTGGTAACCGATCGGCGAGGTTAAGCAACGCTTGGCGCGGTCAGTCTGTGGATGGGTGACCACGTAGTGGTATTTGAACTGAGCGTCGCCGTGCTTCGGACTGCACGTAAAATCATAGGTCTCTGATGTTGTCATTAGATGGGAGTCGTTAAGCCAAGTCGGAGTACTTTGGGCGGCTTGAACAACTCCGAAAGAAGGTTGGCCACTAACCACACGAAAGGAAGAAGAATAATATAATAAAACAATTTGTGCTAATATACTTTTACCTTTTTAATGATGCCCCCATGCTAGCGTTTCTCCTTTATCATGAGTATAATACAGTTTAAAGACAAATCTCGCAAGCATAAACACCCAGACCTAAGGGTAGGGTAGTAGGGACTATGTGTAGGTGCATAAATCCCTTCTCCATGCGGATATAAAATCCGCGACCAGGAGCGCAGAATCTCTTAACTACGGCGCCAACCGTGCTTGCTATCAGTAATAACTAACCTAGCGAATTTTATTTAGTTATGTACAACTTGGTGATGAGGCGAGCAATTCATTCGCCTGGTGGTAAGCGACATGCCCATAACAACTGTAATGCTACCCAGGTCTAGTCATGCGAGGCATCACACAGCGCTCGTCACCTCGAGACCTCTTATGCCCAGTAAATTCACTAGCTACAGTGCCCTTCTAACCGGAGCATAGTAATGTCTAAAGTTTAAACACAACTGCTAATTTACTTAACATCAACATTAAAATCAATGTGCTCTAAGCATTATATAAGAAACATCTCAATTGATTTTTTGTTTTAACATCACTTAATAGTATTCATGGGTAATGTATCAACACGGGTAACTCAATGTCAAAGTCAAAGTCATTTTTTATTTCAATTATTTATTTCAAATCAAGTAATTACTGGCACTTAAGAAATGTCAGAATTTAAGCTGCACGGTTCCAATTGGTTGATCCTATGGAGAAGAGCGGGTAAGAAACTCCATGAATGGACACTCTTTTAAAATAATTGAGATTACAATGTTCATTGATACTAATAATGGTAAGAGACATAATGAGAAAGACAAGGTAAGTATTCAATATTATCTATACAAATAAATAAAATTGAAGTGTCTGTTTGTAATGTCAAAATAACAGCTTTTTACTAAATGCATATGAAAGTACACACGGTATATGTATATTATTATATATGTTATATATATATAACAAAAAAACAATTTTTATTTTTTTTGTCTGTCTGTCTGTTTGTTCTGGGTAATCTCCGAAACGGCTGTACTGATTTTGACGGGACTTTCACTGGCAGATAGCTGATGTTATAAGGAATAACTTTAATTATGTTCCGCGCAATAAAAATACCTTGAAATCCAATATATATATTCTATGTCAAGTGTACTAGTAAGTACTCTAAATTTCTTTTAAATTAAAGGCGGGTGAAACCGCGGGTCCCAGCTAGTTATTATAATATGTTTGACATGGCAGTTACCGGCTGACCAGTCCCGAACTCCTGACAGACGGCATCCGTTCACGAGCATGACGCATGCATCAGTATCGGTTAGCTCAACCAAATTAAACTTGAGTACAATTACGGGCAATTGTTACTATTATTACTTACTAACAATAACATGCTCAGCAGTGGATGTTGAGGGGTTGATATGGTGCCTCGGGTCTATCATATAGACTTTTTAAGCCAATTAGGGCTCTAGCGTCTGATATTCCCAGCGATTATTCAAAATCTTTGCATATCAACTTCTCACGTAAATCACATTTAATGAGAGACTATTTAGAATTCAACTCACATACACAATATCTTAACCAGAATGGGGTTCGTGGCTTTCCTCGGGTACGCAGTCTTTCTAAGGGAAACGAATGCTTTGAAAGCGAAATCACAAGGCATGAACGAAACGCGAAAATATTCAACTTCCTATAACAGATCAACTGTTATAGGAAGTTGAATATTTTCGCGCTGTCCTATAAATCTATTTCCCCGCCTCACCGACGTCGCGGAGGCCTATCGCCGCGTCACCTTCCCGTTCAAGTTAGCACTTCTCCCTCCCGTCTCTTGCTCGCGCCGGCCCGTGCCGAACCTGTAGCTTTAAATGTCCCTTGGTACATTTTAAACAATACCGATCCAGCTGTCCCCAAAACAATAGCTTGTTATCCCCAGCAACGCCCTAAGCCGAGGTCCGTGTCCCGCAGGGGGCGCCCTTACCGAAAGTTGCTTAGTTTTTAGGATTATAAAGGATCCCCTAAAGCGTCCCACGGCAGCGCGTGACCACATGCGTGCTACCGACTTCTCTTGGGTCGCTTGGTGTGAGCACGCAGATTTCCTAATCTACGCACCCGCGAACTCAGAGGTCCCCCTGCCTTATAGCTGCGACAAGGAGTTTCAGGCGTTTGGGAATTAGGCGCCAGGGCGATTGTTACCCCGGTGCCGTCTCCTCCTTCTTCGAGCGGGATCATCCCTCTCCCGATCCCGCTCTGCGGTCTCCTTCTGGAGCATGACGCTCTGGCGCTATCATAATGATGGCATTGTGCCGTGGCCTCGCGTCCTATGCTGTGCAGGTACGCACCGAAACAACCGTGCCCGGTGAGCACCTGCGTCAGGCGATAGGTGACGCGCTCGCTCCTTCTGAGCCAGGCTCCAAAGAGCGGCAGGACAGCCTCGACGACGCGCTTGGTCGCAAATTGCATCCGCAGGCGGTGACGCCACTTTTCAAGTGCGTGCCGCCGAGCTAGCCGCTGCAGCCTGTCCAACGCCCCTGGAGGCGCGCCTTCGCCGCTCTGGCGGAGGGAGCGTGTCTGATCGTTCTGTATACTACACGCTGACCGCTTAACTTGTTGTATATCGAATTTATTTAATTTCGATGACATGTGCCAGGCATCCCTCACTTATTTTTTGAAGGGTAATTTCGGTGTGATATCCACCACTTTACTTAGTTAGCTAGGTTGGAGGAGTAAAAAAAAGTGTCGTACAAACTACGTTGATAATCATCTATACATACAAAAAAATGGTAAGGTTATATTGAAAAAAAAAAACTGCAAACTATATTTGTTTAATGTAAAGTTAAATGCGATAAAATTATTGATGTTACTTTAATGTAATATTAAACAGTGTAGTATAATAAAATACTAATCTTGGTTGGTGCAGTTAGCAAAAATAATAGTAATGTACAAACTACGTTGATAATCATCTATACATACAAAAAAAATGGTAAGGTATTCTTAGATCGAAAAAACAGCAAACTATATTTGTATAATGTAAAATTAAATGCGATAAATGATTAATGTTACTTAAGCGTAATATTAAACAGTGTAGTAGGTATAATAAATTTCTAATCTAAATGCTTATAATATATTAATAATAGATTTATTTCTAAAAATAGATCATACCATAGCAAATTTACACAAGTGCAAACCGCAATAGCAAGAGCAACTAGAATAAATCTTATGTAAGTAATAAATGTCTGTGAATAAGATACATTTTTAATTTATGTAATGAAATATAACACTTACTTGTGCAGTGAATGAAAATATAATGTATTATATAATTAAAGAAGTCTCATAATATATGTATCCATTACAATTTGAAGTGGTCGTCAGATTCAATATATAAACATATTACGTTACGGTGTTTGTGAAATACCGGCAGTTGGACAGTAATTGTTAGTAATCTTGACAGTTTTTTTACAATGTTAAATCAACTTCCTTTTCTTTATAAACATCGGCGTATAAGCTTCTGATTATATGACGTTGGCTTCCCAAGGTGTGTGATAACACGGGACTTCTTTTTTTATTTTTTATTTATTGGGCTTCTCGCATACATTTCAGGGAAATGTGGTTGCTTAACCGGTCATTTCTGGCGAAGCCAAAAGAGGCCTCCAGCCTGGCTTAAATTTAATATTAAAAACTTAGCAAATTTTGTTAAGGGCGCCCCCTGCGGGACCTCGGAGGGCGTTGCTGGGGATAACAAGCTATTGTTTTGGGGACAGCTGGATCGGTATTATTTAAAATGTATTAAGGGACATTTAAAGCTACAGGCTCGGCACGGACCGGCGCGAGCAAGAGATGGGAGGGAGAAGTGCTAACTTGAACGGGAAGGTGACGCGGCGATAGGCCTCCGCGACGTCGGTGAGGCGGGCATCCTCGGCGGCGAGGGCGGTAAAACGGTCGGGTAATAACACGGGACGCATTGCTCAGCGCCTTTATACTGGCAAGCATGCGCCGCCACAGGCGAGCTATGTGCATTGCCCCGGCGCTACGAATGGCATTGTTCACCATAGATATCCTAATTCACAAAGAGAGAGGGCGGGCGTGATATAGCCCAGTGCGTGAAGTCACGCACCGTGCGAAGCTACCATATTAACTCTGTATTCCGTGATCGGTTAACAGATCAATGATGTGTACGCAATGATGACAAGATGCATCGAGGCTTGTTCAGAGAAAATGATATAGCGCGTGTATCTCAGTAGAAACCATCGCTTATGCGCATGTGCCCATACCTTATATGCTCCCGTATGCGTATATTTTATCCCCATCTCGCCAGAAGTTTCAATACAAAACCGTAAAAGTATTTCTAGATATTTTATCGATCTCAGTTCTTGTCACTGCCATATATTCCTATACCGCTTCTCAGTCTTTAACTTGGACCACCGCTTAAGCCCTAGGCTGAGTTGATGTGGTGTCCTCTCACTTTCACCAGTTGTTCGGTATCACTCAAATCTGCCATCTCATTAGAATAACCCTTGAAGGGACGGCAACACGGTGTTTTAATCTACTCAGATTCTATCCAAATGGTTTATGGTACAAATATTAGCTTTAAATGGTGAAGCCAATATACCGGCTGCTTCCACGTCTTACTTTCTCAGTTAAACGATAGTGGAATATGCTAGAATGTTAAGTAAATACTGAATGAAATTTTAGCCATTTGTGTAGTGGTTTTTTGGGATTTAGGCCGTAATTGTTGTTCATAATCATTATATCAGCCAAAAGATGTCCCCTGCTGAACAATGGCCTCTCCCATAAACGACCACATACATCGTTATTTTGGGGGGATTTGCCAGTGCTCACCTGGTTGGCAAGTGGGTTGGTAAGCGTAGAATAGCTGCTGTGCCACAACAGGGACCCTGCTGCCCATCCCCCTGGTTTATAGTCACTTAGTCCAGACACCTCACGGAACTGAGAACTGTGAACGTTACTGAGAACAAAAGCCGAATATATTTCTGCAGTTCGGTTGCAGTTTCGTTTTTGCTTTGAGGTTTATATCGAGAAGAAAACCTTTTGGTTTTCTGTAACTTCTAGCTATTAGGACGTGTCCCGAAGGCCTGTGTCAGCCACACATTGTGAGCCGCTCAGTTTAATATTGGTGTATTGCCTTTGTCTTATCCGTGTCGTATCCGGATTAAAAATATAGCACCGTTCCAATTCCTTTTGTGGATGCCGTATCGTGGCGATTTAGGTACTTAAGTCCAGAGAGATGGGCAGTAGCGTCCCATCAGTGGAACAGTAGCCATAATGCGCTGAACCACCCGCCTGCTAAGCGTGTTGAGTCTGGCAAATCCCATCCAAAATGGTGACAAAATTGTGGAATCTATGGGAGAGGCCCTTCTTCAGCAGTGGACGCTCTTTAGCTGATATGATGATGATGATGATTGCGTTCCCTACATTGGGATATCGTTTAATTGTAAAAGTAAGTCCAAATTGTAAGAAAAACGATACATCACCATAATACAGCTTTTGCCAAAGATAATTCACAATGTATTCTTTAGAGTATAACTCTGTACTTCTTGTGTTTAGAAGTAAGTTTAACAATACATATTTTTTTAATTCCTTTTAGGAAGGCTTGCAGACTAATAACATTTTGGTTTATATAATATGTATTACAGATTGCTAATAACAAGCCTCCACAGATAAATAACAGTCGATTTGCTATCGCAAAACATGTAGTAAAGTAATATTAAATAGAAGTAATTCAGTTATCACACCGACATCTACAGCTTGAGTGCAACTTGCAAGTGCTTCCTGTTGAAAAAAATGGTTCAGCTAAAAGCCGCCTTGCTGTGCTTGCATTATTTATATATTAGACGTATGATACAAATATGTATGTATTGCATTGCAGAATTATGCAGTTTAATTAGCTACTTATATTAGACCTTATCACATTTAAATATTTTACATTTTACACAAGGTACATACAACAGGTATTCTGTTATAATTACAATAAAATTCACCTTTTCCATACTGAGATATATATAAATATTATTCGAATAAATACCTAATATTTCAATCAAGGTTTGTGGCAAAAACATTTATGAATCACAACTAAAGGGTTTAACATCTCTGATAAACTATGACTCACTTTAATACAATTGAATGTGAACATCTGGTATTTATTCTTTTGTCTGTCTGTCTGTCTGTATTTCGGTCTTTCTGTCTGTCAGTCTATTTGTTCCGGCTAATCTTCGAAACGGCTGGACCGATTTTCACGGGACTGTCACTAGCTGATAGCTAATGTTGTAAGGAATAACATAGCATACTTTTATTTTAGAATAAATAACTAATTATACTTATATCTTTTCATCTAACTATATTACTAAAACTAAAAAAGCGGGTGAAACTGCGGGCAACAGCTAGTGTAACTATAAACTAACAAATGTACAAATCATCTGATTGTCTTTCAAAGTCTTGAAGTGTGATGTAATGAGTCAGCAACATCTAACTATCTGGGCAGACATTTCAACCCAGTCGTACAAAAACTATGGTTATATTGTAACCATGGTAACTACCACCAGCGGAAACATTACCACCCCGTTATTTTCTAAGTGAGGCTCTTTCTCTAGATAACTACCGGTTTAAACGAAACTTAAATATAGCAAAATCAAGTTAAAACTGAACCTTAACCTCGCCAGACTTCTCTGAGCCTTGACAAAAGCAATTAGCAATGTCAACCTTCTAAATCTTTACTGTGACAAGCCGCTGACGGCCGAAACAATTATGACGACATAGTTTAGATGAATATCTCGTTACGAACGTAAAAAGGCGTCATATAACAGATGAGCAAGGGCCATCATGTCATTGAAAGAATTGTCGTACCTTGGAAACCTTTATGAAGGTTTCAGTGTAAATGCGCTACAATAATAATGTGATATAAAGGTATATTTGGATTTGGATTTCGTGGGTTTTTATATTTTTGCGCGGAACCCTAATTATTTTTCTAAAATAAAACTAGCCTAAGTTATTCCGTATAACATCAGCTATCTGCCAGTGAAAGTCCTGTCAAAATCGGTCCAGCCGTTTTGGAGATTACCCGGAACAAACAGACAGACAAAAAAATAATTGTTTTTTGGGATAGGTACCGTGTATATTTTCATATGCATTTAGTAAAAAGCTGTTAATTTGATATTACAACAGACACTTCAATTTTATTTATTTGTATAGATAACTCAAAACTATGTAGGTGCATGGTCTCCACTCTAGAAACTTTTTCTGATATGATGATGATGAAATCCTTTGGCTGATATGATGATGATGTGTGTGCGTCGGGGTAGGTGCCCATAGCGCGGCCTAGTTTACGTTCTGTGTTTTTACAAGATGAAATTAATTGACGATGAGTTTTGCGTTTGGAGGGATTAGGGATCAAGGATTGCTCCTGAGTCGTGGGTGCGTTTACAGACATAAATTCCACACACAATACAACCAGACCCGGAACAACTATCTGCCGATCATACAAATATTTGTTCCGTGTGGGGATCGAACCCACGACCCGGAGCGCAGCAGCCGACTGTATCAGCCACTGCACCAACTGTGCCGTCACGTAAATTATAGTGATCAACAGAAACGTCCTATTCGTACTGGTGGCAGGTTGATTATTACAAGATCCAGGCTCTCTAGTGTGATCTTACGAGGACCTGGAGCCCCCTGATTGCCGAAGATGACCGCTCCAGTGGTTTTAGCCGGTAGGAGTCCGGCATACCCCTTTGCCCTTCCTTGGGGTGAAGGAAGTTCCATGTAGAATTTGCACTGGACACCAAAAAAAAAATGGTAGGCACCACTACAGTGCCTGTAGGCGAAGCACAGCAACGTTCGCTTATTTATTATCGCTATATATTTATTTATTATAGTTCTTTAAATATAAGTCATTTGATTACCGTTTAGTATGTATGTACTTGCCGTGCGGTGCCGGCTCAAAATACCATCACCCCACCTCCTCTCGTGGGTGTCGTAAAAGTTGACTAAGAGATTAGCCGGAGGATGGGCAGCAGCGTCCTTCGAGTAAATTAACAACTCAACTGCGATCGCCAACCCGTCTGCCAAGCGTGGCGATTATGGCGAAACCCCCCAATGAGCCCACAACACATCCATATCGGTCGTTGTGGACATCTTTGGGAGAGGCCTGTGTCCAGCAGTGGACTTCATTCGGCCGAAATGACTACAGTGCCAAATATTCGCCCCGAAGCAGTAGTATTTTAGAGCTTACTGTGTTACGGTATGAAGAGCATTGTAGCTAATGAAATTATGGGGCATAAGATGCTAAATAACTCACGTCTCGAGGTACCGAGCGTGGTGAGGAGCCACGCAGGAGTAGTCCAGATAGCATTAGCAACTGTTATGGACAGCATTATCACCAGCGGAATAACTTGGTCGTCACGTAACTGGGTTGAACAAAAAAATTGATTAGTAGTAGGATTTGTAGTACTTTGATCGTCGTATACGCATTTTCCTTTTACGATATCTTTCTATATTTTTATTTTTTTTATTGAAACCGTTGCCCCTCACTAGGATCTCTCCCGTGTAGTGGGTGCGCTTACAGACATGAATTCCACATACAATATACCCAGGCCCGGAACAATTACCTGCAGATCATACAAATATTTGTTCCGTGCGGGAATCGAACCCACGACCCGGAGTGCAGCAGCCGACTGTGTCAGCCACTGCCAAACCATGCCGTCAAGATGTCAGATGTCTATACGAAGAATAAAAAAATGGAAAAATTTCACTAGGCACAGTGTATGTAAGAGCAAAATTGGACTTCTGGGGTGGATGGCTTGGTGACCTGAGATACAGGCTTCAGCCTAGTTCAGGCACCAGTCTCCCACTATAAATTAAAAAAAAAGAAGCTGAAAGAAGCCACCGTTATCCGTCCACACAAACCCGGCAGACCCCAGTCTACCCAAGGTCTGTGAGCGGCTTGACTTTCCACGATTGAGGTAATCCTTTGCCGATTCCAGGAACCTCATTCCCGACGTGCAATTTTGTTTCGAACCACACACTATTACGCCCAACAAGTTCAACGCATAGTTGAACACGTCAGCTTTAAATTCGAATACGATATGACGTGAGAAGACATGACAAGACAAGCCCTGTGGGTCGGTCTTTACATAAAAACTAAACATCAAATTATAAAACAAAATAAAGAGTATTTATTTACGGAAGTGTTGCCAAAGGTAACATTATTCTAATAATCGCATCTCCGCTATTGGTGGTGATTATTTCTTATGTCACACAGTGTTTTTATACATAATGACATTCAATTCTTAGTGTACGGCAATGATAAGGTCATGCTGACGTTTTGAAGAAACACTTAAGGAAACGGTAGTTTAGTTCAACAACCAAATGGGCAGTCGGCAAATGTTATTTCCCCCCGGGGAAGGGAGGGCATGCCGGATTCCTTTTTTTATTTATTTTTATTTTTATTGGTGTCCAGTGGAAATTATACATGGAACTTCCTTCGCCCCGGGGAAGGGCGAAGGGGCATGCCGGACTCCTACCGGCTAAGGCCACTGAGGCGCTGATCTTGCGCACCTAAGGCTGGTGGTAAAGTCAAACCTGCCACAGTAGTAGTATAACAATAGTATAACAGTTTTGATCCTACCCAGGAGTAGCCCTGCTCTCGTTTGGCGATCGTCACTCGTCACTACATTAGTTCTTCAGTCCTTTCATCATTTCGGCCGAATGAACTCCGCTGCTGGGCACAGGCCTCCCCCAAAGATCACCTCAATGACCGATATGGGTGTGTTGTGTGCTTATTGGGGGGTTTTACCATTATCGCCACGCTTGGCAGACGGATTGGCGATCGCAGTTGAGTTGTTAATGTACTCGAAGGACGCAGCTGCCCATCCTCCGGTTAATCCCTTAGTCGACTTTTACGACAACCACGGGATGAAATGGGGTTGTGGCATTCTGAGCCGGCACCACACGGCAACATAGTATAAGTATTTCAAAAGTTCACCTTCGTTTTAAAAAGAACATGTCAATTATTATCATATGGGTTTTTCTGAACTTTAAGGATACTTGACACCGTAGGGTTTGACAAGGCCGCGTCAACGTCAGTGTCACTGACGTCATGACTATGACACTCCACGCATGTCAGTCACTGCCGTTTAGTCATTCTTAACCTTTGTAGTATAAATATTATTTTATTTAAGTTATTTTTTTGTATGAAGTTAAATGACAAATTGATTGTGTATGCGGTCGTTGTTAACTGAAATGTAGTTTAGTTTTATTTGTGGTTGTTTTCGAGATGTTTATGCAAGTATGTTGTTGATTTTGATCAAATTAAATAAATATCTCGTGGAAATTCTTCATGAACTTCCTTCACCCCGGGGAAGGGCGAAGGGGTATGCCGGACTCCTACCGGCTAAATCCACTGGAGCGGTCATCTTCGGCACCTAAGGGAGGCTCCAGGTCCTCGTATGATCACACTAGAGCCGCCCACTGGTGCCACGCCTATGGGCACATCTCGAAGAGGGTGACTGTATAGCGGTCACCCCCCCGGGGGGATTGTAAAGAATCCCCCAAAGCGTCCCACGGCAGCGCGTGACCACATGCGTGCTACCGTCTTCTCTTGGGTCGCTCATCCTGTAGAGTGGAAAAATAAAAATCTATAATATACGCGTTGTCCGTTTAAAAGCGTTTTATTATAAAGGAAACATTTATTCATTTAAATGAAAGCTAACAGGTATTTATATTACCTACATCAAACAACCTTATTTACGAAAATGTTATGTTACTAGTAGGTACTATAGTACTATAGTAGTTACTAGTTTATAAATAACTTTATGACGTAGAAGTAATATCGCAACCGTCATATTTATAACTCATAATAATAAGCAATTGTCTGCGTGTTCTTATATCTCGACCATATTTCATACCGAAGAACACCCAAGAATAAAGTGCGCTAAGAATAAATTACTTGGCAATAAGTCGAAGCTCATACATAACATCTTATTACAGCCATAGGCAATCCCATAAAGGATGTTTTACTACGAAAGTACGTCGACCTTGAAAGCAGACTCCCTCGACGCTCTGTCGACAACCCTGTAGCAATGGTGGGAACTGATTCAACGAACGGCTTTTAAAACCGCTTTTTTATCGAAACGAATTAACTGTTAATTGCTTGAAAAAACTGTTAAAAAGGAAATGTTTCAAAAAGAAACTTAATTGTATTTTAAGTTTTTCAACAAACGATAAATTAAGCTGATTTAAAACTTTTTGAAAACAAAACAAACTACTTTTTTAACCTGTTATTTATCGAAAAAAAAAGGGGTTTCGTTATATTGCAACGAAAACCAGCCGCTAGTACGCGCTGTGGTGCACCGTAAATATACCTTATAACATGCGATTTGGAAACGATACGCTCACGATGTTTTTGTACAGAAAACTTTATTAGTGTCAGCTGCTAGTTCTCTTTGCACTTTTAACCAGACGGCCAGATTTATTAACCAACATTCAACTTGAAATGACCCACCGAGATATATACTAGCTGCCCCAGCCTTGCACAGGCAGATACATGCAAACCCAATTGGAGCGCCACCTACCGGGTCCAATTGTGAATCTAAACCATCCAGGGTCTCAAACATACTCACAAAATTAAATATGAAATAAAAAATATTCTTACTTACCATCAGCTAATCATTTTATCTATATGAGAACATTTATAGCATCCCTTATTCGAATCCCAGTTAGCCCGGTGATTCTCTGATAACCCTATGTTACGGTAGTTGCTCAGGGTCTGAGTGTTTGCGTATGTAGAATTCATGTCTGTAAACTGTACCAACGAGAAATCCTAGAATGGAGCGTGGTTTTAAATATATATCTTATATAAATAATTCTTCCGTACGTGTGTATGTCAGCCTCCTAAACAGCTGAACCGGTTTTTATGAAATTTTGTGTGTGTATGGAGTGGGTCTCTGGATGAATGAATATGAAAAAATGAAAGTACTCTAAGTTATTCCTTATGACATCAGCTATCTGCCAGTGAAAGTCCCGTAGAAATCGGTCCAGCCATTTCGGAGATTAGCGGGAACAAACAGACAGACAGACAAAAAATTAAAATAGTTTTTTGTTGTAGGTACCATATATACTTTCATATGCATTTAGTAAAAAGCTGTTATTTTGACATTACAAACAGACACTTGAATTTCATTTATTTGTGTAGAGTAATTATTATTGATACTGTTCGCATGACATGGAATTTTCTGTTCGTTTTACACCGACAGATATTTTCAGAAGAAAAAGAAGATATATAACATGCATAAAAGAGTAGAACCCCGTAGGCCGCGCGGCCTATGTACGAGTAAAAGATTCGTGTGATGACATGGCATGAATTAATTCTTCGGTGGTAGAATACTGCATTTTTGATGTTGTCGATCTAGACACGATATGAGCCTCAAGTCCGCCCTTAGGTGACTCATAAGGCGATAGTATCAGCACAGTTGAAATATTACATATTTACATTATGGTACCAGTATAATACTAATGAGGTAAGTACATTATAGTGGAGGTAAGAGAAAACTTAAGATTGCTTCAGTATTCGATTATTGAATATTGTAGTGCACACTATTTATCTCCACTTATCTATGCTTATCACATTATCATAACAGCCAAAGGACGTCCACTGCTGAACAAAGGCCTCTTCCATAGATTTTCACAATCGTGTCATCATGTTGGAGGAAATTTTCCAGTACTCACCACGCTTGGCAGACAGGTTGGTGAGCGCAGTATACTCGTAGCTACAGTTCCACAGAAGAGACGCTGCTGCCCATCCCTAATCCATCCATCCATCCACTAAGTATTAGAGTCCTTTAGTCGCCTTTATATCATCCACGGGAGAAGATAGAGTGGTACCAATGATATTATGTATATATATTAAAAAGAAGTAGATATCTTACAGGCGCGCCAAAAGTAAGAATCAAAACTCCCCCAATTGTAGCACCTTGTAATCAATTCGCCTAGATAGCTATCTCTTTTACTCTTGTAGTTTTTGCATCCTAGACTGACTTAGTGGACTGTATTTTGCGCGCCATTTAATATTGACGTAACATATCTAAGGTATAATATCATTGAGTGGTACAATATTCTTAATCCGGAAAATGGAGAACAGTTAGAACTCTGTATAAAAAACTGGTATAATACGAGGTAGGTATCATATTTTACGTAGGTATATTATACCGACTACTGGTAAACATATCGACTTTGAGATTGTCTCACGAATATTATTCACAACAGACTGTAGTACCTATATAAACATGACATTGACATTTAGTTCACAAAATGGCTTCAGAATTAGGTAATAAAATTCCTTGTGTCACGTGCAAGCGTGCGTGACTTTTAGAAACATTATTTTAGTATTTACTACCAAGACATGTTCCATTTGAATATACATATAGTATAACTTTCCTAACCGGTTAGGTAAGATAGACAAGGACCTATTATTTCTATTACGGAATCGATTAATTACCCCATCAAATGTAATTCGCCACTGGGGTTCTCTTTTTAAATCGTCTTCGATTCGCAACTTTTTAATATCCACCTATTTGAGCATAACAATTCAAAACGTTCGATTTGGTTTTGTTTCTTTTATACTTTTAAATCATGTATAGCGATCTACGTTTAAAATTATACGTCTAAAAAATGTTGGACTGGTGTTTTAAAGTAAAAACTAAATCGGATGTCAGAACTGGTTATCTACTGAGTATACGAGAATATGAGTACGATGACAACTAGGCGGTAGGTGTGCCCCACGATTTTTTTCGTAGTATTTATGTTAAGTTAATTGCTGGCAAGTCATCGTATTTAGTTGAACGTGAAGCTGTGTTAGTGTTAGGTACTTGTTATACAATGCATGTAGAATGGAATAAATCGTTTATTTAGCAATTAGGTCCCAAAATACACTTTTACACGTCATATAGAAACGACGCAGGGCATTTCACATTACAATCTCTGAGATAAAATTGCCGAACCAGGGCCTGGTCTTTTATAAGTTTTGTATTGACGGCACGGTTGGTGCAGTGGCTGATACAGTCAGCTGCTGCACTCCAGGTCGTGGGTTCGATTCCCGCACGGAACAAATATTTCTATGATCTGCAGGTAGTTGTTCCGGGTCTGGGTGTATTGCATGTCTGTAAACGCACCCACGACACTAGAGAAATCCTAGTGTGGGGCAATGTTAATAAAAATACAATAAAATATGTATATGCGATGTGTTGTTTGGTAACATCTTTGGTTACGATTATGCCACTGTTAGTTATTTTTCTGTTGGTATAATATCCCACCTTAAGTAATCAGAAACAAAATTATACCTGGAATATTTATTTTAACAGTTATTCTAAGAAAATATAGTTTGAAAAACTATTTATTTCACAATCTTGCCAGTAATAAATCTTGGAATTGCAGTTGTTTACTATTACAACAAAACATTTTCTTTAAAACATATCTCTACAATTCCGGTACGATAGTATTACAGACAAAATAGATATAAACCTAAGACAACGACTTAATCTAACACTAAGCCCTCCTCACCACGTAATCGTATCATATAAAGCGCTCCACAGACGGGGTGGTGTACAGACGCGCCGGATGCGATCGATACGCCCGTCTGCAACCCCCGCACTGCGGCCTGACCTTGCACCCCGCCTTACGACTCTACAGCTTTGCGTAAACTGCAGTCAAGGGACGTTAGAGTAAGCTTTAGAAGGTTGTCAATGAAGGTATCTATGTATTTCGTTTAAAAACTATACTAAGTATTTCTAATATTTTTATAAGAAGTATCAGTTTAAATATAGTACTGTCTTAGGTTTTCACGATTACTACATATTATAATAAAACACATTTAAACGGATTATATCGCGTATATTTTAACAAAAATCTAAAATATACGCGATATAATCCATTTAAAAGTGTTTTCTTATAACAGTTTAATCTTCCACTAATGTATAATTCGGAAATAACTCCAAAATACTACAAACTTAATATTAATAATTACATTTGCCCCAAGTTTGCAGATAGAGTAAAATTACTATTTAAGATTAACAAAATCACTATTTTGCCGTGTGGTGCCGGCTACGAATAGCACCAACCCATCTCATCCTGTGGGTGACGGAAAAGGCGACTGTGGGATTAGCCAAAGGATGCCAGCAGCGTCCTTCGAATACAATACAATATTCTAATTCGAAATATACCAAGTCGAATGAACTGCGATTGTTAACGCAACTGCCATGTGGCGATTAAGGCAAAACCCCCAATGAGAAAACAACACACCCATATCGGTCGTTATGGTGATCTCTTTTGTTGAGGCCTGTGTCCAGCAGTGTACTTTATTAATCGAACCCGCGACCCGGAGCGTAGCAGCTGCAGTCAGCTACTGCACCAACCGTGCCGCCGCCGAATTCTTGATAAAGTATTTCCATGAAGTTGGCTTACAGGCCAACCCATCGTCCAACTATCGATTTTAGGTCTTCCGTACCTGTATTAACTTGCTAATGTATTGTAAGGTAAACAAATAAATGCTTACAGAGATAAACAACTTAGCGTTAACGGCCGTATCTCGTGAAATAGTAGGTATAGCTTCTACGTTTACTTACCACAAACTTTCGAGCTTGACACACTTTGTATGCCATCTCAGTACCATCACGGACACCGTAAAACTAATTACCATGGGAAATCGCACAGATTATACACAACTGTGCCATTTGCTCTCCGCCAATAGCAGACGCTATGCTTGGTAATTCTCTACCGAATCGAAATCGAACCGAGATCGAATCAGAAACGAGGAGGTCCGTAGAAGAACAAATTTGCTGACATATCTGAAAGGATTATTAAACTGAAGTGGAAATGGGCGGGGCACATTGCTCGTAGAACTGATGGCCGTTGGGGCAAAAAGGTTCTAGAGTGAAGACCGCGCACCGGAAAACGCAGCGTGGGACGACCTCCAACGAGATGGATAGACGACCTGGCGAAGGTTGCTGGGAGTCGTTGGATGCGGGCGGCATGCAGTGGACGTCCTTAGGCTCTTCTGCTATACATCATATCAGCCAATCTGTTTTGTCAATGGCGTAATTAGCGAAGATCACACTAAGTCGAGCAGCATTTGCCGTGTAGTGCCGGCTGCTAAGAATCCCATCACGACCCTATCTCATCCCATGGGTGTCGTAAAAGCCGACTATGGGATTAGCCGGAGGATGGGCAGCAGCGTCCTTCGAGTACTGTGATCGCTAACACGCCTGCCAAGCGTGGCGAATATGGCAAAACCCCTCAATGCTCACATCACACAAACCCAGATTGTTGTGGCGATCTTTAGGGGAGGTATATGACCAGCAGTGGACGTCTTTCGGCTGAAAATTGTGAAGATTTTGAGCGGCATCAACACCATCATCAGAGGATGGAGGACAAACAAAATACAGACAACGATATAGATCTAGGTTAAAACTACCAAAATCCCGATCAACATTGCATTCTACAAGTCCTTATGAATTAATAAGAAAATAATACTAAGATATAATATAAATAAATTCTATTAAACAATAAATGAAAAATAAAATAAGCGTACACAGGTTTACTGTTATTGAATTACTTTCCCTAAAGTATCGTAAGATAAAAACTCAAAGCTTCCTCTCTCCTATTATTATCATTATACTAATTTTGCCATTTGTGGACACCGACGTGTAAGGAGAGCAATACCGCCTTTGTTTAGCAGTAGACGTGTTCATCATCTTAAGATGTATCAATATGTAGGTACCGACTTTGAAAGCGCAAAGCGTGCCGATGGAGTCAACTTATGCCGTACTGTTCTTTGTAGAGGTATCAGTTCTGCTGTGGATGCTACAAACCGTTATGTGTACTAATCACCATTAATTTCAAAATCGCCGTATTTCCTCTCATTATACCTAGCTTGATTTCGCAACTTTTAACAGAATACTTCATTCTGAAGTATTAAGAGAATAGAAAAATAGAGTAAAAAGCCGCGATTGTCCTGGTAAAACAATGGTTGGTCGCGCGTCGTTGGATGCGATTATGCGACCTTGACAATCGACGTTTCCGTCGCATGAGTCATGACGCACGATTTTTTTAGTAAGATTGACGTGCCGGTGTCGATTACTCGAAACGGAAAATAACTTTTGTACTTGATTGTACTCGTATTTCTATTCTAAATTTAAACGTTAGAGATAATTAAAGACTTGAGTACTTGGTTGTACGCACGGCCAGTTATCAAGCTATATATTTCCAGTATAAGCTGATCTCTCATTGTGTGGGCTTTCCGTAGGATGAGAGATTAGCGTAAATTGGATTTTATAGCATAATATGTAGCCGTGTGTACATACGCTTCAGCTGTTCTCAAATCATCATTCATCATTTCGGCCGAATGAAGTCCACTGCTGGACACAGGCCTCCCCCAAAGATGTCCACAACCACCGATATGAATGTGTTGTGGGCTCATTGGGGGGTTTTGCCATAATCGCCACGCTTGGCAGACGGGTTGGCGATGGCAGTTGAGTTGTTAATGTACTCGAAAGACGCTGCTGCCCATCCTCCGGCTAATCCCTTAGTCGACTTTTACGACACCCATGGGAGGAGATGGGGTGGTGGCATTCTGAGCCGGCACCACACGGCATGTTCTCAAATAGTTTAAGGCAAAATAGACCTTATCAATAAGCCGGATATAAACGTCCAGATGTCATCATTATCATATCAGACAGGATGTCCACTGCTGAACAAAGACCTCATCCCATAGATTTCCATAGTTGTGTCGTCATTTTGGGGAAAACTTGCCAGTACTCACCACGCTTGGCAAGCGAGTTAGTGAGTTCAGTACTTATGGCTACCTGTTTTAAAGGGATGCCTGCCCATCCCTCTGAATTAGAGTCCCTCAGTCGCTTTTTACGACATCCACCGGAGGAGATGGACTCAAGCTGTATTCTAGATAAAAACGGACGAAAATACGGATAAAACGTCCAGATGTACAGAGCCTTATTATGATTATTTGTAAGTTGTCAGCCGTAATGTTATTATGTTACAGAAAAGATTTACGATATTGACTTGATTATAATTGTTTTTTCTTTAATATATGAAACCTAACTAAAGTTGCTCCCTGAATACATGATCATCATCATCATCTAGATCATCATAATAATCATCACGTAACCCAAAAAACGGTGAAAGGCGGACACAAAGATATTATATATTAAAAAGAAGTATGGTATAATATCATTGGGTGGACACAAAAGTCCCCTTAAGCCTGTTTGAGTTTGTATTCTCATTGGGGGGTTTTGCCATAATCGCTAAGCTTGGCAGGTGGGTTAGCGATCGCAGTTGAGTTGTTTTGTACTCGAAGGATGCTGGTGCCCTTCCTCCGGTTAATACCATAGCCGCCTTTTACGACACCAAACGTGAAGAGATGGGGTGGTTCTATTCTAAGCCGGCACAACACAGTTGATAATCAATACATGATAACTAGTCTAATTACTGACCACAATACAGACTTTTCATTTGACATTAAGATCTACTGTTTTGTGCTTCTGTGGTGTGTGTGATAATAAAATCCATTGTTACATATTGAATCTGTGCAATGTATTATCCAGACAGCCAGTATCATTCAATTGAAGTGATATTTATCCAGTCACATGCAAAATGAATTGAAGATTTAATCACATAAAACCTATTAACATCGTCCGAGATTTTTTTGTTTGTTTGATTGGAGAAGTCTTAGTTGCGGGGTAGCCAACAATATTTTGCAGTGTCGCTGTCGGGTATAGGTGGACTTATTGCTTTTTATCCTGTGGAGTTGCTATATTAAAAACTATAGTTAATTGTAACTCTGTTTGCTTGTGCAGTGGTACGTGATTTATTACACATTGAGAAATATTTTTACGTTGTCCTGTTCCTTCGTGAATAGGCTTAATTTATGTTAAACCCCCATTGTTTACTTTGCCTTACGCAAAATTCCATAGTCCATTACCATTTATTTTGCCGTGTGGTGCCGGCTCAGAATGCCACCACCCCATCTCCTCCCATGGGTGTCGTAAAAATCGACTAAGGGATTAATCGGAGGATGGGCAGCAGCGTCCTTCGAGTACATTAACAACTCAACTGCGATCGCCAACCCGCCTGCCAAGCGTGGCGATTATGGCAAAAACCCCCCAATGAGCTCAAAACACATCCATATCGGTGGTTGTGATGATCTTTGGGGGAGGCCTGTGTCCAACAGTGGACTTCATTAGGCCGAAATGATTACCATTTATGAAGTTTTGTAAGACTGTCGTATTGCGCAAATTCAAATAAAAATAAACATAACCTACGTATTGGCTAACAGTTAAATGCTCAAGTTAATTTCAAGTTTATTATCGTTTCGTATGTTTGCGACCTGTCCCACTTATTAATTTTATTATTTACGCACAGGTACTAAAATTTAAGTAAGTTGTTAAAGTATTGCCACGAAGTGTACGAACGCACGGCTACATATCAAGCTATTCATTACCAGTATGAGCTGATCTCACATTGTATAGGCTTTCCTTACGATGAGAGATCAGCCTGAACTAGTTATTTATAGCTCGATGTTAAGCCGTGCGTACGTGTTTATACGGCAGTTGGCACGGTTGGCGCAGTCGTTAAGCAATTGGTTTTCTGCGCTCCGTATGGCAGGTTCGATTCCCGCACGGAATAAATAGTTATATGATCTATATATAGTTGTTTTCACGTCTAACACTAACTGTGCCTACGATACAGGAGAAATCCTATTCTACTACCTACCTATAGGTACTAAATCATAGTTCTTTTTAATGTATTAAGCCTAATGGGAATAAAATATGTTTTAATTACTCTTGTCACAAAAGACAAGGCACTTTGAATTAAATTATTAAGCCTTTTTTTACTGGTCGCCAGCGGAAATTTTACATGAGTTTCCTCCGCCCTGGGAAAGGGTGAATGGGCATGCCGGTCTCCTACCGGTTAAAACCACTGGAGCGGTCATCTTCGGCACTGAAGGGGACTCCAGGTCCTCGTATGATCACACTAGCCTTTAGGCACATTTTGGAAGGCGACTGTAAAAAGGTCACCCCCAGGTACTTCTCAGGAAGGATTGTAAAGAGTCCCCCCCAAGTCTCGATGTGCGTTGTGCTGCGTACACGGCGCGCCATCGTCTTCCTGGGGGTCACTCGGTATGTGCACGCAGACTCCCCAATCTGCGCGCCCAAGACCCCCGAGGCCCCAACCATATAGCGATAGCAGGGGGTAAGTTCCAAGTTTATCAGTTGTTATAGTCTGCAGAATACACAATCGCCTACCTCTCAGAAGCAGCCATGCAGAAACCTTTTTATCCATACAATTAACTGTCTTCCTTCGCTTGCATAGTACAGTAATAAAATTGTTACAATACAAATTCGTTTAATACGAAAGAATCGTAAACCCTCAGTCCCTGCCAAGACATAACAAGTCTATTTAATCCGTCAAGTTACTTGCCAAGTCTGGGCTATAAACTTAGTCCTTTTATTAAGTTACCATAGCATGAAATGTTGGCAGTTGGCAACTTAAATTGCTCCCATGTCAGTTTGAAACTTGTATTAGGGTTTTTTTTGTGAGCCGCAGACGATAGCGCAGTCTGAACAAGACAGAGTGATGGATATCGATGGGACATCTTGGATAGGAACCATTACTTCGTAGTGCATTTAAACTTCGTTTCTTTTTGCTTATTGTAAGTGATCTTAAGCTCAGAGAGCATCAAGGATGATTCTCGTAAAATATAGTGCGCGGTTCAATCTTACGTCTAAAAGTGCGGGTGATATTTTTGATCGTGGTTTTTTATATTGAATTAATCAATCATTGGCGTCATTAATAAAATAGAAATGTGGAATCATCAACATCGTATCAGCCCTAATACGTCAACTTCTGAACACATTCCTCCATATACAGCCGAATTGTCATAAAAATTATGTAAGAAATAAACCATAAGAATATAATGAGAAAGACAAGCAAGTACCTAACCTGTCCGAGATAATATCAATAATAAATCTTTTTCCTTTCCAATTCTTTTCCCAAATCATTCGCAACTAAACCAAGCGAACAGTCAATCCCTCATAAAGTGAATGAACTCCTAAAATTTCGACCATAAACATCTGAATACGCAAAACTTCCGCGGCAGGGTGTACGCCACTTTTATTAAATTCCTCCCAGTTTTATGCCACGGGAGTCCTATGTTTATAGTCCTATAAAAATAGTTCCACCAGCTCGTGTAATAACCATTACATTTTGCAGTCAGGTACAGAATTTATAAAGTAAATACCTAATTAAATAAATTACACGAGCATAACCATTCTTTTTTACAGTCAGGTACAGAATAAATAAAGAAAATAAGTAGCAATACTTTTGTTTATAAATGCGAACTATTTTTATGTGACTAAAACTAGAACTATAGAATCTTCATGTAGTCCATAACCTTAAATATTTTGATTTGTATTCTATAACTACGAGTAATTATGTCATACTCGTACTCGTAGAAGCGTAGTTATAAGGCAGCTATTATATTTAACGGAAGTAATCTTTTTTCCTGTGGCAATAATACAGCTGATTTGAATTTGTCCTGATATTTAATATAAAATATTATGTTTAAATCATAAAGATACGGCTATATCCCAATTATTCACTACATTAACTGTTTAAGTAAGTGTATACAATAAATGTTGCGCAAAATATTAATGTGAAACTATGATGTTAGCGGATAAACTTTGCAAGTCGTCGTCATCTCATATGCTGGTATTATATTATTGTTGATTATTTTATTCATTAATATATATATTTAAGGTCATCACTGACTCACTGACTGACTGTCACGCTGTACGATTATTCATTATTTTGATGATTATTCTTTTACTGTTTTAACTGGCGCTTGCCTCGCCTTACAACTCACTAGTTTAAACAGAATTAGTAACGTGAAACCATCAACACATTACAATCGGCCAACAAGATATGTGCAAATGTTTATTATTTTGTAATTAACAAACTACCTATGCAAGTAGTAAAGCAGGTAAAAGCTACCGATAGTAAACTTAGCAGCTCATTTTCATTATACTGCGGTTATTGAAATAATATTGTAGTCGTGATGTATATTGATATCATGAATACGAATGATGTATAACAAGATACTATTAATTTTAATCGTGAGATTCATCAAACTTAAGCGCATTTAATGATGGAAAAATTATTTCATAGTAATGTAAAAATCAATCTACATAGACAATTTCTGCACTTTAATCAGCATTTAGAATGACTTATAAATAACAACCAATGTTGGCAACATTAAGTTTTAATATCCATTGAAGGATAACTAGCTACTTTAACGGATCACTTGTGCACTGATGTGATGGACATTGAAATCGTGTACGTTTGCGATAGCACCACCAAGTCAACCAATAGGCTATTGAAATCGAATGCGCATATTCTTTACACAAAATCCTTATCTATATTTTTGATGTTCTTTCGACTTTCACTATCAAATACTAGCTGATATGATGTTATTGATAATGTCGGATATTATAATGAGTGTTTAGATAAATGATAGCCAATGGGTACTTTCATAACATTTGCATGATTATAACTCTATTTATTGTTTTCGTACGCAAATATGTATACGTGTGCATATTAAAATTTATCGCTATCGTAAAATGTGTTGTTAGTTAGATAACATTGTTGTCTTGCATACTACATTAGGATTTAGTAATATTATGTATACATTTACGCAAAATTCATGGGCGGGGTAATAGGGAGGCTCGTGGGTCTCGAACGCGCCGGGTGAGGACGATGCACGTTCATTCCGACCCCGAAGGCCCGTAGGAAAATACGGCAGCACGCACGTGGTCCCGTGCCGCCATGTGCGTACAATGCACAGCGAGGCTTCGCGGGGATTTGGGGATCCTTTACAATCCACCCTGAGATATGGCGGGAAGAGAGCCTCTTTACACTAGAGAAGGTGGTATTTTTACAATCAATAGGTGGTTCCTGCGCGCCCATTTGCGAGATGCCGCAACCCCTTTTGGTGCCAAAGCTAATCGCCTAGGTTTTAGCTGGTTCCTTCTGTGTGGTTAGTAGCCAACCATGTGTTAGAGTTGTTCAAACCGCCCAAGGCTTCCGACTTAGTTTAATTAATTGTCTCATGACAAGAACCGGGACCGACGATTTTACGAGCTCTCCGAAGCACGACGACACTCAGTTCAAATACCACTATGCGGTCACCCATCTTTATAACGATCGTGCTGGAGTGTTGCTCCTCGCCGATCGTTTACCGAGCAGTGAGTGCAAATGGCTAAGGTTATTTAGACGGTAAGAGCTCGTTATACCCTTCGCCCCTCTCTTCAAGGGCGGTTGATGATGGTGGGAGGCATTTGTTCATCAGTCAGCTGATGAACAAATGATGACGATGATGGTTATTATAAAGATAGTATTTAAGTGAGTGACTACAAATAGTCGCCCCTCGTTATTTCTAGTCGCCCACTTAGTATTTTCAATTACCATATTATTATTAATTCCGAATTTAAACTCGTCCAACCAAACAGGTATGAACTTTTTCTAATAATTAATTAAAGCATTCACACGCAACCAGTAGTGTGTCGTACTTAGTAAATCAAGTCCTTGTGTGTGGCATTGACATTCAGAGCGCCACCGCGGTCGGATGTAGCGGTGTTGTGTCCGGTTGCGCTTGCGCAGACGACAAGTACACACACAAACTTACGTGCATTTAATGTATTTTTGCCTTATTAGGGTCAAAGTGTTAATATGCGTGCGGAAGGTTAAAAAACAGGTGATGTGACACATCTGGAAGGTATATCCGTGTGGTGTTCGAATTAAGAATATTGCACCACTCCATCTCTTCCCGTGGGTGTCGTAAAAGGCGACTAAAAGATTATAAACTAGAGGGATGGGTAGCAGCGTTCCTTCTGTGAAACGGTAGCCGTACTGTGTTCACCAACCCGCCAGCCAAGTGTGGTGAGTATTGGCAAATACCCCCCAAAAGGATGACTCAGTTGTGGACATCTATGGGGGAGGCCTTTGTTCAGCAGTGGACGTATAAATAGCCGATATGATATGATGATATCCGATGATTGATTGACTCGTGTTAGTAAAAGCAGGGTTATGAAATTGGTGTCTATACATTCACAGACCCCGTAAACGTCCACTGCTAAACACCTCTTAATGATCTCGGGCCTCTTAATGATCACTACAATGAGCGGTAATAGGTGATATTTTCATAATCATCACGCTTGGTCATCGCCGTATGTAGTTATGAGCACACGGGAGGATGCTGCTGCCCATCCTTTTGATCTTTTTTTTTTGTGTGGCTTCTCTCATACATTTCCGGGAAATTTGGTTGCTTAACCGGTCATTTTCTGGCGAAGCCAAAAGTGGCCTCCAGCCAGGCTTAAATTTAATATTAAAAACTAAGCAAGTTTCGCTAAGGGCGCCCTCTGCGGGACACGGACCTCGGCTTAGGGCGTTGCTGGGGATAACAAGCTATTGTTTTGGAGACAGCTGGATCGGTATTATTTAAATTGTATTAGGGGACATTTAAAGCTACAGGCTCGGCACGGGCCGGCGCGAGCAAGAGACGGGAGGGAGAACTGCTAACTTGAACGGGAAGGTGACGCGGCGATAGGCCTCCGCGGTGAGGCGGAACCTTTTGATATGAACGCTCAGTCGCCTTTTACGATACCCATGGGTGTCGGAGGATGGTGGGAGGCCTTTGTTTAGCGGTGGCCGTCCTTTGGCTGACACGATGATGATTATTATAATATTTAAGCGAGTGACTACAAATAGTCACCCACTCGGTATTTCTAGTCGCCCACTTAAGTATTTTCACTTACCTTATTACTATGAATTCCGAATTTAAACTCGTCCAACCAAACAGGTATGAACTTTTTCTAATAATTAATTAAAGCATTCACACGCAACCAGTAGTGCGTCGTACTTAGTAAATCAAGTCCTTGTGTGTGGCCTATACGATAGAGAGGTTGTCTATTCTTTGCCGGGAACCACACTGACCATGAAGACTATGTTCAGATGTTCCTTTATTGTCTCTTGTCTGTAAAGGTAAGGTAAAGAAAAGCGGCGTTCGACGTTCAGCCACAGACAAATTTTGCCTTACTTATTACCTGACACTTTAAAGTTTTTGCCTAAATATTATCTTACTACATACCTATTATAACGAGTGTAAGCTGAAGCCCTCAGCGTCCGAATGTTGAGTCGGTCTTTTCATGAATTTTCAGACTTTATTTAACTGATTTCAATATCATCATCATATCAGCCAAAGGACGTCCACTGCTGAATAAGTGGCTCCCCCATAGATTTCCACAACGAGCGGTCACATGCCGCTCTCATCCAACGACTTCTAGCAGCTATTTATTCATTAACATAACAATAATAAAAGTAAGAAATGGAGACAATTACAATAATTGATACTACCAAATATTTACCTCATATCGGCCATTTATACGTCCACTGCTGAACAAAGGCCTCCCCCATAGATTTTCATAACTGTGTCAGCTGGGGGGTATTTGCCAATACTCACCACGCTTGGCCAGGCGGGTTGGTGAGCGCAGTATGGCTACCGTGTCACAGAAGGGACGCCGCTGCCCATCCCTCTGGTTTAGATTCCCTAAGTAGCCTTTTATGACATCCACAGGAGGAGATGGAGTGGTCCTATATTCTTAATCCGGACACCACACGGATATTTACCTATACTGTGCCTATACTTACATTTCATAAACGTATAGATGATGGTCATGAATATGGTCGCACACTAAACCCTCACACATGTAGGTACATTGTACACACATGCAAAAATATGAACAATGTATTTTTGCTACGGTTGGATATAATGATAATTGTGTAACGGTACAGTGTATTAAGTAAGGATTTGTATTCTAGACTTGGTAGCTAGTGCTCATTTAATATCCGTTTATTAGTAAGACAGTGCATACGCAAGGTAGAACTACATTATTGACTCGGGATATGAATACTGTTACTGATATAGAATTGAATAATAATGAAATATATGATAGTTGTATATGTACCTAACGTCGTGTCCTGTCATCATCATTTTATCAACCAATGGTCGTCCACTGCTGAACAATAGCCTCCCCCATAGATTTCCACATTGGCGTCATAGTTTTCCAGTAATCATCACGTTTGGAAGGCGGGTTGGTGGACACAGAGCGGAGTAGGATTAATGGATCCATTCTCGTTTTTCTCAATACTCTTGAGATAAATCCAGATCTAAAGCGGTTTATACGAAAACCGCTTAAACAAGTCTCATAATTACTATACCTGATACTTCTAATCTGAGTCCCTCTTATGTGATGCACGCTTATTGAAGATAATGATAATTTGAACTTGAACAAGTATAAAGAAATATCATCATCATCATCATTTCGGCCGAATGAGGTCCACTGCTGGACACAGGCCTCCCCCAAAGATCACCACAACGACCGATATGGGTGTGTTGTGGGTTCATTGGGGGGTATGCCATAATTGCCATGCTTGGCAGACGGGTTGGCGATCGCAGTTGAGTTGTTAATGTACTTGAAGGACGCTGCTGCCCATCCATCGGCCAATCCCTTAGTCGACTTTTACGACACCCACGGGAGGAGATGAGGTGGTGGCATTCTGAGACGGCACCACACGGCATAAAGAAATATACTCATCATCAATATCGTAAAAACATATTTTGAAGCAATATTGAATAAAAGATGACTTTCATATTACATAATGGTTAGCTCACCATGATAACTTGAAACACACTAGGAAACTCTTTGCTACGGTGACAAGGGTCCGCGAAAAGCGGATGTTACAGTGAAATGTGCAAAAGAAAAAGCGAAGTAGACAAATAGTTTGTATGATTGCGAATATAGTAAATTGACACGCTTTTATTCATTCTTTATGAATGGCTACACCTACAAGGTTCATTCACGTGATGGACTATTATAGCGCGTTCGCATGATATAGTACGATACGGTTTTCTACTTTCACTTGATTACAATTCAGTATTATTATCACGCCAGATACGGAATTTAATAAAATTATCGTCTCCCGCTCGCTTCGCTGGGCATTTCGCGTGGTTTGAATTTTATTTATTTTTCATTAATTGGTATCCTACATTCTATTCCATATCACAAAAATATATCTCTGCCAAATGTCAACTGAATCTGTTCACGATTGAGCATCTTAGAGCCTAAAACATTCAAACATACAAACTTTCTCATCGTTCTATTATAGTAATAAGATATTGGTAAGGTGAGATTTCTGAAGTATTTGGATATTTATTATCCATTGAGTATTTTCCTAGTCAAAATTTCCTGAGCTCAACCCAAATAATTTCATTGACGTATGACAGAATAATATTGCATCTCAATCTCTTTCGTTGTTTATAGTTTGTTACTCCCGCACAGAAATATACTTACGTTAATTATAAAATGAGAGATGTTTCTGGCGTTCATTTAGTTTTGAAGTAAAACTATTTTGAGCGCGATGAGAGTAAAATTTCAAGGTCTTATTTGATTGCAACGTTTTATGCGTAACGTGTATGTGGGCGCATGCGCGACCATGTTTTACTTCTGTGATGCATATCTTTTCTTTTATTTTTCTATTTTTCTGGCGTGGTCATCTTCTGCACCGAAGGGGGACTCCGGGTCCTCGTAAGATCACACTAGAGCCACCCGTTGGTGCCACGCCTTTAGGCACGTCTCGGAGGGGATGACTGTAAAGCGGTCGCCTCCTCTAGCGGAGGGAAGGCGGCTGTAAAAAGGCGGTCCACCCAGATACTTCTTGGTAGGATTGTAAAGGAGCCCGCCAAGCCTTATTGTGCGCTGTACTGCGCACACGGCGGCACGTGGCCACATGCGCACCACCGTCTACCCGGAGGTTGCTCGGTATGAGCACGCAGACTCCCTAGTCTGCGCGCCCGTGTCACGTGAATCTACTGAGTGACACGCTTTTTTTTTTATATGTTGTCACTCTTCTCCGCCAATCCATAGAATGGTATAGAATGCTGGTTTCACTGTTGGATAGCATGTTTATTCGGCAATGTGTTACCTCGAGAAAATATCGTGACAAATGAGCTTAACTATAAGAGCGAAGCCGCGGCGGTTAGCTAGTTATAACGCATTTCTGTAGCTCTAAAACTTTTTCTTTTCCTAATGACGAACATTTTGTTCAAATTACTAGGCGAATGGAAACCCACACCATCTGGTACTTAGTAAATGGAGCGTTATCTGTCGCCCACGATGCCTCTGATTTACCGCTGACTGGTGATCTAGTTAAGAACGAAACTACTATACCGGACATACTAGTAGATGTGTATGTACGTATGTAGATTCGTAGCTCTTCGTCGACCAGGATTCAATATTTAATTATTGAACCAATAGAAAACGTTTGGGTGTTTCGACGTTTGTTACTAAATCACGACATACGGTTGAACCGAATTGCATGAAATCTTGTACTGTGGCAAAACATTATCAATTATACTTATCAGGCTTGGCAGGCAGGTTGGTGAGCGCAGAATGGCTGCTGCTCTACAGAACGGACGGTGCTGTTCATTCATCTAATGTAGAGTCCCTTAGTCGCCTTTTACGACAACCACGGGAGAGGATGGAGTGGTGCTATATTCTTAATTCAGACACCACGCGGTGAGCAGACCATATCCTAGATGCTAATTTTAAATGGAATTTGGTTGGCGGAAACTGAAAATTGAGATTTAGAACTCTTCTGCTTGAACAATAAATGACTGGCATCTAGTATATCAATTGCATCGAGGTTACAGTTCCCCTGTGTTAATCTCATGTGCCATGTTTATACAAATGTTTGTTTCCTGCGGGGATCGAACCCGTTACACGCCAACTGCTCTAAAATTGCCGTCACAGAACTTGCACATGGCTAAGCTTCGTGGCACAAATACGGCCTGAATCTGTCTCAGCAAGAATACAAGATGTCTTTGTTTGTCTCATGTCATTACATAGCTCAAAACGATTACCCCCTGAAAACAATTTTGAGTTTTATTTACACCAATAAATTTGCTCTTAATTCCTGCAAGGATGGTTTTTCAACTCCTAAAGTCTAGTTCACGAAAAAATGCCTGCAACAAACAGCCAGATACTGGTGATCCAGTTAAGAATGAACTATAACGACCAGTTTCAAGTCTATATTATTGTACACTTATCTCGTCGCAGAATCCGTGTATGATACAACTTGAAACTCGAAACTGGAGATTTGTACTACTTTTTGTAAAGGTCAAAGTTGTTCGGTGGGAAAATGTTATTTGGTCAACGACGTCTGTACATGAAGATTTAGATCGTAGACAAAACAGCTGATAACGGCCATTTTGTTTCAGTATGGAAAACGGTACTAACACTATTTTTAGATGAGTGTTACTCTTGATTATTCCGACGAAAAACATACTTACTTACTTAACATTTCCTCATGAAATGAAATGCTTAATCGCAAATTATATGATACATCAAAAAACCTTTGATTTCGTGTCATTCCACTCGATAATAATTAAATAAATGGCACTCTTGATCTGCACGTGGTTGTTTCGGGTCCGGGTGTATTTTTGTAGATTTGTGTCTGTAAACGCACCCACGACACGAGAAAACCTAGAGAGGGGAAAAGCTGTATTGTTACTAATTTTCACTGCGGATCCAGAATTGAGTTTGCTTAGTGAGTTCTTATAGAATAGCACTGCAACTTACCTGGGTACAACAGCAACATTGCTTTTTTAGGTTCCATACCGCACGTGTGCCACGATGCTGGCGGTAGCTTATTGCCATGGAGTAAACCGATTACCCCATTTGACTCTACAACTTATGTGGGTTGATAAGCTACTGACAACTTATATTCTAGTGTCATTTCCACGTTACCACAAAAATACCGTTATTTGCCAATTGGTTAAACCTGAATAATTTCCGCACACAACGTGCAAATGTAGGTAAATGTTATGTACTATTAAAAACATAGATTATGCGGGCAGGTCGTCGACTTGGCTACAATATAAATAAGTACTCACTCTTTACGGCTGAAGTTAAGAATCAAAATATATTTCGGCTCTTTCATATATCGAGATGAAAGTGCATAGAGCATTATATTTTATGGTGTAAGAGTAATAACATTGTAAATATTCATGGTGAAAGTTATCTCGACGAAAGGTCGAAGATTTATGAGTTTTGATGTCTATATTTGATGGTAGCGATGGAACTGGAGTGACGTATTGGGACCATTCTGAAGAATATATGGTCCACATCAGGATTTCCTTTATTTAGTCTGATACCAACTGAGATGCAGTTAGACGCCTTTCTTAGCTTTCTAGTTTTGCGGTTTAATCGAAAGAACCTGAAATGACATTTACAGTTTCTGTGTAAGTGTTAAAGTAATCGTTCAGTCCAAAAACAGAGTCAACAATGTGCCGTAAGCTACGAATAGTACCAACCCATCTCATCTATGATGACGACGACTATGGGATTAGTCGGAAGATGGGGAGCAGTATCGTTCAAGTAGGTACATTAACAACTCAAGCCCACCTGTCAAGCGTGGCGATTATGGCAAACCCTCCAAGTATCACACACCCAGACAGGTCACTTTCACGATCTTTGGGGAAAGCCTGTATCCAGCAGTGGACTTTATTCGGCTGAAATGATGCGGGAAAAGTTAAATTTGTATACCATTCAATGTGGGAGATGGAGTCATGGCATACTCGAGAGCTGTACCTGCAGGATTCTTCTAGAGGAAAATTCAGATATACTAACTATTTATATTGACGGCACGGTTGGTGCAGTGGCTGATACAGTCGGCCGCTGCACTCCGGGTCGTGGGTTCGATTCCCGCACGGAACAAATATTTGTATGATCTGCAGGTAGTTGTTCCGTGTCTGGGTGTATTGTTTGTGAAACTCATGTCTGTAAGCGCACCAACGACACACGAGAAATCCTAGTGTGGGGCAAGGTTTAAAAAAAATTACACACAATTCTGAAACTGTAAAACTTAATCGTTATACTAAACGAGTTTCATATATATATTCCAACGCGGAATATTATCAATTTCTACGGTCCGGTTATTTGGTAGAGAAATTACTTGGATCGCGTAGCTTGTTGCAAATGTACGTACATATCTGGACAACCTGTCTGCCTACTTTTGTAAGTAGATGTTTACTAAAATGCACGTACCCACCTCTTAAGAAATTGGCTATTAATCTGGCTATTATTATTCCAATTAATGATGTGTGTGACATAATGTCACCTGCAAGGTTGGACTGTGTAATTGATCACTCACCTTCAGCATATATACCTTTTTTATTTTTATTGGTGCCCAGTGGTAATTCTACATGAACTTTCTTCACCCCGGGGAAGGGCGAAGGGGTATGCCTGACTCCTACCGGCTAAAACCACTGGAGCGGTCATCTTCGGCACCAAAGTGGGGCTCCAGGTCCTCGTAAGATCACACTAGAGCAGCAGCGATAGCCTGGTGGCTGAACGCTTGCCTTCCATACAGGAGCTCTGAGTTCGATCCCGACCCACACCTCTAACATTTCGGTTTTATGTGCGGATCAGAATTTGATTATCACTTGCGTTAACGGCGAATGAGAACACCGTGAAAAACCTGCATACCAGAGAGGGCTCCAAAATGTTCTCAATGGTGTGTGTCCGCCAACCTATATTAGGCCAGCGTGGTGGTCTAAGGCTCATCGTGAGAAAAGCCCATGCCCAGCAGTGGGAAAGTAATGAGCTGATTATATTAAACAAAGCAATTAGAGAAACACCAAACAATTCATCTATATTTACTACTCTCTCATAGTAGAGACTACTCATTAAAAAATTACACAAATCTTCATTAACCAGAACTATATTGCAATAAAATTGATCAGTACTACCATTTATCAATCACATTTTAATTGAGCCTATATCAGTGCAGTAAAACAAATACAGCAAATCTACTTATCACCAACATTGACAATTAATTCTTAGATATTAAATTATCTTTCGGTTCTTGGAAGCGGTTTTATCTGGCCTAATGTGTAAAATAGTTTCTTTAGATCCAACACAGGTGAATAATAAGGAAGTTGAACTTAGGAAAAACTTAAAGTGGGTCGAAAAACTGCCTGACCTTTTACAGAAATAAGCCATTATTGCCGCCTTGGGTGTAGAAAATGACATAATTTTTCAATCTTACTTATAGCTACTTCCCGTATTTGTTGTTGCAATACCAACTTAATAATTAAGCGGTAATCGGGAAGTTACGTACCTATCTTTGTTGTTTATTTCCGAAAGTAATCGGAATACTATAAACAGTTTAGTATTCTGATCGCAATAAAATATTAATTATAAATTGCTTGTGTGGTGTCCAGATTAAGAATATAGCACCATTCGATCTCCTCCCTGTGGATGTCGTAAAAGGCAAGAAGGGACTCTATATCAGAGGAATGAGCAGAAGCGTCCTTTCTGTGGAATAGCAGCTATTCTGCCCGCCTTATACCCGCCTGCCAAGCGTGGTGAGTACTGGCAAATTCCTCCCAAAATGGCGCAAATTTGTGGCTGATATGGTTATGATAACAAAACATGAAAGAGCACTCAGCACAGCGACCATCTAAGTAATCTACGTACCTCTCAGTCGCCTCCTCGCCGAGCATTGATCACCACGCGCACACTGCCACTTAGCGATTTCAGACCACTAAATCCAGCCGTCGTATTTTGCTTGACCGTTAAACTAAGTTGTGTCATAGATTAACTAAGAAAGTAGAAGTCGCATTGATGGATGCCAGGTTTTAAAACAGTAGATAAAGTTACCAGTTCAAAAAGTACTTTTTAACTTCACACAGGGACATCTTTACACTTCACAAAAACATACCGAAGACGATCAAGCGGTGACGTAAATAGTTACACTCGTAACAAAAGTGCGTTACACAACACCGAAATTGGCGCTGATGCCGTTATAATGGCTCCAATAGTCGGTGTGGCACGGCCTTAATACTCAAATGGAGTGAACCGCAATTTGGTTGGTTTGAAGCCGACACGCGATGGTTTTGAAGGAAATGAATATTTATTTGTGTTAAACGTGTATTGAGAACTGTGATGGGTGGAATATTGTGGGGTCGCCATAGTGAAAAGTGCCGTAGAAGTCCATTTGACTGTAAATAATACGAACGCCTGAGGGTTTCGTATCATTGTATCAGCTTAGGGCAATGACATTTTACAAATAGACGCGCCACACACGATCATTACTGCACTACAGAACGGCGCGCCGGCCGCCATTAGACCGCGTAATCAACAATAACACAAAATACTATTTTTATTTACAATGTCGATTTACGTTACGTATTTATTTATTTATGAAATAAAACGATTTTTTCGCTCACAGTTGCAGTATACATTGTGCGTCGTCTATAAACACAAGAGGGAATTATTCTTTCGCAATATCTTGCTGAATTACGCTTATGATTCACGTCGAGCCACGACACTGGTCAATGCGTGACTAAGTGAACCCCGGGCAATTATTACCTTGTTTCATGTGACCATCTTAGAGCGCGGGTAGCGCATCTACACTTATAAAAACATAGGCTTAGGGTAATTAGAATTATACCTGTTGAAGTAAATTTTGTTTTTGTGGTTTTCTTTCATGCACGTAGGAAAACTGCAATTTAAAGTCAAGTAACAATTCCACACAAAACCAATGATTTTCAGATTTTTTAACTTCCTTACGTTCCTATGATGCAATTTTAAGATTTTGGGTCCACGGAAGTACCTACCTTAAACTTTTGATGTGCTACTTAGTAAGGTAGTCTGTCAGTATGAAAATATTCTTTGAATGGTCGTATCTTTTTATGGCATAGAGTTAGAAACAGGATTTTTTTACAGGAGTGTGAGGCTGTAGTATTTGGTATTAATTTTAACTCGATACCTCGAGTAGAGAGTCGCACACTGAGAATTCCTTACTCGGGATCCCTTGCGATCGGGATGACATGTTTAAGTAACAAACTATTATTTTGTGGGAGCTCGTGTGTAGTAAACTATGAAATTAACCTCAAATATAAGTTGGTCTCGTAATAATTCGACTTGGGATTAAAATAAGTGACTTTCGGATTTATTCCTTCACTTGTACTATAAGACCTCTCATTGCGCCAAATTTCATAATTCAAGGACAACGGGAAGCACTCTATAGGTTTTGATAAATGAAAATTGTGAGCTTCAAAATGTGTCATAGACAGCCTTATCTTTTGATTGTATTGAATTACAGTCGAAATTTATAATCAATCTAATCCAAAATCTTCAGATTTAAGACTTTGAACTTAATCTGTTTATGTGTTAAGATCACATTTAATACAAAAACCAGACCAATCCCCAAGCCCAAATCCAAAGATTTTGGAATAGAAAGATTATAAGTTTCGGCCGTTAGAATTAATCTTAAATTTTAAATTTTTCATAAAGCAAAGAGACCGTAATCTTTATTATTTGATATACATTTCAACCTGATACCTCTACCCGTTCCTGAGAAAAGGGGGTCTTAGAAGACGGACAGACGGATAAAAAGGCATCCTACAAGGCTTCCGTTTCTACAAATTGAGTTGCGGAACCCTAAAAATAGTATGTAATTCAGAAGTCTGTCCTGAAAATTGGTTCGATTTATTGGTCTCTATACCTGTAAAGCTTTGTGTAATAAAGGGTGCCACGATATGTTCTGTAAAGAACATTATACTACAGAGAAATATAAAAATAGTGCGACAAAGATCGAATTATTTCCATTGTAAACAATGTATGCACCGAGGAACCAATAAATTGCTCCCATTTTCAGGAGATTGTACAAGTCTCTCGTGATTAATACCACCAAGAAAATAATTTTGCGTTATATTTACAGCCAATCAACTCAAAACACTTATAGTATATCTCTTCCCGACTTGTTAAATCATTTACATAATATGATGTAAACCGTATTGTACTTGCCTCAGAATTTATCATACACTTAACTTTATACCACAATAACAAACATTAATTATAACGATAACATTTCTTAAGTCTTACGTATAAGGTTCAGAGTAACAGCAAATAACTTTGCAGCAACTGAATGGTTATGGAAATGCTTTCACTAAAAGCTGATAGTTGAGAAGTTGAGAATTACATTGCTTATATAATTAGTCTAGTTCTTGTTTGAAAATTTCAGGGCATAACTCAACAGTAAACGCCAATCCATATTAAATACATATTTACTATTAAAACGACTTTTCATTGTTTGTTGCGTGCTTTAATTATACAGACCGTTTCATCATCATCATCATCATATCAGCCAAGTGCTGAACAAAGGCCACCCTTATAGATTTCTACAACTGTGTCGTCATTTTGGAGGGACCTTGCCCATACTCGCCACGCTTGGCAGGTGGTTGGTGAGCGTGGCAAGCTGCTTGTTTCACAGGAACGAAGGGACGCTTCTGCCCCTCATCCTGCTGCCTTCTGGTTTAGAGTCCCCTAGTCGCATTTTACGACATCCACGGGAGGAGATGAAGTCGTGCTATATTGGATCGAAATAGCTTACAGAAATATATCGCGTTTATTTCATTCATTTGACGGCATGGTTGGTGCAGTGGTTGATACAGTCGACTGCTGCGCTCCGGGTCGTGGGTTCGATTCCCGCACGGAACAAATATTTGTACGATGTGCAGGTAGTTGTTCCGGGTCTGGGTGTATTGTGTGTGCAATTCATGTATGTAAACGCACCCACGACACAGGAGAAATCCTAGTGTGGGGCAAAGTTTTATAAAAAAAAAAAAAAAAAACTATGTGCTTACGTACAGCACCCATACGTGCCGTATACCTACATACGCGCAACGTGCAGCCCTTTTTTTTAAATATTTTTTTTATTGATGTCCAGTGGCAATTCTACATGGAACTTCCTTCACCCCGGGGAAGGGCAAAGGGGTATGCCGGACTCCTACCGGCTAAAACCACTGGAGCTGGACTAAGATCACACTAGAGCCGCCCATTGGTGCCACGCCTTTAGGCACATCTCGGAAGGGATGACTGTAAAGCGGTCACCCCCTCTAGCGGAGGGAAGGCGACTGTAAAAAGGTCGCCCCCCCAGGCACGTCTCGGGGAGGATTGTAAAGGATCCCCCAAGCCTCGCATTGCGCTGTGCTGCGCACACGGCGGCACGTGACCACGTGCGCGCCACCGTCTTCCCGGGGGTCGCTCGGTGTGGGCACGCAGATTCCCCAATCTACGCACCCGCGACCCCCGAGGCCCCCCACCATGAAGTGATGGCAGGGGGCTCAGGCGTGTTGGACTTGGGAGCCGGGACGGTTGTTGCCCCGGCGCCGTCTCGTCCTTCTTCGTGCGGGATCAGCCCTCTCCCGATCCCGCAATGTGCAGCCCTAGCACATACAATTATAATATTATTAATGCACAAATACATGAACTACAAAAGAAAACAATATTTTGTATGGTGGTATAACACACATTTGTTTATAATAAAAACCTAAAACATGATAGGTGCAATACACAATTAAGCACACATTTGTATAGTGGAACATAAATGCGTGCACGATACATAAATAAAATACTACTCTTAATTTGCTCAACTTTTCGAACACTACAGCGTCCGTGGTCACGAGCAGTCGTAAGCTATTTCGATTCAATTGAGTGGCTATTCGCGTAAACTTCAGAAAATATTATGGTGCTATATTCTTAAATATACTACACGGATACTTATTTAAACACAAACAAGTTTGAAATATATAGTTTCGTCGACGCCCGAGGACTTTTAAGATCTTCAAATTGAACACGGTCGTAAAGATGAGATAAAAAAAAAAAAAAATCATATGAAACCATTTACAGGCACTTATGAATGGTCAGACTTTAGTTGCCGCGTTCAAAGATGTAGAATTCCTATAGAGAAGAACAGGCCAGAAACTCCGTGGTGACACTTTTTAAATCATAATTTGTGTTACAATATTTAACAACATTGTTCTTGAAAGGCAGGTTATGTGAGGACAATATAGAAGAAAAGATTCTAAATTACATGAAGTCAGATTTTAACATTCATAAAACTCATGATTAAATTGCAAAGCAGTATTAAGCTGACCAGTCCCAACAGTACTCGTTCACGACCATGACGCTTGCATTAGCGTCACTAACCTCAACCATATTGTAGGGTAACTATTATTATTATTATTAAATACACTTTATTGTACAGCATATAACAAAAACAAGGAAAAGAAAAACAATAGTCAATGTACAATCGGCGGTCTTATCGCATACAGCGATCTCTTCCAGACAACCTTTGGATGGATTTGGGAAATAAGACACACATATTTAATGATTAAAATACACACTAGTACAATAAAAATAAATAAATGCTATATACAAATAAATATTGTATGTGTATATATAAATCGTAAATACGAATAATGAAGAACGAATAAGGAATAACAAGTTAATGTGACAAATGATGTTCTTTCACCAATTTTTAAAAAACAGTCAGTGATTGTGCACTTCTCACAGGAAGTGGTAATGCATTCCACAATCGAACAGCGTCAGTGGTGAACGAATTATCAACGAAATTAGTTGAAAGCATACGAATTTTTTATGTCAAATTCTCTGATGATCTCAAGAACTTAGAAAGTGTATCACTCAGGGACTCAAAACGTTCTTTAAGGTAAAAGGGGGTAGAAGGGTTGAAGAGTACATTGTATAGTAGTGAAAGAATATACGTATTCCGGCGAAGGCGAATAGGTAGCCTTTTAAGCTTAGTACGAAATTCAGAAACATGATCATATTTGCGTAGTCCAAATATGAATCTTATACAAAGGTTTTGAAGACGCTCAATTTTATCAAACTGGCTCTCGGTGAGATCGAGATAGCTAGCATCAGCATAGTCGAAGATTGGAAGGAGGAGAGATTGTGCTAGCGCAATTTTAGTGGTAATAGGGAGGAAATTTCGGAGCCGTCTCATAATTGAAATTTTCCAATATTAATACGCTTGGGAAACAGATTCGTGGTCGCAGTAAGTTAAGTAAAAATTAGTATAGCACTGACTGTTTTATTGGTCACGTTTTGCGCCCGATGAAATGTGGAACCATCTTTCACTAGCAGTTTTTCCCAACACATACGACATAAGGTCCTTCAAGAAAAGAGTGTGTCTCCCTCAAAGGTCAGCGATGAATCAGCAACTCTGGTGAGCAGCGATGATTGCTTATTTTAGGTGACCTTTTTTAGTGGACCCAGTGGATATTCTACATGAACTTCCTTCACCCCGGGGAAGGCGAAGAGGCATGCCTGACTAATACCGGCTAAAACCACTGGGGTGGTCATCTTCGGCACCTAAGGGGGGCTCCAGGTCCTCGTATGATCACACTAGCTAGAGCCTACTTTAGATGACCTGCATGATAGTTTGGTCGTCTGATAAAAACAGATTTATGTTGCCGATCCATTTAGAATTATTTCTCAGTCATCTTATAACACCCAGGGAAGAGAGTAGTGGCCTTTTATACCGGAAACTTGAAAAACTGGAATGAGCTGTCGGATTTTGAACCCAAAACAATAAAATAAAGACAATTTCAGTAAGTAACTCTGCCTGTTTCTAAACTTTTTGGGGACTTTTTTCTAGTGTCAGTTATCGTTAGAAGTTGCTACGAGGGGGGACCGGACGAGTTACAGTAGTAACACGGGAATAACAACAGCATTTCTAAACTTCCAAAAAGCCCTTTAGCTTTTATAGCTGAAAGCCTCTGAATAATTCTATTTCTATTTCGTATTTGTAGTATAGCAAAAACAAATATTATGTCAACATACCAGAAGTACTCGTAATATTATTTTCTACATTTTGTGAAAATGTTTTTAATTAATTACCGCGGATTCGTGACAGGCGCCCCCGGAGACTTGTAACACAGGTACTGTTTTCAAAATGTATATCAGGTATCAGTCTTTTACAAAGGTGGTATCTAGTTCGGGCAATCTATACCTATATATAATCGCTGTATGTATGTTCCCTATGGACTTCAAAACGGCTGGACTAATTGTCATGAAATTACAGTCAGTCTTTAGATTAGCCCAGCAGGGGATCCTGTGAAGTTTGGTAGCGATTGGATAAACAATTTGTTTTTTTTTGACAATTTTGCGTCATATAAGTAATCTGGCTATAGATAAATTAGTGCTACCCGTGCGAGGCAGGGGTGGGTCACTAGTATAATATTATTATACTCAACCAATCTGTGTAAAAGCAATGATATTATAAAAGTGAATCATTATATCGGCCATTTATACGTCCACTGCTGAACAAAGGCCCCCATAGATTTTTACAACTGTTTCATCATTATGGGGGGTATTTGCCAATACTCACCACGCTTGGCAGGAGGGTTGGTGAGCGCAGTATGGCTACTGTTCCACAGAAGGGACGCTGGTGCCCATCCCTCTGGTTTAGAGTCCCTTAGTCGCCTTTACGACATCCACAGGAGGAGATGGAGTGGTGCTATATTCTTAATCCGGACACCACACGGTGTCGGTAAAAGTGAATAAATAATCGTTATTGTTATAATATTATTAATTAAATAAACATTAGATTTTTATTATTCCGACAGATTTATAATGCACTAAATTATCGTGACTAAACTTTATAGCGTCTACAATAGTAACATTATAGCATGTTATATTACTTTAGAACTCTTACTTTGTGCAGACTTCGAGGCACACATGGCTGGTTTAATGTCAGAATGTAACGAGCCATATAAACTCATGAAACCACCCTGTATATACATAACTCATCTAGTTACGTATATAGCCGTCTCCATAAAACAAGAGAAAGTCTTGGTAGCATAAAGTTTGCAGCACTTTTTGCAACTAACAATAGGCGCATTAGCACATCGAGTCCGCTGATTGGTCGTAAGGTCGCGGGATCAAATCTGCCTTTGAACTGGTATACCGCTAACAAGATTTTACTTGATTAGCTGGAAAGCATAGCAGAAACACAAGTGAATGGTTCAACTATGTTATAATAGAAAATTTGCTGTAATTAATTTAGACTTTTGTCAACAAATGTAGTGATAATGTCCAAACTTCATCTTGCGGTGCCATCTTCTATCATTAAGGCGAACTTAATTGTTATGGCTGCTACGAGTTCAGTTTGATCCGTTTTCTCAGCTTTTCAATGCCAAACGGATTTCTTACTTCTAGATTTCTGCTGTTGGTTTTTTTTTAAATACTTATATTGAATACGTAAAATTAACTTTATATCAAGGCATTCAACTGATTATACCTAGTCAAAGTTTTTTTAAACAAAATTTCTACCGTCTCCTAATCTTAATTAGTAGATACATAACGGTAAAATTCTAATTTTAATCCTAGATATTTCGCGCCAAAACTAATTCAATACATTTACCTGATACACTATTACGTATCCGGTATTATAGCAACCGCAAATGCTATTTAAAGGACATTGTAAACAATACCTAATGTCACCTTGTTCTCAAACTGTCATGTCAAGGGTCTCCCACTGGCGATCAGCATTTTGTTATTATTAGAATGATTAGTACCTATTGTTAAACATTTAGCGTTTAGATACGGTGTTTAAAAAGACAAGTAAGCAGGATTTTAGAGGACATTCTCAAAAATTTAAAGTTAAATTATTTGCGTTGTTATTGTTATAACGATGGCTCAAAGTAACAGTCGTAGTTTTGTCATTGAATGAATCTTATCAATATCCGTTTAGATTATGTTTGCTGGTATTAGATATAATCTTACGACTTTATTTTCGGCTACAGATAATCCTGTGTCATATATTATCTTCAGTGAGATGGACTACCAGGTTTTTAAAGGAAATAGTACCTATCCATTGCATGATAACAATGCGTCATACATTTTGACAGCGCTATAAAAATAGCTTTGTCTATCTAAATCTTTTTCGTAAAGAAAAGAATTGTTTGCCGTATTCGTTTCTTGGTCATTTTTGTTTGGTATATTAAGACAATGTATGAGACAGTATCTTTAGATGTCCAAATTAGTAAAAGGAAACGAGTGGGCCAAACTTAAAACAAACAAATTGAGGACATAAAGCTGCGGTGGGTCTGATAGCGGCGCTTATAATGGGTTTATTTTATGCTTTTACATTAAAACCTTTTTCGTAGTGATTTCATGGTTGTTTGTACGTTTTTATTGGTTATAGGTAGTATTATATGGCAGTAATAAATCAGCCTCGAAATAAAAAAGATTTTACGTTGCCAATGATTAAACAGGCCAAGATTTTCTACCATTTGCAATCGTTTTGTTTTCTGTAAATATTTTTACTACTACTGCTGTGTCCCTATGGTGCACAGAATAAATTAATTTTCTTTTTTCTTTCTTTTTTTTGTGTTGCTAATATGGTCTATGACATAACCATTTCTAGACGTTGCCACAAAAACACCGCCCGTGAAAATCAATTCACGAAATTATTGACCTTTAATCCGCAAACTTTTAAACTTTTTGTTTTAAGTTTACATTATCTATTTTTGTATTTTCATGATGATTTCCTCCTTTCTTTTATAGACAAAGATCGCAATGTGTTATTTTCCTTTTTTCGCAGACAAGCTGCCGTCTATGTAACAAGCAAAATTCTCTATTTTCCTTCCTTGGAGTAGGCAGGTTGCCTGCTTACAAGATGCCCGTACTTTCTGACGGAATATTAAATGATGAAAAATAAGAACCCATAAAGGAAACCGGTTAAGACTTATTGTTAGGCACCTACACAGAATTAAACTAAGCATGGAGGATAGATGCAGTTTCTGCAGGTGTGCAAAAGAGTACACATATTGTGTGACTGCGACGCTCTTGCTAGGCGTCGGGCTAATCATCTGGGAACAGCTTATCATGTACCAGATGATTACGCGCTGTTCCATGCTGCTGGCCCAATCGCAGGGTACCTACAATAACTCGTTGATGCGCCAGCAACGTAGTAGATGGCTAGGGTCAGCACAAAAGATCCACAAGGGTCGAGGTGCTTTTCGGCGACAGCTGAGCCAAATGTATGTAAATAGCCGACAAATAGATGAGATAAGATATGGTTAGGCTACGAAAACCTGCACTGGTATGGCATGCGCTTCTTATCCTATTCCTATGAGTTAGACGCTATTATTGCCACATATGGCTTAAAATCAGTAATGACTCATTACACTATATGCAAGCAGATGCTTTCAGCAAGCACTATTTAGTATTTAAGTATACATTTATAAAATATCTTAATTTTTGTCCCGCAGAGCATGCCACCACCCGTGTAAGGCATGAGCGGTCGCGGAGCGGGGGGGCAGCGCTGCCAGCTGATCTTGCAGCGTTGCCTCGCGATACAACTCACCAAGCCCGGAAACGCGCCCGATGACTTCTGGATGTACGAGTCTGGATATCTGCTCTTTCAGGTACGTTTTATTCAGCCGAATACTGTGTGTGATACTAACTAGAGGATTCCGAATTATTTTTAGAATCATGTTGGGGCGGGACATTCTTCGGTATTAATCTGGTTCAGTATTTATGACATTATGTTGATTAGAAAATATTTATTATAATTGCATGCCTTAACCTACCATGCGTTGCTGTGGCTCGATGGACATATAACATGAATTTAATTATCTCATTAAATGCCCCAAAACGAGACACAATTAAAAATCTATTGTGTCTACACGGCTGCCGGCAATTGACAGGTTATATGATGAGGTTATGAATAAATAAATAAAATACGAGTCTCCTGATTTAATAAAACATGCGCGTATGTGAATACAACGATGTGTAAAAATTTCAAAGGAACATACATTTTTTTATATATAGATTATTTGCGTCGACGCGACGATTCAGGTGTTTTCTGACAAACGAGAACATTTTTAAACTAGGAATGGATAAAAATCAATGAGTTTATGCAAAAAGGCGTAATTTCTTACGATAAGATAACGTCTTTGATACATTATGCGCCTGATGTGGAGCTTTCGACCTTATTGCTTATGAATTTTCCTTCATTACAGTCGTGACAATACATACATATATATAGTACAGAATTAACTACATAGGTACTATAAATTCAAATCCCGCACGAAACAAATATTTGTATAATTAGCAGGTAGTATTCGGGTCCAGGTGATATTGTGTATGGAATTTGTGTCTGTAAACGCACCCACGACACAGGAGAATTACTAGTGTGGGACAATGTTTAAAAAAAGTTTTACAGAATGCGAACATTTTAAATTGTATTCCAACAAATATATAAAACAGCTTCATCTTACCCGCTCTTTACATCGCATCGCATTACCCGCTCACACTCGCTCCACCGCCTCACAATATCCTTACACCAACAACATTCTATGTTTACGTTTCGATCGGTTTACAGCTGATGCGACGCGAGCCGCCATAACTCACGTATGTTTTACCATGGTTGGCTTACAAATAGCTACCATGGTTTACCGACTGGGTTTAATCTGTTATACGTGCTTATAGGGAAAAGTCGTATATTGTAGTCGTATACCCCTTGTATTGCACAATGGCGGACCGGCGCCAATGTTGGTGCTTTTTGAAAATACTGCTGTACCTATGACTACTATTTATACTATATTGTGTAACAATAATTATGAGGTATGTGGTCACGTTTAGATGGTAGTGACAGAGGATGCTTCGCGCAATATACATTAAGAGCCCTCGCGAATCTCGCAGAGACCTCTTTGAAGATATCAATGTACTCACAATGGCTTCTCTTTACATTTTTGAAAATATTATGTTTGTCCGTAAAATCTTTGTAATCTACAAGTGTGTGTTTGTAATGTCAAAATAACAGCTTTTTACTAAATCCATATGTAAGTGCCGTGTGGTGCCGGCTCAGAATGCCACCACCCCATCTCCTCCCATGGGTGTCGTAAAAGTCGACTAAGGGATATTAGCTGGAGGATGGGCAGCAGCGTCCTTCGAGTACATTAACAACTCAACTGCGATCGCCAACCCGTCTGCCAAGCGTGGTGATTATGGCAAAACCCCCCAATGAGCCCATAACGCGCCCATATCGGTGGTTGTGGTGATCTTTGGGGGAGGCCTGTGTCCAGCAGTGGACTTCATTTGGCCGAAATGAGTAAAATGAGAGATATGTAAGTATATACGGGACATATAAAAAAAACAATTTTTAATTTTTTTGTCTGTCTGTCTGTATGTTTGTTCCGGATAATCTCCGAAACGGCTGGACCGGTTTTGGCGGGACTTTCACCGGCAGAGAGAAAATAATTCGGGTCCGCGCAAAAAAAAACCCTTGAAATCCAATATACTCGTATATATATATATATTCTATGTGAAGTGTCTATGTCGAAGTACTCTAAATTTCTTTTAAATTAAACGCGGGTGAAACCACGGGTCCCAGCTAGTGTTTAAATAAAAAGCGACATTCATTGTAGAAATAGACATAATAGGAGTACCTAAATCTAGATTGTCCAGAACCAATAAATCATTCTTAGGTAAAAAAAGGTCCTGTGTCGTGAGTACGTTTACAAACATGAATCTCACATGCACAAATACCCAAAACAACTATCTGTAGATCATACAAATATTCATTCCGTGCGGGGATCGAACTTGCGACATGTAGCGCAGAAAGCCAGTTGATTAGCCACTGCGCTAACCGTGCCGACCTAAGACCAAGTAACTATAACAGATAATATTAAGCATAAACAAAAAATCTATTACTACCTCTTACGAGCACATGCACAACGTCATATGAAAGAAAGAGATGTGTATAGAGCTTTGGTTACAGCAAAATAATCGAATGGCACCGTTTCGTACATACTAAAGTAACAATCCACTTTCTGTTAAAACTGTTAGCGTCGTGTGTTATCCAGATGGTTTCAGGTAAATATAGCTGTAGGCGCATTAGGATGACAAGAATATAATAATGGAAATTTGTTCAACGTAATAGGCTCTATTTAGGTAAGTAGGTAATACTATAATCTGTGGTGCCGACATTCACACAGACTCGGTTCTGCTTGACTTTTTTAGTGAAGTAACAGATACAATTATACATATTCCAATAAATATAATTATTTTATTACCTATGTGGCCCACACATAAAACAATAATAAAAACGATATACAGTAACCATAGATATAAAATTTACAGCAGCAAGTTTAAGGACTACTAAATAACCGTAAATTGCATTATATAGTGGTCAGATCGCTTCCTTATCTGTGGGAGATCAAAGCATATACTAAAATACCAGACCATACTTGGGCAGAGGTATACGCTGAGCCAGACATTAATTTAGTTCGAGTGAACTACAAAATTATTCCGCTCTGGTTTTACTTTGATGTTAAGTTAAGGGAGGTTAGCGGGTCCTTCAACAATTTATGTTGACTCACCCAATGAATAATACCTGTCAGAAAGAAAGAAGAAAAGAAAGAAAATCTATTTATTACCACATCAAACGCGCGTCAGTACATTCACATTAATCAGACTAATATGGCTACATATCAAGCTATACTTTCCAGTATATGCTGATCTCGGATTGTACGGAAAACCTATACAATGCGAAATCAGCTTATAATGGAAATGTATAGTCTGACAGACATGTAGCCGTGTGTACTTAATAGAACGATTGACCATAGATTAGAAAAACAAAAAGAAAATACTATCATTAAAAACTGCAGGTTGCTGATGCCGTCTCAAATGTGGCAAAGAGGTCAACACTCAGTACAATACTGTGTTGTAATGGTAGCAGCAACACAGCGCTGTTTTTCAGTGTTAATCCTGCTACATTTCAGTGCTCTACGCTCGATCCGTGGATATGATACCATATTTTGGTTAGCAGTTCGAACCATTGTTTACAGAAGCCGTAACAGAGATTTAGACATTACTTTATACATGACCTTAAAATACTTAGAAGGATAATCTCAACACGCAACGTGTAACCATTTGAACGGGGTTGGCGCAGTGGCTAAGCGATTGGCTGTCTGCTCTACCTGACGCAGGTTCGATACCCGTAAAAATCAAATAAAGGGATTAAAGGACTGCAAATCAAAGGCATGGGCAGCAGCGTCCCTTCTGTGGAATAACAGCCACTCTGTACTCACCAACTCACCTGCGAAGCGTGGTGAGTACTAGCAGATTACCCCAAAATGATGACAGACAGAAATTTTGCATCTGACCAGTATTTTGAGAGGCCAGTGGCGATATATGGGGCTTTGTTTATTTTATTCCTAGGGAATAACTGTGACAGTAGATCTTACGAGGACCTGGAGCCCCCTTCGGTGCCGAAGATGACCGAGTAAAAATTTAATGGTGCGGCTTTGGTGGTCCTGGGGCCACCGCTAACTAACGAACATGTAAACATACTACATTTCACACATGCGCTCGATATATTTCTGTGAGCACTCGACATTGCACTGGTGCCTCAAGGGCAAAACTCCTCATATTAAAAATTGCTTCTAAAGCTATGATCTGTGCGATCCAGTAAAACTTGGTAAAATTAAAGAAAAATAAAAGTTCAATTTTCCTTCCGCCTCTAAACGAGTTTCTGTCCGACTTCTTAACTAAGTAAACTAGCCGAACCGAAGCAGGCTTTCTAGCCAAAAAACTAGGCTGTTTCGGTTAAAGCTCTCGCTAACGCTTATGTTTTAAACATGTATGTAATCGAACGCAAACCCAGTAATGCGATGCTGACCAGTCAGCTGAGACAAAGTTCACACAGTCACACTTATCACTCACCATTCATACCAATTTACAACATTCAGCCATAGGAATTAGGTCTAGTTTCTATTGTAACAAAGTAGTCAGACTGTGATTTCAAGAGTGATAGGATTACTACTATTTCTAGCCTACATTCAGTGATAGTTTACTGACCCTGTGTTGTAGTTTTATTTCGACGCGCACTTTTTGAATCTTGTTGAATAGAATAGAGGATAAAAGTTACCCACCGTGTTGTTAAGGATTTGTATTCTGTTTATTATCTGTATTTTTTGTATGATACAGAATAAAATTTGGAAGAAAGTTTATTTTTTTCAGGGCACAGATTCCAAATTCTTCAATCAAAATTGACGGCACGGTTGGCGCAGTGACTAAGCATTTGGCTTTATGCGCTGTGTCTCGCGGGTACGATCTCAACACGCAACAAATATTTGTATGATCTACGGATAGTTGTTCCGGGTCTGGGTGTATTGTATGTGGAATTCGTGTCTGTAAACTGTACCCACGACATAGGAGAAACAAGAGTGTGGGACAACGGGTTAAACATTTGAAAATAAAACTTATATTTTCCAAGAAGTGCCAAAAATGCGCCTTTTTACATACAAACGAATTTTGTTCTACCACGGCTGAAAATAAATCAAAATTACAATCATGTTCTAATACACATGTCATCAACACGTCAAGATAATCAGTAACTTAGAATAGGAAAGTTGAGATTTCATTTTCTGATTCCTGGAAAAAGTTGCAAAGATTAGATGAAAGATTTTTTATGAATACCAGCATATTCTTGATGAGCCTTGTGGTGTTACGTATAGCACTAACCCATCTCATGCCGTGGGTGTCGTAAAAGGCGAGCATGGGGTTAACCGGAGGATGGGCAGCAGCGACCTCCGAGTATATTAAAAACTTAACGGCGATCGCCAACACGCCTGCCAAGCGTGGCGATTATTAGCACACAAGATACCCAGACTGGACGTTGTAGTGATCTTTGGGGAGGCTTGTGTCCAGCAGTGGACTTAATTCGGTTAAAATTATTGACGATGATGATTGATACTCTTGATATTAACTACTCAAAATAATTTAATTCTATATTGAGAGTGAATTTGACATGAAGATCCGCAAGAAAGCGACATGCGTATGCGCGTAGGACGTATCTAAACACAGTTTCACATACACCAACACATACTTATACAAATACAGTGATAAGCATCACGGTATACGGCAGTAGTTTTTAATTTGACCCATAAATTATGGGCAAATACACACGACCTCGCGTCGGTAGCTGCCTCATAGAAAGTTCAACCTACGGCACGGGTCAGATGCGGCCTCTTTGTGAATCATATACGGAAGAGGTGAAGAAGTTTAGCTTTGTTTTATTATGTGTACATAGCTTTACGGGAGGTTAAGCAATAATAATGATAAGTTTCTGTGTTTAAAACAGATACGCTACAAGTTAAATATACTATATAGTCACTGAAAAGACGGGACAAACGGACGTTTAGCTGGGGAGATTGTTGACGGCACGGTTGGTGCAGTGGCTGATGCAGCGGCTGCTGAACTCCGGGTCGCGGGTTCGATTCCCGCACGGAACAAATATTTATATGAGCTCCAGGTCTGGGTGTATTGTGTGTCTCTAAACACACCCACAGGAGAAACCGTAGTATGGGCCAAAGTGAAAAAAAAGTTCGGTCCCAAGTGAGTGCTGTTTTATATTTTGTTGACGTCTAAAAATAACGAAAATTGTTTATTTTGAATAAATGTTAATTTCTTTTTTTAATAACAATAAATCCACTTTACTGCACATCAAAACAAAAATACAACTACTGATGATAGTGGTTGCACTAATGCAACGAAAGAAAAGAATGTGCTATAGGCAGCCTTTCTAATCTTTTTTAGTACATAGAAGGACGCTACTGTCCGTCCGCTCAACTATATTACCTTAAAAGTGGGTGGTATTTTTTTTCAAGAACAACACTAGATGCACTTTTCTGTTTTACGAATTCACTGATTAGAAGTGTCACGGTGTCCATGGTATGTTAGTGTAAACGGTTGGATTTCTCCCAGAACTCCCAAAGCGGACATCAATGTAATATTACATGATGGTCCCGACGATTTTTCCTGTTTCGTGAGTACAGATGGCCTAGCACGAATATTCTGACGTATAGTATTGTAATCCTAACGTTAATGTGAGTAAATTTTGAATCGAAAATACTTGTTTCGCACACATTTTTTTATTTAAATTGAAGACTTTATTCATAGCTATACCTATATGATACTAATTGTGTTTATCGTATAAATTTCAACGAAAATGCTATAGGATAGTTTTATTTTCAATTAAAATTCAGTCACATTAACGTTACAATTACGATTCATCATCATCATTTCGGCCGAATGAAGTCCACTGCTGGACACAGGCCTCCCCCAAAGATCACCACAGTGACCGCTATGGGTGTGTTGTGGGCTCATTGGGGGGGACTATTACGATACTATATGTCAAAATACTCTGTTCAGTTTATGACATAAACTTTATATGCACAAACATAAATATAATAAGTATAGTAATGTCTTAGATTTTCGCGATTATTACACATTATAATAAAACACTTTTAAAAGGATTCTATCGCGTATATTTTTGAATTTTGATTTTCCTGACGTTTCGAATACTTTGCAGCATTCGTGGTCGCAGGATGACTAAGGTGACAGGCGTCGTTACAGATTTTAAAAAGTTATTTCATTTTATCTACCGTACAATTTTAACCAAAAAAATTAGTTTCGATGCACGCAGTAATCACTCACAGTGTCTTGATGTTTCTTAGTGCGGTATCTTGTTTGTGACTTTATAATTTTAATGCTGCAAAGTATTCAAAACGTCAGGAAAATCAAAAATCTAAAATATACGCGATAGAATCCGTTTAAAAGTGTTTTATTATAATAAATATAATATTCATAGTATTTTCTTTAGTATTATTTATTTATCAAGTAATACTTCTGCAGGACTACTTTATATTTCTATGTTGTATATTATGATTTATCAGATAGATTTTCCATGTTCATAAAGTAGCCATGTTGTCATCTTACGTAAGATATAGTCGCGGAAAATGGATAGGTGCTTACTTATAAACGATCTTAGACTTCAACAGACAACGATGGATTATTCAAAATGCTACTTTGAGAAATCTTGTAATACGAATTGAGGAATTATTTAATGTAGATACTGCTTATCTGTGGAACAGTGTAGATAAAAAAAATGCAATGGTAATGAAAAGCTATCTGGGTGGTGTCCGGATTAAGAATATAGCACCACTCCATCTTCTCCCGTGGATGTCGTTAAAGGTGACTAAGGGACTCTAAACCAGAGGGAGGGGCAGCAGCGTCCCTTCTGTGAAACAGCAGCCATACTGCACTCACCGACCGCATCGCTCAATGCGGTGCGTTGTATCGTCGCGTTCGCTCGTTTCACATTTTGTGTGTAAAATCCCCAACCCAAACATGTCTAAACAAGCTTCGTTTCAAAAACTAATTGCCGAACAGTTACATGTACAGGAAAAGCTTGAAAAAACAACACCTAACACTTTTCCCAACAAGTGTAACAATAAAGACAGACCTGGAATCCACCCCTTTGTTGTGGACAATCTCGTCGTCGCCGCGGGTGGTAATTTCCGCTGCAGACGGCACGTACTCTGGCAAACAAAATATTAAGTCCATTTTATATGACTCAATGGAGATTGATGAGTGTGATTGTCTATGGATTTGTGGTGAATCTTTTTCTTTTTAGTAATCGTAATCGTGTAATCTCTGATATTTCGGTGTTATAGAGACGTAGTTTTAATAAAAATATTTTTTCTATTAATAATTAAAGTTCACGAATCAAGTTATGACCAAGTCTGATTTATTGGTATTTAAGCAAATCATTATATATGTAAAGGCTGAAAAATTAAAGTATGAGTTTACAAGCGTTTTTTACATCAGGTATTATAATACCTATGCCTCAGTCCACAGAACTGAAACATTTACCAGGAAAATCCTTGAATCCTTACTGATTCATTTTGAGGTATCGTGTTTGACGGATGCTATGGACACCAGGGAAATGGTTTGCCCGAATACGGTTTAGCCCGTCAAATCAATTCCTAGACAAAAAAAAATCGAGGAGTGACAAACCACCGTTGTACACATTAAAATTTCCCTTCCCTAATTCCCTAATAGTATAAGCCCATTAAAACTGGCCACTAATATACATATATCTATATATGGCTTCAGTTATTTCTGATATACCAAATTATTCACACAAACTAATGTCAACAACTGCATCCCGCGGCTATAACTTTCGTATCGTCCAGATCTCCACTAAAACTGCCATTATTTGCCAAGCGCGCTCTCCACGTAGTTTATCCCAAGACCACACGTAATTTTACTTCATTTTTTTGTAATTTCACAAAATTACAATCGCTTTCCGCTTCCAAGGTCGCAATATTATCGTCTTTTTTCATTATCAGTTAAATAATTTTACGTTAACGAGAACATTTTTAACGCTAATAAATGAATATTTCGAAACTTTACGTGTAACGTAATAACCCGGCATTGACATTGGTGAAACGAAGTGAGATTTGTAATTAATTTGACGTTAATCGATTCAATTGAATATGACTTTGAAGGTAATTAATATTAACTCGTCTTAATTACCTAATAAGATTTTTAACTGTACCTTATGGCTTCATTATACAAATGCGATTTAACTTTAGAACATTGTAAATGATGAAAAATAATCTTGTGTCATTATTTGCTGGAAAACACACGCCGACCGCCGTTTTGATAAAATTGGTCCTAACATGTTATTCTAACAAAATGGTAGTATAACCTAACTGTTAGGCCGAACAAAAGCATGCTAATATGTTATCCGAGTCTCGAGACGGATGGATAATATGTTAATGTTAAGGTTACGCCCTTATTTGTTAACATATCTTATTAATTGTTTTGTTAGATTTTAGCTCAGCACCTGCCTTAAGAGAAAAACAAAATACATCTAGAATTATTAGATTAATACTTTTATCACTCTATTCAAATTAGATCTTTTTTTCCTGGTTGCTAGACTGAGACCTTTGTATACACATAGTGTCTGCTTAGTTCAAACAGTGTCACATTGCACTCGATATTCACAGGCCTTTGGAAATGTCAAAACGTCGCAATAAATTTGAAATCAGAACTTCCTAACAAATCGGAATAAGAACGCAGTTCCGACCCATAAAGGGACGTCGGGCGCCCTTAGCTCCAGTTGCTTGGTTTGTAATTTTAAGTTTGATTGGAGGCCTCTTTTGGCTTCGCTAGATTATCCGGTTAAGCAGCCGCATCTCCCAGAGATCTTTGCGAGAAACCATAACTCCCCTCACAGTTATTGCTCTACAAAGGTGCATGCGATGATTGGCTATATAGATTTTAAATAGGCATACAATTGCTACAAAGAAGCTTCTTTGAAAAAGCTCCGTTAAGTGTACATTATTATTACTACATATCTATAAAAAACAATAATTAAAATAGTGAGTGACCCATCAATGTATACCGAAACAATGTCAAAATTGGCCATAGACAATTAAGTATTCCCGTAACCTCTTTCTCTGTTATTCAAGCAAAGATAATCTTAAGCAGCCTATGACTTAATCGATACCGAGATTCTCATCTCTAAGTGTATTTAATAGTTTTTATTATCTTCAATAAACAGAAGAGTTATAAAAAACCGATTGCGATCTCGATCAAAGGTTAAAGTGAAGTTATTGTTGGATTGTTAGCTGCGATTTGTCATAGTTTCAGTTAAATTAACCGTGGTTAATGGCGTATTGTGTGAACGTGTGTCTTTAAACTAAGTAACCGACACTTTCCAATGTTTTATACGTGAGAATTATAGTGTAGACGGGATAACAACTCTATTAGTTTTGTATTGTATGGCACTCAGCCAGGGAATCTTCGTCTACATTGTAATATTACTTAAGATTAAGACACACAGTACGTTCTTTATCGCTTAGAATCCATTATATGATAATAGTAGAGTCGAATGTCCTTCAAGGGAGCCCAACTCCTCGGTCCATTGCGAGGCAGTCGGGGGTGGGGAGAGACCAGGAAGGTCCCGGACCAATGGAAAGAGCGTTGAGCGTTTTACTCCTTCCAGCAAATCCGGGGCCATGGCCACCGAAAGGTCACTGGGGGGACATATGGGCGCTACTTGCCCACTACCATTCAGTAGGGTCTCCCCCACGGATCCCTATCCAGTCCCTCCAGGAGCTCGCTCCAGGACCGAGCCTTCGCCTCGCTGATGGCGGTCTGAAACGCCTGCCCGGTGGGCCCTATAGGCCTCGTCAGTTTCTCCGGCTGTAGCACTGTGCCGGCGACGGCTTCTTTGGTACCGGTGGCGGGATGCCAGGCAGACCGCGCTTAACTGTATGATGTCGTCGTTGTAAATTGCTTACCATAAAAAGATACATTATTGCGCCTTCATTAGAAAGGATATGATCAGATGCCTAATCTTTGATGTTGCGATTTCGTGTTTCCATCCGTGACATGTACAATGATTACGAAACGAAATATTTCGCTGTAGTTGTCCTCATGTAAGTTAATAACAATATTCTGTAGTGATCAATTTGCTGCCAATCATGGTGATTGTGGCGACGTTCCACATGACCGATTATTACCTATACTAGGTATGTCTCAATCCTACGAGGCGGCAACTCTCCTGGCGCGTTTTCCGCCTTTTGACATCCTGGCGGAGATGGATGCGTGGGTCTACGATCAGACACGCTCCCTCCGCCAGAGCGGCGAAGGCGCGCCTCCAGGGGCGTTGGACAAGCTGCGGCGGCTAGCTCGGCGGTGCGCACTTGTAAAGTGGCGTCATCGCCTGCGAATGCAGTTTGCAACCAAGCGCGTCGTCGAGGCCGTCCTGCCGCTCTTTGGAGCCTGGCTCAAAAGGAGCGAGCGCGTCACCTACCGCCTGACGCAGGTGCTCACCGGGCATGGTTGTTTCGGCGCGTACCTGCACAGGATAGGACGTGAGGCCACGGCACAATGCCACCATTGTGATAGCGACCAGGACACCGCACAGCACACGCTGGAGGCGTGCCCTGCGTGGGCCGCCGAGCGGCGGATCCTGGTCGATCGGATCTCTCTCTGCCAGTTATGTTGGCAGTTTTATTCAGTCTAGCAGTAGTGTCAGTTATGTTGGCAGTTCTATTCAGTCAGTCAGTTTTATTTATTTGTATAAATGTCAAGTGTCTATGTCGAAGTACCCTAAATTTCTTTTAAATTAAACGCGAGTGAAACCGCGGGTCTCAGCTAGTAGAATATATATATTGGATTGGATACAACCGTTTCGGAGATGACCCGGAACAAACAGACAGACAGAAAAAAAATGTTTTTTGTTATATATTTTCAAATGCATTTAGTAAAAAGCTGTTATTTTGACATTACAAACAGACACTTCAATTTTATTTATTTCTATAGATAAACCAAATATTGGCACTTATGAAACATCAGAATCTAAGTTGCACGGTTCCAAATAGTTGATCTCGTGGAGAAGAGCCGGCAAGAAACTCCATGGATACTCTTTTAAAATAATTGAGATTACAATGATGATTGATACAAATAATTGTAAAACATATACCGAGACATGTAGGTCAATGTGCAAGCATGAAACATAGCACAATAATACAACAACAATAATGGTGCCGGCTTTGCCGTGTGGTGCCGGCTCAGAATGCCACCACCCCATCTCCTCCCATGGGTGTCGTAAAAGTCGACTAAGGGATTAGCCGGAGGATGGGCAGCAGCGTCCTTCGAGTACATTAACAACTAAACTGCGATCGCCAACCCGTCTGCCAAGCGTGGTGATTATGGCAAAACCCTCCAATGAGCCCACAACACATCCATATCGGTCGTTGTGGTGATCTTTGGGGGAGGCCTGTGTCCAGCAGTGGACTTCATTCGGCCGAAATGATGAATAATTTATTTGCCGTGGGAGTTAACGGCTGACCAGTCCCAACAGACGGCACCCGTTCACGAGCATGACGCATGCATCAGCATCGCTTAGCTCAACCATATTGTAGGGAACTGAACGACCCGATACACAACATTTTAGTGAGCATGACAGAAGAGTCTACGAGATGTTAAGGATGATGGTGAATTTATTAGTGTAAAGGTAGTCACCAACATGACTAAATGGATTTCTTCAGCTGCATGTACTTGACTACCGCTGATAGTAGAAACATATGTGTGTAGTATCTGCCTATCTTTCTTTCTTTTCGCGTAGTTAGTGGCCAACCTTGTGTCAAAGTTGTTCAACCCGTCCCAAGGCCTTGGCTTAACGAGTACGATGCCATCTAATGACGACAACCAGGACCGAAGATTTTACATGCCCTCCCATCCACAGATTGACCGCGCCAAGCGTTGCTTAACCTCGCCGATCGTTTACCGATCAATAAGTGCAAGTAAACATACATACAAATTAACATACCTAAATAAATAATCAAATGCGGGAAATCTTTCTGATATCGAAATCAGAATGTCGACTGACATGTATTGGAAATCCAATAAATAAAAAAAAAAATTAACCCCCGCTGCTTCGACGATTTAAAGAGGTGTCTGCTTTTACCGTTCGCCGTAAACGGCAGGTATGTAGGCAAAGTTAAGCTGCTTATACGGGCCTCGTCGAATACCTTTATGGTTGGTTACACTATAATCGATTAAAGCTATCGCCTCGCAGTATCATAGACGTTTTTACTTTCATTAAATATTTTACTTTCGATATTTAAATCCATATAATATTAATAAAATGTTAAGACTCCGTAGTTGCAATTATGCAACTTCGATTTTATCGATACAGATTTAATCGGGTCCATTAAAATCGATTACTTTTCATTTTAAGCCTTATTATTAGGGTTGTTAAGGGCATTTGATTACTCGTTATAACATCTTATCGATTATATTTATTACTTACCTACGCCCATCTTCCGGCGATGTTAGTTGGATATAACAGTCGTTTTTGCCAGTTCTAAATGTTTGAGTCATTGGAATTTGAAACTTAACACTTTACAATAAGGATTACGTTGTTTTTTTGACAGGATAATATTTTAGCGACGCGCGCCAAAACCTCTCATCGCAATCAATTTGTTCTCAGTTACGTGTTTAACGTTTAATATTAATTTATGTGTTGGACAATAGTAGTAACTGGAAATTATATAAGAAGCCCTTTCCAATAAAATAACTTGTTTGCTAATTCGTTGGATAAATCTGGGAAACTAATATCAGTATTACAACTTTCATTGAAGAAGATTATTGTATAATTTTCAATTTAAATGGTGCTGCGTCAGATAGCGAGCGAGCTTTCCTTCCTTTTCGAGTTTAAAAAAACACGACGTTTCGCTCATTGCTGTTCGACTGTCAATTGACAAAACTTGTTTTATTATTGCTTAAAAAAGAAACGAGGGTAATAAGTGTTTTACACGCTTTATAATTAATTAGCTTGACCTGTTTGTATGTACATATGTAAATGTATAAGAATGTAACTAATGCAATCTTACTATAAAGTTACACTCACTTTTCGATGTCTACATAGTCAGCCCGTTACTGTCCCACTGCTGGGCACGGGCCTCTTCTCACGATGAGAAAGGTTAGGCCTTAATCTACCACGCTGGTCTTGTGTAAGTTGGCGGACTACACACACCATTGAGAACATTTTGGAGCCCTCTCAGGTGTGCAGGTTTCCTCACAATGTTTTCCTTCACCGTTAACGCAAGTTATAATCATATTAGCTTAATACGCACATGAATCCGAAAAGTCGGAGGTGCGGACCGGGATCGATTCCAGACCGTCCTGCATGGAAGGGACGCGTTCAACCACTAGGCTATCGGCTCTCAGCTCTTTTTGATGTCTGATTGACTTGAATTTGGCAGACGTATCAAGAATCCTTGACACTACAATAATTTGACATGACTATGACCTGGTTCCGTCAGCAGGAGAATCGAATGATGATTTAAAAAAATCGATTAACAGTTTATTATTATATACTAGAACACGTGTGTATAAATAACTAATGAAAATGTGTAAATATTAAATCTATGAGTAAATAATGAAAAATGTAGAATAAAAAACACGCTTTTATAAAATATGGACAAAAACATCAAAATAATTTCGAATTGTTAAGTAAAAGCGTGAGAGAACTCAACGCTTATATTTCACATACAAAGATGTTTTTAGTTTATATTTCAGTACCTGGATGACCGAGCTTTGCTCGGTATTTTCGTGTTACTTAACAACGCCATCTGCTGTTGTGTCGTTGAAGCAATTAGTTGCTCACAAAAAATAGTATTATTATTCGCCAATAGATGTCAGGAAGAGTCATATTTTTCAGTTGAGACTACTCAAACGCCTATAAAATGACATTTTCTAAAAATGATTCCTAGCTAGATCGATATATCGCCCCCGAAACCCCCTATATACTAAATTTTATGAAAATCGTTGGAGCCGATTCCGAGATTCCAATTATATATATACAAGAATTGCTCATTTAAAGATATAAGATTAAAAGCAACATTTTATTAGTTCTTTGAACTATAATTTTATTTGGTATTTATTTAGGAACTTGTCACAAAGATTTAATTTATTATAGATTTAATTATTTGCTTCTCAAAATTGTCAAAACATCCTAGACTGTTGCATTGTGTTTGCATGGAAATAAGCAGATGCATAAGAAAAAAAATCATACACTGTATGTTCGTATTGAATGCGACTAAGACCAGAATGGGATCGCGGCTTTAGTAAATCTTATTGAATCAGTTCCACGCATGAGCAAGAACCGCGGCGTAGTAAGGCAGAGTGGCATACGCGCCACAGGTCTCGCACACACAATGTTGCTTCATGTGGGTCTTATAGATAACACACACAAGACACAACAATCCTTACTCGAAACAAACATCTGGAAGCCATATAAGCCCTGTATCGATGTAGGAATTAAAGAAATGAGAGAAAGAAAGAATATTCATTCTCGCCAAAATGACGCTGAATACCAAAATATGGTAGATGGGCAGCAGCGTCCTTCGAGTACATTAACAACTCAACTGCAACCGTCTGCCATGCGTAGCGATCATGGCAAAACCTCCCAATGAGCCCACAACACACCCATATCGGTCATTGTGGTGATATTTGGGGGAGGCCTGTGTCCAGCAGTGGACTTCATTCGGCCGATATGATGAATACCAAAATAATCTGGTAGTTGAGCCCATAATAGTTCATATATCTCATCATCATAATATCAGCCTCTTGAAGTTCTGAGGCGTTCATAGCCAGCTACGCTTACTAATCGATGTCTAGGTCGCTCAGCGCGGTCAGTCTATAGATGGGTGACCACATAGTGGTATTTAAACTGTACGTCTCCGTGCTTCGAAAGGCACGTGAAATCGTCGGTCTCGGTTGTTGTCATTAGACAGCAGCCGCTAAGCCAAGTTGGAGGCATTTGGGCAGCTTAAACAACTCTGACATGAGGTTTTCCAGTATCCAAACGCAAGAAGTCCACTGCTGGAACTACTCCATTGAACCGCCCTATGCCACTCACATCCAACGGCTCCTCGGGACCCTTAAGGCAGAATCGTACATTTAGGGGACCTACCTATGCCTCTGAATCCAACGGTTGTCGGCCGGTCGGTCGCTGATCTTAAGAGCTATATCGGTGACTGTTCTTCTATGATTTTCTCTCGATCTGGATCTTATTCTGTTCAGTCTACCCAACCAAGCATAGCTCTTTCCAAACCTCGTTGAATTACTTCGATCTTTTGACGACGTCAACCACAGAAATAGGAAATAAGGAGAAGTGGTACGGGGGCGTAACCGCGCCACCGCGACTGGATCAATTTGGGACATCCGGAAAAAGGGCTGTTTTATAACATCAGTTGAGATTCGATCGCGTAAGTGAAACTAGGTTAAATTGTCGTGTTGTTCGGGGATAGCATGCTAAAATGCATAATGCGAAAACAATAACTGTATCAAGGAAGGAATCATATACAATATGCAGTTGAAGGAATTTTCTTTTATTTGTCTATAAAAAGGATAAATATAAAATTATTGTTTTCTTTATTATGTTACATTTGGATCGATGGAGCAGCACGACGTTATTATTTTTGTACAAAATACAATGCTTCTTATCTACCACTTTTAACTAGCAATCGGTGAATAATAAACGCAGTGAATAGAACAGCGAATGGTACTCCCAATAAACTTACGCGTTGCGTGGTACTGCGGTCGTTTGCGGTCTGTACGCTCGGTATGATTGGCTACCTACAAAGGCGTGGGTGTGTTTTACTATGAGAAGCCAATTATGATGTTGTGTTTATTCAGTTCATTGGATGAGACCTTGTAACTGGTTGCATTAGTGTGCTTTTATGAAGAATGGTAGTGGGAAAATGGATTTCTAGGCTCGCATACATTTTGATCTACATAGCATATTTCTTCCAATATATTTGACGTCAACCGTGATCGACTACGTTTTGCTTTCGTGTGTAATATTTGAGAAAGAAAACTGTTTGAAGATATTGGTCTTTACATAGATACAAGTATTTCGGACAAGAAAATCTATCGTGACTTTCCGATTTTAGTTAGATTATTTTTCGAAGTTTGACTTGTTAGCTGGATCGTCTGCCCGAGGTAGATATATTTATTACCTGATTTAATCTTGACACGGTTGTCACAGTGTCTACGCGATAGACTTTCCGCACTACGGGTTGCAGGTTAGATTCCCGCATGGAATAAACATTTGTATTGCCTACAGGTTGTTGTTCCGAGTCTGGGTGTATGTGCATGTGCGATTTATGTCACTGAAACTGTATCTACGAATGCGGCGCAAAAAAATTGTGTCTTTTATAAAAAAAAAACTTTAAGTGTAGGCTCAAAGCATCTACCAGCTACTATTTCCTATTGCGCAGTAGGAATACAATCTGATTTATTATTATGCTATATTTTGCATTAATAACGGAACAAATTGTTGAAGCGATAAGGTGACGCTTACAGCCTTAATGACCTCCTTTTTTCTTTATATCTACAGATAATGTATTTAAAGTTGACTACGTTCATTTGTTCTTGTTTCCGTGTGGTGCTGGCTAAGAATAGCATATATATATACTGATATATACTCATCTCGTGGGTATGAAAATGCGACTATGAGGTTAACCGGAGGATCCGCAGCAGTGTCCTTCGAGTATTACAACACAACTGCGACTGCCAACCTGGCTTCGGAGCGGCACGGCAAAACCCCGTAAAGGGTACACAACACAAACCATACCGGTCGTTGTGATGACCTTTGTGGGAAGCTTATGTCCAGCACAGGACGTTTTTCGGAGGAAATAATTATGATGATGATTTTTGAAATTATTTGTATTTTTCTTCTGCGTCGGATCCTCATGTCACAGTGACGTGACTATCGCAGGTCGCTTGCCACCCATATCTCCAGGCCGCCCGATCGCCCACAGTGGTGCTGCCTGCAGCTTCACCCCGGTCGCTTCTTTGCCCGTGTCAGTCCATTGCATCGTAGGGAGTACCTTTTACTATTAATACCAGTTTATTTATCTTATAGTTACGTATTCAGTTTCATCATTGACGATTCTCGTAGTAACATCTTCAAAAAATTATTGTTTATTTTATTAAAACTATTTAATAACAATTGATTTGTTGAACCGTGAAATTAAAATGCGAGCCGACAACCGAACGACACGTCGTCAATAATTAGGAGGCTAGGGCTACCTCTTGTTCAAAATGATATTTATACTGGGCTTACGGCCGAAGCCGTGTGGCACCGGCTACGAATAGCACTAACCCATCTCATCCCGTGGGTGTCGTAAAAGGCGACTAAGGGCAGCCGGAGGATGGGCAAAAGCGTTCTTCGAATACATTACCAACTCAACTGCGATCGCCAACCGGCCTGCCAAGCGTGGCGATTATGGCAAAACCCTCCCAATAAGCACACAACACACCTATATCGGTCGTTGTGGTGATCTTTGAGGGGGGCCTGTGTCCAGCAGTGGACTTTATTCAGCCGAAATTATGACAAAAAATGTATTATTGTTTTTACTTTTTATTTTGTGTGCACAAATTGTAAAATAAATGAGAATCATAAAGAAATTTATAATCACCGGAAAAGTCGAAGGAATGAGATTAAGAGAGCGTGCTCTGAATAGTTGGTCTAATTATAAATGGAGCACATTGAACGCCATACTTCATGCTGCTGGTAAGTTAGGGATACTTGGCCGTACCTGGCGCACGAAAAAAAAGAACATCCATCTGGTTGACCCAAACAGTTCAGTATTTCACGCAGCAGCCCTACGCTAATGTCTTCTTATCTATCTCTAAAACACAATTACAAACATTTACTAGCGTAATTAACAACGTTGAATAACAAATGTATAACTGAACTGCAGAAAAGTGGGCAATTAAAGTTAGATTGAATAGAAAGCACCCGACGATCACGACTTGAACATATTAACTGACATAAGTGTAATTATTAAATATTGCTGATGATTTGTACGTTTTTATTGCGGTAAGTAATGTTTTTATGGTGTTGAGAGGTAGCCATGAATAGCTGTGTGGTCTTGGTTACATTAAGGCCACTAGTATTTTAAGGTGTTGAATCCTCCTGGACATCTTCAGTCAACGGAAGGAGGTTTGCCGGACTCTTACCGGCTATAATCACCACGGTGTTACTTCGTTCTGCTGACATTACCATCATGTGACTTTGGTTCGTTGAAGGTGCCTTTACACCGTTTTCTTGGCATGGGAAATATTCGCATGGATTTCCTCCACCGGCGGATAGGCATGGTGGTGTCTTCCCGGCTAAAATTCCACAGTGTTCCTTCAGTCAGGCATTCCACATCCCTGACGGTGCCTTTATAACTGAGGTAGTATATTAATGTTGGCAACATTGTCATTGGCAAATTGGCATTGGCATTTACGTTTTTAGGGAAAAATGCCATGATGACACGTCAAGTGAACAAGTGGCATTAGCCATTTACAATGTTCATGAGAATTAGACTGTGCTATAGTACTAGTGTATTATAATATCTGTGGCTATAGTGCAACTTTACAGAAATAATATCTTCTTCTTAAAGTTTCATTAATTTAATCAACATCATCATCATATCAGCAAAGATACGTCTTTTTGGTTTATAGTCTCTTAGTCAACTTTTACGACATCCATGGGGGAAGATACACGACTTTGATACATTATTTTTAGACATTTTGGGACAATGTCGGATCTATTCGTGCACATATTGATATCCTGTCAAAATAGCATTTTGACTAACCTCGACTTTTTAATCAAGTCACATTGACCGTGGTCACGAGCAAACTCTAGGTTATCCAAAATGCTATTTTGATATTTATCGCTTGCAGAATTTTTTATAACAGATTTGGCGGCAAAATATTTTAGTCTAACCATGATTGTTATTTGAATATAGCAAGCGGTAGTCCAATATTGCAAGCGATTGGCTTCCTGCACTACGTGGTGCTGGTTCGTTCGATTCCCGCACGGAGCAAATATTTGTTTGATCTATATATAATTCTTGCAGGTCTAAGTGTTCTTGCATATGAAATGTATGTCTGTAAACTGTGCCCATAGTATTTGAGCATGATCCACCTATTAATAAATTTTAACGATTTATAAAGCAGAAACTTTGTAATATAGGTTTCTATACTCGTAAAGTTGAAGATTGTATGGATAATAAAAATGCTTGGAATTGAGCTAATATGACATACTCTTAATAACTATGTATATCGTCGTTTTTATTAAATTGCCAATCTGGAGGTTTTCATGACTTTGTAACGTTTTAATGCGTGTTTTTTATTGTTAATTGTAATTTTTTTGTTTGTATGACATTTGAATATTCTTTTTTAATTACCTGGATTTGTTTATTTATTATTTTTTTATTTACTACATATACTCGTATATTAAGATTTGACACTGTGAATGTGAGTATCATGTGGGTTGTTAATTAATAATTATTTTGTTTAATTGACGAGATAGTTCTTTGGCAGTTTAAGCAAGTCATGCTCACTCAAGTGTCCTGCTCATGGTGACGTCCTGTATCGGGTCGCTTAGTTGCCCTATAATAGAGTTCAGTTAAGCGATGACGCCGTGTGGTGCCGGCTCAGAATGCCACCACCCCATCTCCTCCCATGGGTGTCGTAAAAGTCGACTGGGGGATTAGCCGGAGGATGGGCAGCAGCGTCCTTCGAGTACATTAACAACTCAACTGCGATCGCCACCCCGCATGCCAAGCGTGGCGATTATGGCAAAACCCCCCAATGAGCCCACAACACATCCATATTGTGTTTGTGGTTGTGGTGATATTTGGGGGAGGCCTGTGTCCAGCAGTGGACTTCATTCGGCCGAAATGATGATGATGATGAAGCGATGATGATGCATGCGTTACACTCGTGAACGATCGCCGTCTGTTGGGATTGGTCAGCTTAATGCTGACAATACAGAAAATTAAAATCTGGCTGGTTTAGTGAAGACTCTTTTTTAAGAGGACTCCTTTCTCCTTCATTGGCCTAACATAACCTTAATTTCAAGAACCATGTAGACAAATATTGTAACTTAAAATATTATGATTTAAAAAGAGAAACCATGGAGTTTCTTGCTAGTTATTGTTCATAGGAAATCTACATGACGGAACGCGGCAACTAAAGTCAAACTATTCATTGGTGACTGTAAGTTATTTTACATGAATATAAATATTTTTATCTTATCCTGTAGTCCACTACTACTCGAATGCAGGTTGTGTCCACTGGGAAGTACACGTTACGTTCTCAAACAACATCGTAGCAATAGCAGAATTGTGTTGTTGCGTTTCGTGCGATGAGTGACAAGTATCGGAACCCCACTTCTGACTTCACCTGCCTCTTAATATCCAGGCGGCAGTGATCGCTTACCAATTAACCTTCAATATTATTGGTTCTCTTCTTATTTCTTTTAAAGCAACACTTATATAGCCGTGTGATGCCGGCTCAGAATACCACCACCTTATCTCCTTCCATGTGTGTCGTAAAAGTCGACTAAGGGATTAGCCGGAGGATGGGCAACAGCGTCCTTCGAGTACATTAACAACTCAACTGCCATCGCCAACCCGTCTGCCAAGCATGGCGATTATGGCAAATCCCCCCAATGAGCCCACAACACACCCATATCGGTCGTTGTGGTGATCTTTGGGGGAGGCCTGTGTCCAGCAGTGGACTTCACTCGGCCGAAATGATGATGAACACTTATATTTCGCTATTATCAGATTCTCAGGCCAACTTAAATTATATAACTTCATAGTTTAAGTGTTATCGGCTTCATCTGGCATTTGAATCACATGGCAAGCGTCAACCGTGGCGAATCCCAATTACCAGAAGTTATATGATGATGCTATGGTAAAGGTTGTTATTATTGTAGTGTGTGCAGCTTATGTATTATGGATGAAATTACGTAGTAGCGTAATACTGTTTACGTATTTATTCAGTATTCTTTTCTATGAGGGATTAACGTCAGTTGCTACTTTGCGGAGACGGACTAGAGCGGCGAAAGCGTGTCAAGTAAAGTTATTTTATCTGATTATCTTATAGATATTATATATTAATCAAAAACTGTTACAAAAATCTATATTATACGCGATATAATTCGTTTAAAATTGTTTTATTTTACTGAGTAATCGCTAAATCCTAAGACATTACTATAATCATTACTTTCATTTTTAAATCGATGTAATACTAAAGCTTGCTCTAAAATAAATCGGCGTTTTACAACATTCTTCACTGTTACATGTAGCCATCCATTCGCTTGTTCCCCTTAAACCTGTCGACTGATTGGCTCAAACGCTTCTAATAAAAGAACGCCAAGAATAGTTGGGTTATTAATCATTATCGTTTAGGGGACACTGACATGATCACTTTCACGTGAAAGGTGTTATGCAAGATTGTTTGTTTGTAATTATTGTGAGGTTTTCAATTAGTTTTGTGGCCATAGGTCAGGTTCTTGGTTCTTTTTTAAATTGGTTTTATTGGTAAATGTTGCGACTGATGTTGTGGATCCAAATTGTTTCAATGTTTGTACAAAATGGGTGGCTACTTCATGGTAGGAGCCATAATAAATAAATATTTTACGTGTAAAGCATTAACTGGCGACAGGTCACCCCATCTCTCCTCAAGGGTGTTATAAAGATCGGCTTAGCTATCGTGATTATTTAATGCTATGTGAAGCTATAACAATACACTGAGAAAACCTATTTGTTTTCCAGATGTGATGATACTGGCAATATTCGTCACAACTATTCATTGTAATAATCCACGAAAAAACCCAAGTTTAGCAGTAGACACTTACGGGGCGATTAAATCTTAATAAAAATATTTATCATCATCATCATATGACGATATCAACCAAAATATGTCCGTACTGTTGAACCAAGGCCCCCGGTTACATGCCGTGTGCCGTCATTTTGGGGGAAATTTGCCCACTCACCACGCTTGGCAGGCGGGTTGGTGAGCGCGGTATGGCTACTGCTCCATAGAAGGGAAGCTGCTAGCCGTTCCTCTGGTTAGAGTCTCTTAGTCGCCTTTTACGATATCCACGGGAGGAGATGGAGTGGTGCTATATTCTTGATCTGGACACCGCACGGTCAATTTGTATAGTCTGGTGTAAAAAATATGTGTATCAATATTTTAATATTCTATATTTATTTAAACTTCTCCGTAAATTGATGGTTCAAAGACAAAGCTATAGATAATTAATGGGCACATTTATGACAAACTGTATTAAAAAGAGAAATACATACATTATCTATTAACATAAAAATAGATACAATATTGTATGATTAAACAGGATACATATAGGTATAAATATCTAATCTGAATTCAACATTAACGTAAAAGACGAACACGTTTTGTAGGTATAAGGATTGCAATGATTATAACGACAACGACATTTTTTACAAAAAACATTGCAAGTATTGCATAGCCGTATGATGTCAAAAAAGGCTTCTATCACAGCATAAGTTGCAGCAATACATCGCTGCAGCGCTGTTTGTCAGAGGGAACCTGATAAATCATGATCATCATAGCCACGCTACATAAGCAATTTTGGTATGGGACATCTATAAAAAAGGGGGAACCATATTTTCTACATTAAAATTCACGATTTGTAAAGTAAGTTATCGTTAAGGAAGTAAGTCTTTTTATCGATAACTTACTTTACAAACCATCACTCGAATACCGAAGATTTTTTTAATAAACCATTATCAACTGACAACTGCGACGTTCCGTGAAACTGAAACTAAGTAACCTTTGAACTATTCGTTTTAAAAAGTAAACATATTATAATATCATCTGATGATTAGCACCACCTTAGGCGACTTGCAGTCAGCTAAGACGTCCAGGAAGCTTGACGCGTTATTTTAGGGTTCTATTTATAATTTAAAAACGTTCATTAGGGAACAGAAAGGAATTTCTTTTCGCATTCTAGAAGAGTTACTTGTAATGGATACGGTTTTATATACAGAGGTGTGCTATACGATATGTTATATGTTAAGTTATTCTTATTAAGGTAAATGGTGCCTAATGTGTACCTAACGGTTTTTATTATATTTATTAAAAGTAAATACGAAATACATTAAATACGCATATAAATATAAATAATTGACTTCAATGAAATTACTGGGCATGAAAGACTAAATAATTAATGTCTCGAGGTGACGAGCGAAGTGTGGTGCCTTGCCATGCAGTATTAATCCCGGGTAGTACAATAATATTCTTATGGGCAGGCTCGGCGATTACCACCAGATGAGTGCCGTGCCTGCGCCCTTGGGAAGGGCTTAGGGGCGTACCAGATTTAGATTTACTTGCCCCTGTCGAAATTCTCAATGAACTTCCTCCGCTCTGGGGAAGTACGAAGGGCCTACAACCACTGAGGCGGTCATCTCCGGCACCTAAGGGGGTCTCTACGTCCTCGTATGTTCACACTAGAGCTGACCCGACTCTTACCGGCTAGAACTCCACAGCGTTCCTTCTACTGACCTACTACCTACGGTATTCGCTTGCGCTTTAGACCTCACCCCCGGAAAGTTTCAATCCGTTATCCGTCACATCTGACAGACCCCGTCTCTGTGCGAACTGGCCAGTCGCACGTTTTTCTCGAGAGAAGCGCGTGTCAAACACGGCATTTTAGGTCCGCTTCAGGTCAGGTGCCACGACTGCCCCGAGTTCGTCGCCCGCAGGCCGCGAGTTATGGAGGCCGAAGATAGGTCAACTTCCAACGCCCGTCCGTCACCAGGTTGTATAGAAATAAAATATTAATATTATTGCATAATTGATACGGAACTCAAAATTATTTCTCTTTACCTTACCTTCTGTCATTTTGTGTATGAAAGAGAAAGTTACTTATATCTTCAAATAAAACAACAATACCTCCTTTAGCCCAAGGGCGACAGATTGTTAATTCTAAATTCTATAAGGATATGAAAGTATTCTGTCTTTATTTAAGTATTTGAAGACAGTAAATAGTGTGTTTTTTTTCGTCTGACGACACGGCTAATCAAAACGTTTTATTATTCGGATTATCAATTGAATAGCTAATGGTCGATGAAACCGGTCGTTTTTTGTAGTGCACAGTGATGATTGATAGCGTGTTGATGTATGGAGCCACGCCCTGGTGTGGTCAGTTGCAAAAATTGCATGTCATGTCCATTGTCGATCGTATGTGTTCTGAGTATTTTCTGTGATTGATTTGGACACAAGTCCCAGTACATACAAAAATATTTCTACCCAAACAAGGATTATAGGCACAATATCGTATTTAGATTACACTGGCTTTTTTTAACATTATTTATTTAGGTGTTTTTATCCACATGGATACGTCAACTCCATCCTGGCTTATACAATCTATATTAAACAAATACTAGGTCTAGTTACTATTCAAGGAAAGATCTCCATCAATAAAGTATACCAACTGATATAATCTTTTTGCAACATCTGATTTTGGTTGTGCTAAAATAGTTTGAACTAACTCTACGTCTAACATGATTAATTTAAATTAATTGATTAAAATTTGCCTTTCATTTTGGTTCCTAACACAGTCCATCAGCAAATTATGTACATCCTCAACCACATTGCAAGTATTACAGTTAGGTGAATTTGTTTTCTTCATCAAAAATGCAACTTGGCCGATCGATAGTGTCCGGTACGCAATCTTAAAGCTAACTTTACAAATCATCTACTCAATCTACTACTGTCAAACCAGGGTATAGGAGGAATTTCGCCTTGAATTGTCCTGTACCAAATTCCTTTTTCTCTAGAATCAATATTAAAATGGTCTTACCAATTATTAAAGCGTTTCATTTTAAATTTAGAAATATGATCTACATAATCTGCCAAAACATATGCTTCTACTATCGTCAACTAATCATGAACCCCGTGATGAGAAAAAAGGTTGATGATATCTAATTTGATTGAATGAATTACGGTTTTACTATGCGTCTTTATAATTTGAAATATACGCATAATTGATGCTTAAACTAATTAGCAGCACTTTTTTTAAGTTGAACTTGAGTATCGTTGTCGGCTCGTAACGTTTCCAAAAGACTGGCAGAATTACCGCGTTGAATGGCAATACTTATTCTTTGGCCAAAGAAACGGCCGGAGCTCCGGTCACGCGCAGTGCCTAAAAGTATACTAAAAGTGTCCTACCATCTGGCAATACGAGCAACTTCGAAACGGATAATAATAAAAAAGTAATTCTACCATAAAAAATCTGGGACGGGTATACTATTAGTTAAATAAGGTACATTTAAGGGTATTTAGCAATTTTATATTTATTTATTTATGAGTGCAGGATTTTTTAACCTTTCTTACATTTTAATTGTCGTATATGACTTAATTTATTATACTAGCGGTTAATTTATTATAACACTGTATTATGGCACTTGTGACAGCTTCCAAAGTGTTGTGAGTGATGCGACACATTTCAAATCATTATCGAACTAATTACAGTCAAACATAAAAAGCTAATACAAACAAAACATAACACACTTTTCTGAAACAACATTATTTAATTCAATCTGCTCATAAAAAATAATAAATCTCCCCGTTGGACTGTCGTAGCTGCTATCATTTTACAACAATTATAATTTCATAACGTAAAATAATTTCTAAGGATCTTAAATCCTAAGTAAGTATTTATTGACAACTATCTGAAAACAACTGGTAGTCGATTCGATAAATTTTATTGCTCCAGCGGTACGTCACTATTGCGGCGGCCAGAACAACGAAATACATTTGTTCCCTAAAACTTTGCTGTTAATATTCACGGAATTTCATGTGCGTGCTAATGTCATAAGCGCGGTGCCTCTACTGTAATAAACAAGCTATGCAACTTGTGTATTTATTAGTTAAAATACTGTTTTACGATTGAAAATACACCCAACTTTTCCATTTCTTGTTGTTCTCTGTTGTGTGTTTTAATACACATTGCCCATAAACGCCTACGATTACATGTATAGTCCGTGACAGGTCAAAAAGAGTTTAAATTGTTGCAGGAGCTATAATTTCACCCACATTCGCAGTTAATATGGTGCGCCAGGTTAAATCTGAAACGGCGGATATTAACCAATCGCTTACACAATGGCACAAACTTTTCATTCGACTCATATGCATTGCGTGAGATACCGTAAATGCTGCTTAACCTCATCTCACGCAAGTCGCGCGCAGCTCTCGTTTCTCATCCTTGAGCAGCATGGAAAGTAATGATCATGGGTTACATTATTCTTTTTGTTCTAGTACCGGTAAATTTAGAGCAATTGCTACCTAAAAACCCAACTTTTTTTGAAACGTTAACGGAATGGAAGAACTTGTTTTTGAACTAGAATGTTAATTATTTGGTCTTGACATAAATTATTGGTACAAAACGGAATTCAACAATAGATGATATATTAAATTTTTCAGCAATTTTCCCCGTTACCATATATTAATATAATTCTTCTGTACGTGTGTATGTCACTGAACTCCTCCTAAACGGCTGGATCGATTTTTATGAAATTTTGTGTGTATGTTTGAGTGGGTCCCTGGCTGGTTTAGATTCACAATTGGACCAGGTAGGTGGCGCCTGTGCGAAGCTGGGGTGGGCAGCTAGTATATATATGTATTTTTTTGTTGTTGCCAGATTTAAATAAACATTATAGATAGGTTTCATTCATCGTACGGTCCACGCGAGTTCAAGTTGTATGGTTTTTTATTGTAGCGTCTGCATTATGTCTGTAGACATAAACACCAACCAGTACATAACAGTATAGCCGCGGTCTAACAGGCAAATTGAGCTGACACTAACTTCGACAAGTTCTGAACTAGATATTGTATCGTGTTCGAAATTAACTTTAATAGAGGTAACGGTTACGGCCAAGTACGGCCTCGCCCTCCTCTTGTAATCTAAGTTTGCCTGCACTAGTTAAGAGGTGTGAAATTGATTTCAAAAAGAGTACGTAGAGGTGAGATTTTAAAAAGAAAACTTAACAATATTCAAAGCGTCGTTTTAGAGATATAGGAAAGCTGATAGGTTAAATTATCTTTTAGTAAGTAGGTTTCAATAAACACTTTCACTCGTCAATAAATCTAGATGATGCCGGCATTTCCTACTGACCAACCCTGAGAATAAATGCCGAAACATAATCAGAGATTTCTGTTCTAAAGTCCAGACATCCACATCCACATCCAGACCCACGAGAAGACGGAGGCGCGCATGTGGTCACGCGCACACGCATAGTACAGCGCACAGTGAGGCTTCGGGGGGGTGCTTTATAATCTTTCCGGGGGTGACACCGCTTTACCCTCTCCGAGATGTACCACGTACGTGGCACCAGTGGGTGGCTCCAGTGTGATCATATGAGGTCCTGGAGCCCTATTAGGTGCCAAAGATGACCGCCCCAGTGGTTTTAGCCGATAGGAGTCCGGCATGCCCCTGCGCCCTTCCCCAGAGCGACGCAAATTCATGATGGGACCAACAAAAAAAGATCCAGGCATGTTTCATGGTACAGTATTATGTGAGAAGAATGTAAGACGTCTAGAATGGCCTTTTTAATAAGTTTCATACCCGTATTGAGTAGGCCCGTCCTTATATAAGTAAATACCAGTGCAAATCCGTTGTCGTGAAGCTCAACCCTGTTTTAAGGAGCTCAACGATACGATGCACAACATTACCATCAGTAGGATATTTGTGCAGGCTGTCATAATCATCATCATTTTGGCCGAATAAATTCCACCGCTGGACACAGGCCTTCCGCAAAGATCACCACAACGCTCATTGGGGGGTTTTTCTATAATCGCCACGCTTGGCAGACGGGTTAGCGATCGCAGTTGAGTTGTTAATGTACTCGAAAGACGCTGCTGCCCATCCTCCGGCTAATCCCTTAGTTGACTTTTACGACACCCACGGCAGGAGATGGAGTGGCAGTATTCTGAGCCGGCACCACACGGAAAACGTGCAAGCTGTATGATTACCCAAAACTATCAGACAGATAAGAGAACTCGCATTCTCAATTTTAAATTGTTGTTCGATTGTAGCCATAAAACAATGTAAATAATATTAAAATAAAAGTGTGGTGTCTGCACTAAGAAATTAGCACCACTCCATCTCTTCCCGTGGATGTCGCAAAAGCCGACTAAGGGACTCTAAGCCTGAGGGATGGGAAGCAGCGTCCTTTCTGTGGATAGACTGTCTTCAGCTCAATCCACGATACTGTTTTAATTGTGCACAGTTTGGATGATAAATGATTACCAAAGGGTAATTATGCATTCCAATATGGTTATCTACAGCAATGTCTTCGATGAATATAAGTATACTTTTCTGTATCGTTCATTCATAAATTATTTATTAATCCTTGTATAATTGAGTGTGCATTATTAAAACTCGATGTATCCAGTAAGTATACGATATTTCCCACCTTCACAACTTCCTTATTGATGATTCTGCTGTAAATGTGAATCTGAGACAAGAAAAAACTACATACCTTAATGCTTCTGTAAATGTTAATAAAGTGTGAGAAACTGAGATTTATTTCGGTTTGTTCCAAACGGAGAATAGGTAATGGTCCCAATCTCTTCTGCAGGAGGTTGAAGAGCTGACTAGGATATCTACAGAAAACGTACAATTTAGATACATACCTGTATAAAGACAAATTTGTGACAGAAGAGTGAACGATAAAAATAAATTTGAGCGGGTGAAACTCAGTACACGTGACAGAAGTATAACTGGCCCGCGCATGCGCCCACACACCTTTCATGCCCGCGCATGCGCCCACCCAACGTTACAACTGCACTCAAATACGAGTATGTCCTTGAAATGTTACTTTCATCGCGCCCAAAGAATTGTGTTCACATCAAAAGTGAAATTTTGACATACTCAATACTCAATCATGTATTTGCATTCCGTTAACTCATTGCGTGTCGTAAAACGAGACACAATTAGTAGTTTTAAATGGTAACTTTAATTATGAGATCATTATGGACTCTGCCGGACACAGCAAATATAGGAGGGAGGAAAAGGTCTTTAGTTAGAATTAAATAACTTCTTAATTTATAGTTGTTCTTCAAAATATTCCTGAGTAATAAATACTAAACAATAAAATTTACTGTAAGCATTCATGTGAATTTAATTTTATCTTAGGTACTGTTATTAAATAATTAATTATTTATTGAAGAATGAACTTATTATGCCTATGGGTATTGTCATTTGATTAAATATTAATAATGATCCACTTATATATGTTTTTTTTTAACTTTGCCCCACACTAGGATTCCTCCTGTGTCGTGGGTACATATTACAGACATACATTTCACATGCACAAACACCCAGACCCGGAACAAATATCAGTACATACAAATATTGGTCCGAACGGGCGCAGAAATTCAATCGCTTAGCCACTGCGCCAAACGTGCTGTCAAGTTATTACTAATTTATTTTATGTGAACCTATATATCGTGAAAAAGATTGTTAAGTTTAAAATGCATTTGATTTAACATATTTTTTTCAAATACTTTGCTAAGTAGCGGCAGAACTGATAGTGGTCTGAAATTCCAGGATCTTGCGTATTACCGGATTTAAACAAAGGTATTATTACTTTACTACATTTCATTAAATCTGGGAAGATTCCCTGGTTACATTTTCAATGAGGAAGGAATGTAATTTTTTTATCAAATAGCACTCCTAGGTCCCTTATCGTTTCCACCTCTTGGAGTTTTCCGGTTCCTATAAAGTATTCCGAGTTAATAGACTGAATTTCTCGAAAATTTCAAATGGTGCCATTTTTTGTAATTTAAATCCATTTTATTTGTTTAGCAGCATCCGATGAGCCGGTCTAATTGGTTTAAGTGGCTTACATTTATTCAAAATTTGAGTATAGCTTTTTTATAAGGCTGATGCTGGCCAGTCTTAGAACTTAGAACACCTAATTTACGTGCTCTTATATTACTTAGGTACGTTTAATAAACTGTCCATGTGCCTTTTACACACATTAATCATGATTAACGACTTAACCTGGATGTGTAAGCCACCCCATGACCCAATTATGGTATTTTTCCATGCGCTAATTAGGTAAAATTCTTACTAACCGGCGTTATCAAAGTTCGTGTGGGACTTTTATAAGTATTTATAAAAGGTGTTTATTATAAATTATTGTTTTAAACTTTTCTTTTTATTAATATGTTTTGACTTACCGCAATTAAATTATTTCCACGCCCATAGTATACATATATATAAGGTCTTATTTTAATAATCCACGATATTTTGCATGGTGCCTCAGTAAATGCTTAAGATGATGTACCGAACACAAAAAAAACTCATGGTAAAAAAATCCATTTCTTTCTTTTGTGTGATGTCGCTACCATGCGCCATCTGTTTTGTTTAACGTTACAGACTATCTAAATCAGTCAACCAGCCCTGTCCGCCATTGTCTTATTAGATGCATGTGAATATTATCACAACTAAGAGAACTAGGAAGTAACGAAATAATTGAATTAATAAAATAATTTTTTGAACAGCAAATTAACAAGTTTTTTTTTTATACCTACATTATCTTCATCGTTCACTATAGCGCCATGCAAAATATCGTGGACTATTAAATTAAGACCTTGTATAAATAATAGATAAGAGAACCATACGAAAGAGCCCTGGTTATAACAATACCTGTGGTACCCATTATCTCAGATAATCACTTGGACTTGATGAGTTATTTTAGAATATGTATGGAAACAGTGGTATAGGTACTATGGGAAAAGTAGTTTGGTAGAGGTTGGTACCGGGTTATATGTAAATTAAAAGCAGTTATACATCTGATACTTATAACATGTAATACGTCTCTCTTTTCCAATTGTTAAGGGTAGAATAAATGATCATATTACCGACATTTGTACGCATATTTGTACCCATCTCTTCCCGTGGGTGTCGTAAAATTCAACTAAGGGATTAGCCAAAGGATGGGCAGAAGCGTCCTTCGAGTTCATTAACAACTCAACTACGATCGCCAACCAAAAAACGCCAATAGAAAAACCCCCCAATGAACTCACAACACACCCATATCGGTGGTTGTGGTGATCTTTGGGGGAGGCCTGCGTCCAGCAGTGGACTTCATTCGGCCGAAATGATGTACGCATAGTAGGAGCGTTTCCAAAAAAGTACTCAATTCAAATCGTTGACTTTTTAATCGTGTTCGGTATGTTATACCAACGAGACGACCATCGTTACAGTACTTATATGGTTTTCTAATACAGTATAAAGCATCCACACTATATATACTAAGAGGAATAATAAATAATCAGACTGTAATAATCATCATATCTTTATGTTCAATCTATACACATCCAATTACGTTCCGTTGCATCTAGAATTAATTTGATTACAAAACATCCAATTTAAACCATCACTTGTTGGCTACCTATTAGTTGCCTCTACGGAACCTCATTGAACTTTGGAATAAATAAGTTAAAAATATATGCACGGTATGCTTGTAATCTTACTTTCATTTTTCCAATTGTGTTATACATAGATTTGATGTAATCGAATACCAGATTTGATTTTAAAAAATCGTCCTATAAATTTTACTGGGCACTCTTATTGATTTTTCTTCGTGAGAACAGCATGGTCGCGCAATAGCTGAGCAATTTGCTTATTTGCGTATGCTGCGCTCTCGCACCCTGATTAGCTAAAACAGCGACAGTAGTCGCGACAGTAGCTGTCGTGCAGCCAAGGATCCAACGGTGCAAATCGCCTGAAATTGAACGACGAAGATGCAATTTTTGGTTCATTGATCGTCCAGACGACATCGTCTGACAGTGTGTATTAGAGATCTTCGCCTGTTTAATCGCTATCGGCAAATACGTGATACCAAAATGACGTTTGACAGCGGCGTCTGCGAGAATTGCGTCTGTTGCAAACCGTCTACAACATACGTAATCTGCCCGCCGGTCGCTGGTTCTCCACATCTGCACGGAACAAATTTCTGTATGATCTACAGAAAGTTGTTAATCGTAGTGTATCGCCCTATTAGATAGAGATTTCTGCTGTATCCATCTGAGCTGTGGTTTAGAAAATATCCTTATAAAAATTGAAGTTTTTAGCAAAGTTTTTGGGGCATCATGTCAGATTAGCATTGAGTATTTAGTCTGTAAACTGTATCCACTGCATCGGTCCAGGCCAGGGTTCCTCCTATATCAAGTAAAATATAGTTTTTTTCCAAGAGAAGCATCATTTTACAAATGGAAATATGCTCGCCTCACTGTTATCCGTGTAGCTCTGGTCACGAACAGAGCTACCCCATCTCATAGCGTGGGTGTTGTAGATGGCGACTAGGGGAGTTTGGAACCCGGTGCGTATTAATTTAACATTTTGAGTTAACTGCTGGTGGCGAGTAAACCACCAACACTAGCATACCCAAGGAGGGTTGATGTCAGGTAGGCAGCCGACTGTAAAACTCTTTTCCCAAAACCTTTGCAATATTTCATATTTTTCCGACCCCAAATAACTTGGAGGCAGGGCAGGAAGAAGAAGAAGAAGGGTTTGCCCTTAAACAAGTTTCTTAATACCGTCACCGGCAAAATTTCCCTGTCCCATACAGGGACTATACAGTTATTATTATCATAAATATTTACATCACAGATTTAAAATTACATAAATCGTCACTTACTTACATTTTCTCATTAGCATACTGACCCTTTTCACAAGCAAGCTTATTATACATTGAAATATAACGGGTTTCACTTGTATCTTTAAGCCATAGGATATTCCAATCATCGTATATTACAGATTACCGGAGAATTTAGTTGGACTGCCGATTAGTACGTGGATATTACATAAGCATGAACGTTTTCTGATACCAAATAAACCGAGAAAATTGAAGACTCAAATACAGGAAAAGAGAAACTTGCTTTTAGATTTAAAATTGGTAAAGTTGATAGTAGATGAATATGCATAATTCATTAAGCATGAAACTCGATAAAAAAGGGTTATGAACGCTCTCAAGAAAACAAGTCATGGTCATCATCATATCAGCCAAAGGACTCATAGTGTCCTAGATAGAAGGGCTTGTTGTGAGGGTCTCATATGTATTTTATATGTTTTTAAATTATATCGTTATAAAGTTATTTAAGAAAATTGACGAAAATTAACCATACCCATTATCTTCGAAATTATTGCGCCTGAATTTTTTTTTTTTTTATAAAGGTAATAAGCTCTTTACCTATATCAATCAATCATTTCGGCCGAATGAAGTCCACTGCTGGACACAGGCCTCCCCCAAAGATAACCACAATGACCGATATCGGTGTGTTGTGGGCTCATTGGGGGGTTTTGCCATAATCGCCACGCTTGGCAGACGGGTTGGCGATCGCAGTTAAGTTGTTAATGTACCCGAAGGACGCTGCTGCCTATCCTCCGGCTAATCCCTTAGTCGACTTTTACGACACCCACGGGAGGAGATGGGGTGGTGGTATGGCGACACCACACGGCATCTTTACCTATAGATCCTATAGATCACAGGAAAATCTATAAGAAGAAGAAGAAGAAACCTGTTAAGTTTTTCTGGGGATAATTTATTCAAAACCGAATTCAACAATAGACAATATATTCAGCAATTTAGGAGCCCTCTCCACGCTAATTGAACTCGCACTTGTCCAGTTTTTTACCGATTATTACCGTCTGTCAATGCATACAACAAATAAAGTAGCTTCTCATAATTGTTTACACCAATTAAGTTTTGGCATTAACTCCGCTTATCTCAAGTACATACTTATAACGTATTTAATACTAATTAAATAACACGTATATCGATATAACAATCGCTGTAACGACAGTTCCTTCCGTTCACCTGTAAAGAGAAGGTCATCGGAGAACAGCGGCATTAACACAAGAATTAATCGTAGTAGCGGACTGAGGTCAGGGGAATGCTGACTCATCGAGCAACGGGCAGTAGCGGTGAGATAGGATCTTGTGTGACGTTTGAATAGACGGGTCGTTTATTCCGCTATTTAAGTATCATCATCATATCGGCCATTTATACGTCCACTGCTGAACAAAGGCCTCCCCCATAGATTTTCACAACTGTGTCATCATTTTGGGGGGGATTTGCCAATACTCACCACGCTTGGCAGGCGGGTTGGTGAGCGCAGTATGGCTACCGTTTCACGGAAGGACGCTGCTGCCCATCCCTCTGGTATAGATTCCCTTAGTCGCCTTTTACGACATCCACGGGAGGAGATGGAGTGGTGCTATATTCTTAATCCGGACACCACACGGAATATTTAAGTATACTAATAGCTAATATTGTGAACGGCGATTTGTTCCGTACAATGAAGTTTTTTTCATACTTGATGTCTTAGCTAAGCCGTGTGGCTACGAGTAGCTCCAACCCATCTCATCCTTAGGGTGAAAAAGGTGACCAAGTTGTAACTTGGTGACGAGACGATCAAGTCATTCACCTGATGGTAAGCGACATGCCTGTTCATAACAATTAGATTACTACCCAAGAGTCTAGTCATGCGCGGCATCATACTGCGCTCGTCTCAACGAGACAAAGTTATTTATTCTCTTATGTCCAGTAATTTCACTAGCTACAGCGCCCTTCTAACTGGAGCACAGCGATGTCTAAAGTTTAGACACTACTGCTTAGTGGCGAACAGCTGGCACTGGGGTGGTAGCTACCTTTTTTATTGGTGTCCAGTGGAAATCCTACATGAACTTTTGCTCCGGTGAAGGGCGAAGGGCCGGATACCTATCGGCTAAAACCACTGGAGCGGTCATCTTCGGCACCGAATTGGGCTCCAGGTCCTCGTAAGATCACACTAGAGCTGCCCGTTGGTGCCACGCCTTTAGGCACATCACGGAGGAGATGACTGTAAAGCAGTCACCCCCTCTAGCGGAGGGAAAGCGACTGTAAATAGGTCGCCCTCCAGGCACTTCTCGAGGAGGATTGTAAAGGACCCCCCCTAGCCTCGCCATGCGCTGGTACGGTGGTACGTGACCATGTGCACGCAGCCGTCTTCCTGAGGGTCGCTCGATGTGACCACGAATACTCCCCAATCTACGCGCCCGCGGGAAGGTGCCTACCTAGCCGGCCTCTCTCGGTAGTACTTAAAGAAACAGGCCACACATAATATATTTATACAACAGTATCTCTGCCTTCATACACTAACCAAAAGCGTGACGGTCATACCTTATAAACTCACACATAAATAGTGCAAACGTGAGCCGAATAAAGTCATTCGCAGATTATCATAATTCATACTAAACGTGACTTCACCGAAATTTATTCGGAAATTATGAATGTCGGATGACTTTTGTCATATCACTTGTAAGATTTGGCACGAAACGGTTTTGGTATCAATATATGCATGCAAAAGTATCGACTGTGATTCGGCGAACGGACGGCTGTGACATGTCCATACCTTCCAATCTGTCATCAGAAATATCTCGATATGGATCGCTGAAGTTCTTATTTTAAGTGTGTTAAATAAAAAGTCTTTCTTGTTGAACTTATTCATCTATACATAGAAATAAATAAAATTCAAGTGTCTGTTTGTAATGTCAAAATATAAGCTTTTTACTTAATGCATATGAAAATATGCGGCTCAGAATGCCACCACCCCATTTCATCCCGTGGGTGTCGTAAAAGTCGACTAAGGGATTAACCGGAGGATGGGCAGCAGCGTCCTTCGAATACATTAACAACTCAACTGCGATCGCCAACCCGCCTGCCAAGCGTGGCGATTATGGCAAAACCCCCCAATGAGCACACAACACCGATATCGGTCGTTGTGGTGGTTTTTGAGGGAGGCCTGTGTCCAGTAGTGGACTTTATTCGGCCGAAATTATATATATGAAAATATATACAGTACAGATATCAAATAAACATTTTTAATTTTTTTGTCTGTCTGTTTGTTCCAGCTAATCTCCTAAACTGCTGAACCTATTTTGCCGGGTTTTTCACCGGCATATAGCTGATGTTATAAGGTGTAACTTGGGCGACTTTTAAAAAGCAAAAAAAAACCATAAAATCCAATATATAAACTCCACTTGTCAACTGTCTGTTAATTACTGAAATACAATAAGAATAAGCATTATACATTATTTTGAATTATTTATATATGTGCATTTTGTGTTAGTTTAGTTATTAGCATATAATGTATATTTTTAGTTTTAATTGTGTACAAAATATTTATAAATTATTAATAAAATATTTTTTTATATCCAATATAATCTTTGTACTGATTTGGTTTGATTGAATCCAATGTTGCCGATTTCAATGTTAATTGGTATGATATCATTGATGTTAATATTTTGACTGTTTTGTTGTATTATATTAGTTTTTTGACAACACTAGAGAATAAAAAAACGAAAGAAGGGAGGAAACTTGGTGCCACACGAGACCTTTTTAAGATCATTATCGACTGAAAATTTTAAGGAAAATGAGGCAGAGGAATTCCCAAATATTTCATAAGAAGAGTTCAAAACACGGGTGGAGAATATAAAAACACTAATTCCCGTGTGGTGCCGGCTCAGAATACCACCACCCCATCTCCTCCTGTGGGTGTCGTAAAAGTCGACTAAGGGATTAGCCGGAGGATGGGCAGCAGCGTCCTTCGAGTACATTAACAACTCAACTACAATCGCCAACCCGTCTGCCAAGCGTGGCGATTATGGCAAAACCCCCCAATAAGCCCACAACACACTAATATCGGTCGTCGTGGTGTACTTTGAGGAGGCCTGTGTCCAGCAGTGGACTTCATTCGGCCGAAATGATGAATTCGTTACGTTTACTCCACCTGCAAGGCTTAGCTCTTAAATAAATAGTTTTTTTTAAACCGAAAATTCAGCGTACTACCTTAGGTGCCGAAGATGACCGCCCTAGTGGTTTTAGCCGGTAGGAGTCCGGCAGGCCCCTCTGTCCTTCCCCGGGGCGGAGGAAGTTCATGAAGAATTTCCAATTGGTCCAGTAAAAAAAAGGATGACCTCCAACGAGATGGACGGATGATCTGGTGAACGTCGCTGGGAGCCGATGGATGCGTGTGGTATGTAACCGGACTTTATAGAAATCTGTGGGAGAGGCTTTTGTTCAGCAGACGTCCTTAGGCTCATATGGTGATGATGATGATGATGAATAATAACAATAATTATGTTTGCTGGTGGTCTCTCATTGCCAGAGTCCAGCAAGGTAAGTACCACCGCAGTACCAGATATTTTGAATCCCGCTTCAACCATTGAGAAACCTGTTTTTGGTACGAAACCGGGTGGCTCAAATAGTAGCCGGAATTAATATTAACTGGCGTTTCAGTATTTGGCCGTAAAACTAATGTCTCGAGGTGGCAGTGCAGTGTAATGCCACGCAGGTCTATTGGGTAGTTTTACAATTGCTATGGGCAGGAATGAGGCTGACCACCAAGCGAAAGATTCAATCATTACGTCATCAAAGAAAAATAAGAAAGACCTCCAGTGAACCTAATACACATTAAATTCTTCTTAAAAATAAATGTTTCTTTAGGGTGTTACTAAGAAAAATGAGTATAGAATTCCCAATTAGACATCAGCCTAATTAAATTAAATATATATATTTTAACGTCTGTGATATTTCCTTTGTTACTCATTTAACGGTACTGAACTTACTAATTATAATTAAAAACTTTGTATTACCGTTGCGGAGTTCAATAGCATTGATTTTTTTCATAATAAATATAACTGACTCACTCGTGTTAATTTGCGTAATATCAGAGACCGTGTGATTTTATAAAACTCCATTAGTTTACGAATTATCATAAAAATTATGAAATCGAGTGAAATCACACACACAGACACACTGATGTCCGTAAACGTCCACTGCTGAACTGCCAATGATCACTACAATGAGCTTTTGGGATGTTGCCATAATCACCACGCTTGGCAGGCGGATTGGTGATCGCAGTATGTTGCAATTAGTGGATAATGCTGCCCATACTCTTGATATAGCCCTTAGACGCCCTTTATGACACCCATGAGTGAAGAGGGCTGGTCTAATTTTTGCCGGGAAATGCTCGGATCTTAATAATAGAAAGGCAAATAGTAGGAGTAAAATTGCGTTACTTTAGAAATATTCATAAAAATTATGAAACCGAGTGAAGATTATTATAATCGGGGTGACGTAATTATTGTTATTTCCTTTTATAATAATTTGTAAGTTAGCCGCCGTCGAGGTTTATAGCGTTTTAATGATACATTCTAGATACACTTAAGTGAATGCAAAAAGGTAGAGATTTTATTACACGGCCCATTAAGTATATTTAATAATAAAAAAATACACTTATTGTTATGAAGCTTGTTTCATATATGGTAGCATTAAATAATTTAGATAAGTTTATATATTTTCGTATGTTTGTAGCACCAAACCATCTTATCCCGTGAGTGTCGTAAAAGGTGACTATGGAATTAAACGGAGCAGCAGCTTCCTTCGAGTACATTAACAACCCAACTGCGATCATCAACCCCCCTTCCAAGCGTGGCGATTATGGCAAACGCTTCCAATGAGCACACAACACACCCAGACCGGTCGTTGTGGTCAGCTTTGGGGGAGGCATGTGTCCAGCAGTGGACGTTTGTTCTTCTTTCTTTTTCTTTGTTAATTAAATTTCTGACGATATAACGACCAGGAATAGGTACACAATGTAAGAAGATCGATGGTAAGATTGAGGTTGCTGAGATTTTTAATTATTGTGTATTAAGATATTATTGCTTTTCTCCGCTCTGGGGTAAGGCAGAGGGGCGTGCCAGATTCTTACCGGCTACGCTTTTCTTTCAACTTATCGCTGGGGATGAGAGATTCGCGAAACTCGCGGATCTGCCGAACCTCCAGCAGTTTAACGGTCAGTCCTTCACTTGGTGTGCCGGGCCCCGTCCCTATATGGCCTCGCCAGCTGCACATCCCTTTCAGAGAGGCATTCGCAGAACACAGTGCGTTGCTGTCTCCGGACTAGTTCTGGTCGGGCTACGGACTACCCCAAGTTAGTTGTCCGCAGGCTGCATCTCTGGCGACCAGAGATCGAACAACGCCCGGTGCGTTTTTGGCTGCCGGGAATTATCCCGCCCCCTCTAATGAAAGAGATGTAGTTTCTTCCCACCCCCTATAATGACCATATGGAAGAATGGCGTAAACGGGAGTAGGCTCTGCAGTTCGTTAAAAAAAGCGAAAGATGGTAATAATTATGACGAAGACATTATATTATGCTTGCTCTAGGTTTCATGAACGTAGTATATCAAACATGTAAACTTAAGAACATTTGATTAAGACGTTTGCAACAAATTCACACATCCTAGCGTTAATGTATGACGTAAGAATCGTGAAAAATAACACTTTTCTAGGTCGCAGCGTTCACTAATTGAATATTACCAAAACTGAGATATAATGACGTCATTTCTGATTCCCACGCAATTATCGCACTAGAGCCCTCTGGTGCCATGGCTATAGGCACTTCTTGGAGAGGGTAACTGTAGCACGCACCCGAGATCCCGGTCCTGCTACCTAACTTATATTGACTCCAGGATTATTAAAATGAGAAATGAGTTGTTATTTTGTTGGTTATTTATTAATTAAAACTTGATAAAAAGGATAGCTGAAAGGATCAGTAAGCTGAAATGGCAATGGGCAGGGCATATAGGTCGTAGAACTGATGGCCTATGGGGCAGAAATGTTCTAGAGTGGAGATGGACAAACGATGAATGAAAGACGTGCGCCATGAGAGAACTTTTACTGTTACTCCTGTCCAAGTAACATTTCAAGTCGCTCTTTTTTGGTAACGTGAAGCAGATTTTCGTTGGTATCGGTAGATTGGTTCTCACCTATACACTTTTAGTTCACCACTTTAGATCTAAGATCGATCAGCATGCATTTTGATTATTGAGCCTTACTAGGGCTTGAACTTTACGCGGGTTTACTTAACCGCACAAAGCGGACTCGAAATAATTTCCGTCAAAAATACTGGGTTTTATATGTAATTTCTCGCGCAACCTATCGCGTTCTGAATATCTACCACAATAGTTTATCATGCAATATCGATAATGATACATAAATACTTTTATTAAAATTGCAGTGTTTATATGCAAGATTGTTTGTAATATATACAAAAGTAAACATAACGGATTGTACACGTAAGTTAGTTAACAGACAAAATTGCAAGAACCGGCTTCAATGTTCAGAGACCGTTAAGTTTAAGTCAACAATTCTATGTTTAAATAAAGCTTTGCCAGACTGGTGGCTGCGTTAACTCTGGAAATATTATTGACACGATTTTATAACCTTAATTTGTAACTAACTAACAAACATGTAATCAAATCTTGGAAGTCGATTTTAACCTACTTCTAATTATCGTATCCATTTGAAACTTTGCCATTATATGTCATCAGTGTGAGAACACAGTAATCTGCTACCATCGAACTGATCTGATGATGGATCCAGGAGTTGGATAGTGCAACTCTTCAATGGCTACTAGTAAAAAATCTTGAGTTTAGGCTCTTTGGTTTGTTTTAACCAGTCAGACACATTACACTTTGTGAAGAGGGTTTGATGATAGAGCCGGGAGGTGAATAGTGGAACACACGGAGGTTTTTAAACATCATTTTAATTTTATTTTAATTTCTTACCATACCACCTGGTTTCCTGCAAAGAAGAATGTTTCTGCTTTTCTCGTGCAAGTTGATAATGGCTGTTAAGACCGTATCATAGCGATGGGTTACAATGTAACGTTACGGACCATATCAATATCTGAACAATCTCAGTCTTATGTTGCCACCTATTTATCTATTCATCGGCTATATAATAGTCTAAGCTATTGCCGAAAACCACCTCGACCTTTGTGGATCTTTTATGCTGACCGCACATCGACAAGTTCTTATAGGTTGCGATTGCGTATTGAACTGCGCGTAATCATCTAGTACAGGTTAAGCTGTTCCCCGGTGATTCGCCTTACGCTTAGCAAGAACGTAGCAGTTACACAATATGTGTAACATTGACTCTTTTTCACCCCTGCAGAGTCACATGTATCAACCATGCTCAGCTTCATTCTGTGGAAGTGCTTATTGCTACCGATGTGCCCTGTCAATTTAAGTTTAATTATTTCACTCCACTGTATTTTCTTATGCCACAGAAGGTCTTGAAGTGGTTTAGGCCTACTGCCTGCCCCCATTTTATTTTGCTTGTTCTTTCCTAGCATATACATATAATGTATGAAGATGGTTCTGTAAGGAATACCTATAAAGGGCTCATGGCCAACTAACTGTGTATGTGGGCCAGCTCAGTTAATTTGCCTTCAACATCTATCTATAAAATGTGACTAAGACCTCCAGAGTGATATTGGCTTATACTTTACCTAGAACTACTCGGACTTGAAGCTACGTACCTTTATCATATCGTTTCCAAGATATTGTCACTTTGCGGGGTGATAATATCTTAGAAACGACATGATATACGTAGATATAATCTACTACTTTCATGTAGATTCAGAGTCATATGACTTGTACAGTATGACTTTTCATAACGTTGTACGATAAATAATCATGGGGGAAGAAGCCCATATTCGTAGAAGTCCACAATCTGTTTTGCATACTTATATGTATTCACAGCACACTTGTACTCCGTGTTTAGACTATGAACCATAATTAACATAATAATAATCTCAACGATCATAATCGTGATCAGATTTTCATTGAAGTGAACATGTTAACTCGTGTTTTGTCCTTTATCATTAACGTCTATGATTTAAAAAAAACTATAAGTTGAGTTAGCCACTGCTAAACCAACTTATAGTTTATTTGAAGTAAAAACTTTTAGCGCGGTACGCATATTTTAGATGAGATGAAATCTCTGAACTCGCGGCACCTTTACGAGATGCTATTTGACGTCTATTTGAAGTGAAAACTTCTTGGTTTCGCAACGCGGCGGGAAGCGCACGCTTTTTGTGAGGCGGCTCGCACCGCAGCCAGATAATATAGTATGATATTTTGTGAATTAGATAAATAAAAAAAACATTGATTGCTATCAAATTTTCACTTATGTCGGCACTCCCGGGGTGTAACCCGTTTTTTTTTTAACTTTGCCCCAAACTCGGTTTTCTACTGTGTCGTGGGTGCGTTTATAGACACAAATTCCACACACAATACACCCAGACCCGAAACAACTACCTGCATATCATACAAATATTTGTTCCGTGCGGGAATCGAACCCCTGTATCAGCCACTGCACCAACCGTGCCGTCAAACCGTTTACTTGTCTAATGAATTTAAAGAGAGTTGTACCAATCTCCAGGAGCGAGGGATCAAAAGGAGAACATAAATTCCACATGCTCAAAATCTTTGGAATGATTTCAAAGAAAGAGAAAGATTGTAGAGTGGTTTATAAAGAAGTATAAAAAAGAGAACAAAGACTGAGCAACAGAACGATGAACATCATCATATCAACCTGAAGATGTCTCCTGGTGAAAAAAGACCTCCCCCATAAACATCATCATCATATCAGCAATTTACACGCCCACTGCTGAACATAGGCCTCCCCCATAGATTTCCACAATTGTGTCGTCATTTTGGGGGGTATTTTCCAGTACTCACCACGCTTGGCAGACGGGTTGGTGAGCGCAGTATGGCTACTGTTCCACAGAAGGGGCGCTACTGCTCATCTCTCTCGCTTAGAGTCCCTTAATCGACTTTGACGACATCCAACGGGAGGAGATGGAGTGATGCTATATTCTTAATCTGGACACCACACGAAATCTCCCTTCCCATAGACAACCGAATGAAATTGCAATTTGCCATTATGGCAGACGTGAGTGCAGAATCACTGCTGTTCCATAAAAGGTACGCTGTTGCCCATTCCTCTAGTTTAGAGCCCTTTATTCGCATTTTACGACATCCACGCGAAGAGGTGAGTGGTGCTAGGTATATTCTTAATCCAGACATAACATAAAATTTTGACTAGCTTCAGAAAACAGCACTATCTATAACCATCATAAAAATACCAACACACCTGTAGGTCGTGACGATAGAAACTCAGCTGCGTTTGATCCCGTCTGGTACCACCTTAACATCTACTTGACTTTGAGATAATTACGATAATTCACGTGTTCCCGCGTTACGTGGTATATATTACGACATAATTGTACCTTTCCTCTGTGATGGTTCACATTGTTGCTTCGAAAGGTCATCACTTAATAATGTTAACTGGTGAGTGGAGTTCGACAGATAATGATTTTTTTTTTTTTTTTTTTTTTTGTTGGGTTTCTCGCATACATTTCTGGGAAATGTGGTTGCTTAACCGGTCATTTGCTGGCGAAGCCAAAAGAGGCCTCCAGCCAGGCTTAAATTAAATATTAAAAACTAAGCAACTTTCGCTAAGGGCGCCCCCTGCGGGACACGGACCTCGGCTTAGGGCGTTGCTGGGGATATCAAGCTATTGTTTTTGGGGACAGCTGGATCGGTATTATTTAAATTGTATTAGGGGACATTTAAAGCTACTGGCTCGGCACGGGCCGGCGCGAGCAAGAGACGGGAGGGAGAAGTGCTAACTTGAACGGGAAGGTGACGCGGCGATAGGCCTCCGCGACGTCGGAGATAATGACTTAATCTAGAGCAATTTATACGGAACTTGTATTGACTATTGACATTATTTGGAGTATGCGTGGTTACATAGTCGGTTTGGCGCGCTTGTTATGCATTTAGCAATGCGCGCAGAAAGAAACAAAACGGACAGTTGTATTTTTTTAAATAAAGATTTCGGTCTTTAGGAAGTATTTAACGAAATTAAAAAACTGTTATATGCTTTTTTTCGATTAACATTTGTAATTTGGTTAATAGGCACTTCATAAAATAGGTATCTGAAACGAGGGTATATATATATTGTATTACATAACTAATGTACGTGTACTTTTAAGTTTTGGTTGGTGGTATAACAGGTTGTCCGTGTGGTGCCGGCTTGTCCGTGCGGTGCCGGCTTGTCCGTGTGGTGCCGGCTCAGAATGCCACCACCCCATCTCCTCCCATGGGTGTCGTAAAAGTCGACTAAGGGATTAGCCGGAGGATAGGCAGCAGCGTCCTTCGAGTACATTAACAACTCAACTGCGATCGCCAACCCGTCTGCCAAGCGTGGCGATTATGGAAAAACGCCCCAATAAGCTCACAACACATCCATATCGGTCGTTGTGATGATCTTTGGGGGAGGCCTATGTCCAGCAGTGGACTTCATTCGGCCGAAATGATGATAACAGGTGTAAGTTACAACGTAACAAAAACTGATAACAAGGATTCAGTACATGATTCTGGAACCCTCAGCGTTAGGGTTGAGCGTCGAACTATTCATGAGTTTACAGATTTTTTCATAGTTTATTTAATAGATTTCAGTATGAAATAATTATATGTAAATAAAACTAAACGGCTGTTGTTTTTACTACAGTTCACGGAGCTATCGCGTATCACGATACATTGCTTGCTCAAAAATGAAAAAAACTGTAACCTATTATTGTTATTGTAAACTATTATAAACGTACTGAAAACTTTGGGATAAGGTTACACTTAGGCCAATAATAAAAAATTAAAAAGCCATTTATCTCAGAAATAATAGGTTACAGTTTTTTTCATTTTTGAGCAAGCAATGTATCGTGATGTACGTTGTCCCATACACCCTGTATGATTACTTGTAAACTACGTATACAATTTGTTTTTTAACAAGCCTTACACTAGAGTAGACTTAAATCACACGTACACTACGCATACAAAATCTGTAGCCCATACAAATATTTGTTCCGTGTGGAAATCGAACCCGCGATCCGTAGCGCGAAAAGCAAATCGCTTACCCACTTCGCCAATCGTACCGTCAATGTATTTATATTTATTTATTTATACACTCTTTATTGTACACCAAAACATATTATAAACAGAAGCTTAATAAAAAATACAGTACAATAGGCGGCCTTATCGCTATCCGCGATCTCTTCCAGGCAACCTTTGGATGGAAAACAGGAAATGGAAAAGTTATCAGGCAGTCTGAGGTGTAACTATTTATATAAATATAAAATTCTTTAAATTAATAAAAGCATGTATTTATTTTTAAAAAACATATAATATTTATAATAACTCGGACAGATATAATAAATATAAAATGCTGAGCTAGAATTGCATAGTGGTAATTAAACTGAGCGTCTCCGGAGGGCAAGTAAAACCGTCAGTCCCGCACCCTCATTGGCTAAAGCTAAGCTAAGCAGACGCAACGGCAGCTATCGCGCAGCCAAGGATCCACTGGTGGCAAATCGCCTGGAATTGATTGGGCCGCTGCTGAACGCCGCCGCTGATGCTGGCCGTTCCGTACTTATCGTGCCGCTGTCCAAGCTCATACTGGGTGAGCCTTTGCATTTATCTACTGGAACTGAATGGTCCATTCAAATTAATGGCCACAGGGAATATTGCCATAATCACCACTCTCGGCTGGCGGATGGTGTTTTGTTATCAGCACACTGGAGGGTGTTGCTACTTGATCCTCCCGTAGTTGCCTTTTAGGACACCTATGGGATGGAGGAAGAGTGACACTTTCTTTGCCGGGTATCACACGGGCTTCGTAGCAATTTGAATTACAAATGTCTGTGGTGTCTTCGACATACCCCACGTGCTACCGCGCATCGCTCGTATCACTGTACACAAGGATGCAGGTTTTAGTTCATTGATCGTCCGATAGAGTGTGCATCAGAAATCTTCGCCTTTTTAATTGCTATCGGCAAATACGTAATACCTAAATGAAGTTCAACAGCGGCATTTGCGCGATTTACGCCTGTCGCAAACCGTCTGCGACATACGCAATCGGCGCACTGGTTGTTGGCATTAGACGGCACTCGTTACGCCAAGTCAGAGGCCTTTGGGCTTGAACAACTCTGACACAAAGTTGGTCACTGACCAAAAGGAAAAGAAAATAATAAAGAATAATACAAAAACATCACACGAAAGTATAAAAACCATTGGGTTGAGCGAACTGCGAACACCACTAAACGTGAGCATTAAAGATCCTGTTTGAGATAAGAAACGTGTGATTATACAATTTAGTATAAAACTGTAATACCAGAAGCTTGGTTTATTGTTTCTTATAATTTTCTTCGCCACCATTCGCTTAGCATTGACTTGCGGAATGTCTAATAATACAAGATGTCGTCTTAAATCATCTTTGAGGGTCCCTGGAAGTCGAAGCTTCTGTTATTTTCGTCTTTGGTCGACTAGTATGAAAAAATTTAGTATTTACATTACTACTTGCATTTGAGTTACGAGTATGTCATTGTCTTCCTTCTTTGTAACATGTAACATTTAAAATGATTTAAAATTTAAAATAGTTACCATGGAGTTTCTTGCCAGTTCTTCTCCATAGGAAATCTACATCTTGGAACGCGGCAGCTAAAGTCTGTACCATTCATAGGTAGACTGTATAAGGTTGACATGAATAAAAGTATTTTTATCTTATCTTATCTTCCTTCATCCTATCTTCATCTCTTTGAGCCGAGATCTCAGAGTTCACGCGTAGAAGTTCTATAGCAATAACAATTTAGTGTTCGATTACATTATAGATTAAAATTCTCTAAAGGGCCTCTGCGTATTGGACCCATGTCCCCGCGTAAGCCTATCAAAAGACCGGGTTGGATTTACAGGGGGCATAAGCCCGTGAATAGAGAAACATAACAATTTATATTTATAATATATTTTTCATTTATTCCATATGATTCCTACCAAAAAGGAAAAAGGAGCGTGTATATATTTGAATACCATCACATCAGCCGAAGGACATTCGCTACTGAGCAAAGGACATTCCCATAGATTTCCACAATAGTGTCGTCATTTTAGGGCGAAATTTACCTGAACTTAACTCGCTTAACAATTGGGTTGGTGAGCGCAGAAAGGCCGCTGTTTCACAGAAAAGACGCTGTTGCCAGTCCTGATTTCATATCGGCCATTTATACGTCCACTGCTGAACAAAGGCCTCCCCCATAGATTTTCACAACTGTCTCATCATTCTGGGGGGTATTTGCCAATACTCACCACGCTTGGCAGGCGGGTTGGTGAGCGCAGTATGGCTACCGTTTCACAGAAGGGACGCTGCTGCCCATCCCTCTGATTTAGATTCCCTTAGTCGCCTTTCACGACATCCACGGGAGGAGATGGAGTGGTGCTATATTCTTAATCCGGACACCACACGGGACAGTCCTGATTTAGAGCCCCTTAATCGCCTTTTGCGGCATGCGCGGGAGGAGATTATTCTCAGTAATTTCACTAACTAAACTTCAGACATTACTGTGTTCCGGTTTGTAGAGTGCCCTTCAAACAGTATCATTTAAAGTTTAAACTTTACTGCTAGGTTGCCAATATTTTCTAGTGCGATCATACGAGGACCTGGGGCATCCCTTAGGTGCCGAAGATAACCGTTCCAATGGTTTTAGCCGGTAGGAGTCCAGCATACCGCTTCGCCCTTCCCCGGGGCGACGGAAGTCCATGAATAAATTCCATTGAGCACCAATAAAAAAAATGTTGCCAATATTTGTCACTGGTCCCTACTTAGCCGGACTCTTGCATTAACACGTCAAACGATAACAGGCGTCGACGGCAGGAGAGAGATGGTCTATGGCCACCAGCCATCACCCGCTTATCTGATCCGAAGAAGTAATGATCTCTCTGAAAATCACCTTCAAGCCTTCTCATCGCTTCTTGTTTACGACACTAAAGGGAAGTGTTAGGGTTGTTTATTTATAGCTACCATCTACGCTAGATTAGATCGACAATTACATAGTACAAGAAGCTAGAAATATCATCTCGAGGCGTCCGGGTACTAATTAGAATCACTTAACTCGGTCGCAAATTGGATATTAAGATAGCGATAGTGAGTAAATAACGATAACTAGATACTCGACCTGTTTAAGAACATAACTGGTTTTTTCTTAGGCAAGGAAAAGTTTGTCGGTTAAATTATATGTTTTCATAGATTTTATGTCAGGTAAGCGAAGTAGACTTTACTTCCGGATCTCTCATACTGCAAGTACTATTTGTATTTATTAGTGCAAATTTCAGACAGGACAATTCTACATATCACTCGGCATTAGTATTAGTAACTTAGTTAAAATCAAAATGGCTGAGCAAGAATACAATATTTTAATAGTCACGTGGATTTCATAAAAAAAATTAAATGTTCTATTACTTTTTATACTGGTCAATCGGTACTTTATAAGGCATTTTGAATTTCGTATAAAGTATTGTTTGATGAACATAATAATATCGATTCATATTATTGTATCGATAATATTATGTAGGTCATTGCATAACTCGTTGTCGATATCGATAAGCTGTGTGAATTGGAGCAGTTGAGGATTGGTACTAATATTATGACATAAGTTTATTGAGATAATATTACTTCATTGAATTTAAATGCGCCCTTAAAAGATTAAAAGTACGAGTATAGTTGAACGACAATTTTTTAATCGTGTGAAAAACGTTTAACAGTTCAATTAACATTTTAAATTTGACGTTAATAATGTAATTTGAAGTTATATCCCATTAAATAGGTAGTACGCGCAGCTACATATCAAGCTATATATTTCCAGTACAAGCTGATATCGCATCATATAGGCTTTCCTTACGATGAGAGATCAGCGTAAACTAGATTTGTATAGCTTGATGTGTAGCCGTGTGTTCATAATGAACTGCGCGGTAGGTGATACCTACTTCATGCAATATATATTAATAATATACCTGAGTTCAGAAATAAACGTTTTGATTTATTGATTTGTATTTTTGTTTCAGGTACTATTTTGGTGATTTAAACTACACTGACGTATCAAGAAATTACACTCGTAAGTACACAATATTAAGTAGAAAAACACAAAACTACACAACAAATCTATTTGAATATGCACGAAAAGTGAAACTAATTGGAGATCATTTTCAAAACTCGGACAAAATATATGCACGCATAATATAATAAACCAACAGTTGCAATTGACCATAAATCACAAAACATCGCTACGACTCACAACCAGGAACTTTATTTTAAACTTACCTAAGTTCAAAATCGTTCGCGGCAACGATTAACATAAGCTTTTATGTTGTTGGACAATCAACCAACCAACTTTGCACGCAAATTCAGAAAGTCTGATTGATGAGCCTACGACCAGCAGTAGATTGAAGTGTTACGTGTACGTGAAGGAAATAGCCATGTGGGCGGGTAAGGTCTTTTTAAAACAACCAAACTATTAAACTTTTACTTTAGTAACAAAAAGTTTGATGGACATTCGGGCTTTCTTTTGTTTTGATTAAGTTATCGGGATTCCGGAAGTTAGTGGACTTAAGTTTTTGTGAGCGTACTGTTTGTGGTGTCTCTGTTTGTTTGCGTGTTATGGTAATTTTTTGCTTACAATATTATTATTATATTGTCTTTTTCCCTGTAAGAGGAACCCCGGTCTTTTGACGGTACGGTTGGTGCAGTGGCTGATACAGTCGGCTGTTGCGGCGCTCCGGGTCGTGGGTTCGATTCCCGCACGGAACAAATATTTGTATGATCTGCAGGTAGTTGTTCCGGGTCTGTATGTGGAAACGCACCCACGAGACAGGAGAAAAGAAAGAATATTAATCTGAAATGTAACGGGACACTAACTGGGGACTCTCCATAGCTGCACTAAAAATAAGGTCATTGATTGTCCCCGGTGGTGTAAAATGTATGAGATGGAAACTATATCGATAAGGTCTATTGCAATGGGCGTTATAGAATGAAAAGTTTAAGAAATACGGGAATAACGGCGTCTGCCCTTCAACATTTAAAGTAAAATTCTGTGGCAGACGGTGACTCGCCACTCACAAGACGGGCCCCTAAATGGCCACCACTACAGGCGACAGGGAGCGACACCAGTGTGAGCTGCTCGGGGTGTGAAGGGTGCGGCACTGGAGTCACCATCGCGCGTCTTGAAGACGCGGAGTGGATTTCCCCGTTATTACACCATTAGACCCACCAACCATATAGCTTTGGCGGCCCGCCTCTGATCGGCAAACTAAGGCAAGCCAGAGTTGAAAGTCCTGTAGGCACTTATAGGATTCCACTCTAGCCAACAGTAAAGGCAAGCCTGAAACTAGACCTTGGCCTACTTCTGGGTATTCGGGTACACTGTATCACCGATCACATACAGCTCACCACAAGCTATCCGGTTTGTCAGCTTCTGAATAGATTTCCTTTAGATATACCTTTTATTGTACCAAAAGAGCGAGGAAGCTTGTTTAATCTCGACTCCAGGATTGATTTTGTCCCATAGTCGGATAACGACTGCCCCAGAGAGGCATTATTTTAATTTTAAACGGTGCCTCATACTAGAATATCTCCCGTATCGTGGGAAACATAGTTTCACATGCACAAACATCCAGACCCGAAACAACTTATACTTTATACAGGATGTCCAGTAAATAGCACGACATACTGCAGGAGGTGAGACCTACCAAAAAAACACAATATATGTTCAGCAAAATCTTACGGATTACAAAATTTTCCGAAATATTGAAAAATCTCTACCTTGACACAGATTTTTAAGCATCTCGTAATGATAAATTCCTTTTCTAGTTTTTTTTACCTCAAATTATTTGTGAATAGTTACTTTACTCATTGATAAGTCTTAACTCTATTAAAACTAAAATGTTTTCAAGAAATACAATTTTTATTTAAATTTTTCAGTACAATTTTCTTATCGCTTAACTTTAACCTACAGTGGTGAAAAAACATCCGTAAGATTTTGCTGAACATATACTGTGTTTTTTTGGTATGTATTGACCCAAGCTCTCACCCCCTGTAGTATGTCGTGCTATTTACTGGACATCCTGCATCAGAGACTAAACAACTTATACCTCGAGGTGACGAGCGCAGTGTGGTTCTAAGCAGGACGAGTCCTGGGTAGCTTTACAGTTGTTATGACTCCAGAGGAATGAATCACCCGTCCCGTCACTATGTTACAGTAAAAATAACCGAACTGTAGGCCATACAAATATTTATTCCGTGCGGGAATCGATCCTGCATGGCGTATCGCAGATACTCAAGCAAGGCGGCACGGTTGGTGCAGTGGCTGATACAGTCGGCTGCTGCGCACCGGGTCGTGGGTTCGATTTCCGCACGGAACAATTATTTGTACTATCTGCAGATAGTTGTTCCGGGTCTGGGTGTAGCACCCACGACACAGGAGATACACTAGTGTGGGGCAACGTTTAAAAAAAAAAAAAAAACTAGCAACTGCGCCGAAAGTTCCTTCGATGATTAAAAGTTGCATATTAGTTAAGGGGAACTGCATTCGTCAAAGGGGTTGTTACAGGTCATGTACATTTTAAATTAAAACGCAACTCAGACTCGCGTGTGGTTTTTTGTAATACGACATCGTATTTTTGAAGTGAAAACTTCTTTTAGCGCGGTACGCATATTTTTAGACGAGATAAAATCTCTGGACGCGACACCATTACGAGACGCAGCTATAGTGTGTGCATATATGCATGTACATATAGCAGACCGCGAACGCGTCTAGATAAAAAAAAAGTAAGTTTTCACTTCTGTCGGCACTCCCAGAGTGCAACCAGTATTTTTTTTGCTATAAATTAGGTCTCTTCTTCTTCTATGATTATAAAACAGGTTTACAATTTATTTTTGAAGGCAAGAAATCATGTAAAGATAGTGTAAAAATATATATATAATGTTACAAAAATAAAAGTTTGCTAGTCCATCGATAAGACCATTATTAAACGTACAAGCCTTCTTTAAGTGCACGTCAAACTTGCACTAAGTGATATGAATCTATCCATTCCTCTTTTTCTCCTTTGTCCATGTGACATACCTGATACGGAGCCAAGATAACACTTAGTCTTGATTCAATATCCCGACAAAGTTAGATCTACAATTTTCTTAGTGAAAAAGATTATTACGATGTACCTATATCTCGCTATGTATTTCTTTTAATTGGTTGATGCCTGATATTTTTTCCTGCATCCAGTATAGTATACATTAATAAATCTCACATGCAAAATACCCAAGACTATAGCCTGACCAATACAGCTGTACCGAGCCCGAGGTATGTGCGGGGAGGTGGGGAGGGGAAAGGAAAGAGAGTGACGACGGCGGAATGACAAAACTGAGCGGCCACAACTGCTCAACACAGCACGAAAAGCTGCATGTTTAGTCTCTGCATCATCAACATCAGCCACAGGACGTCCACTGCTGAACAAAGGCCCCCACTATATTTCCACAATTGTGTCATCATTTTGGGGAACATTTCCAATACTCTCAACGCTTGGCAGGCGGATTGGTGAGCGCAGTATGGCTACTGTTTCACAGAAGGGACGCTGCTGCCCATCCCTCTGGTTTAGAGTCCCTTAGTCACCATTTACGACATCCACAGGAGGAGATGGATTGCTATATTCCCGGACACCACACGGGGAACTTCCTCTGCGTCAACCGTGCTCAAATTTAATATCCTTTCAAAATGCTGCTGGACTTCTTTTGAGATATAAATTTAATTGATTACACAATTAAATAATACAACCGTTAACCACATCTGATTACAAAGACTCCATTTAAGACACAAGCGCAAGTCCTAGAGTCCTGTTATATGTACAATGGTTCCCACGAGGTGAGACTACTAGCGGCACAATAGGTATTCCCACCGCAGCGGAACAATGAAATTGTTTTTACACGTCTCCAGCGATCCTTATCTGTATTAATATAGCGTTACGCGGTTTCCCTATTCTTGTTTATTTTTAAATGCAGTTGTTTTTAAATTAACGTATTTCTGTCATACGTTGTTTTAATTCACATTCGTATCAATGTATCCTGTTAAGTGGTGGTAGCACAGAAACACCCGACCCCTCACCGACGTCGCGGAGGCCTATCGCCGCGTCACCTTCCCGTTCAAGTTAGCACTTCTCCCTCCCGTCTCTTACTCGCGCCGGCCCGTACCGAGCCTGTAGCTTTAAATAATACATTTTAAATAATACCGATCCAGCTGTCCCCAAAACAATAGCTTGTTATCCCCAGCAACGCCCTAAGCCGAGGTCCGTGTCCCACAGGGGGCGCCCTTAGCGAAAGTTGCTTAGTTTTTAATATTTAATTTAAGCCAGGCTGGAGGCCTCTTTTGGCTTCGCCAGCAAATGACCGGTTAAACAACCACATTTCCCAGAAATGTACGCAAGAAGCCCAACAAAAAAAAAAAAAAAAACACCCGACCGTCACTCGCTATGTATTCGTTCTTGATTTTATTTTTTATAACGCGCAGACATCAGTCCCATCTGTCAAGTAAAGTTCTTATATTAGCATTTTAGTGTTGTATTTATCTATGAATAGTAAACATATTATAACAATGAATGATTCTGTTCTTAGTATTTTTTTTCGTTTTATGAAACACATCTTTCTTTTCATTTTTTAATCGTTACAGAATCAAATAATGAAATCGAAATCGTAGATATCAATTATATTCAAATCGTAGATATCAATTACATATTCCCTTTATTGATTATGATAATTTTCGGTGAAGTCACCTACGGTCTTAGCAGAATACCAGCTGCTTCATTATAAGGAAGTGGCACAATGCTAAGATCCATTTCTGGCTCACAAATTAACATCGCTCTAATTTTATAAAAGTTGGTAATTTAAGTTTAGACTTAATTCAACACATCGTGTCTATTATGAATGTAGCCGAGCAAAAGAAATTATATTTTATTCTTCATTTCTTTGAAGCATTAACTTTTCTGTGGTTACGCGTCGTGGTGGGTCGAAGGTTTACAGACTCAAGCTATAGGTTGCGGGTTCAAAACTATGGCCTGTAACAATGTGACTATTCAAAGTCAGATCCTCTTACCTCTTTATGGGATATGTACTTTCCTAGTTAATCTAAGACACCAGTTACTATATGAAAAAAAACATGGCGATCCAACCTTTCTTTTAGTGGTCCCCAGTGGAAATTCATCATGAACTTTCTGCGTCCCGGGAAAGGCCGATTGGGTATGTCGGATTCCTACGGGCTAAAACCACTGGAGCTGCTCCAGGTCCGTTCGGTGCCGAAGATATTATCCACATCTCGGACGGGACCAGTGTAGAGCGGTCACCTAGAGAAGGGAAGACGACTGTAAAAAGGCCGCCCCCCAGGCACTTCTTGGGGAGGATTGTAAAGGATCCCCCAAAGCCTCGCTGTGCGCTGTGCTACGTACACGGCGGCACTGACGGTGACCACGTGCTCACCGCCGTCATCCCAGGGGCATGGTGAGACAACCTGGATCTAAAGATCAGTAATCCCCAACACGACTCGTTCCTTCTCTATATGAGGAGAGGGTTTTGCCCTGCCGTGGAACAGTTATAGGCTGATAGTAGTATGCAGGGTGTAAGTGTCAACATACCGAACACTTCTGGAAGAGGTTACACTCAGGCCTTTAATAAAAATAGAAAAGCCATTTGTCATTTTGGAGCACGCAATGTGTCGTAAACAACGCAATCAACGCTGCGTGCGCTATGTGCCTGTGTACTACGAGCGATGACCTCATCCGTGAACTGTGGTGAAATAACAGCTGTTTAGTTTTTATTTAGATTGCAGTTTGTATTTTTTTTTTTTATATTTGTATTTTTCGGTAGGAAAGCGGGTGTCTCAAATTGTTCACTTTCTCTATTCAGTCGTAAGAGACAGACGCCCAAATATAGTTATTAACTTTCACATTTATAATAATTAAACAGTCTAAATAATAATTAACGCCTATGCTATTTTGGAAGTTCAGAGCACATAACAAAACTACTGTCAAAATTTGGAGGTTATTGGTTCAGTAGCATTTGATTTTATTGCTAATAGATAAGAACTATTGGGCAGTGTAGTCGTATGAGGAAAAGCAATTGCAATAAACTGAATAAATAACTGTCTAAACTTCTAAAGCATAATCAGTAAAACGACTCACCGACGTCGCGGAGGCCTATCGCCGCGTCAACTTCCCGTTCAAGTTAGCACTTCTCCCTCCCGTCTCTTGGTCGCGCCGGCCCGTGCCGAGCCTGTAGTTTTAAATGTCCCTGATACATAATAAATAACACCGATCCAGCTGTTCCCAAAACAATAGCTTGTTATCTCCACCAACGCCCTAAGCCGAGGTCCGTGTCCCGCAGGGGGCGCCCTTGGCGAAAGTTGCTTAGTTTTTAATATTAACTTTAAGCCTGGCTGGAGGCCTCTTTTTGCTTCGCCAGAAATGACCAGTTAAGCAACCACATTTCCCAGAAATGTATGCGAGAAGCCCAACAAAAAAAAACAAAAAAAAGATCAGTAAAAGGAATAATTTTAGGTTCTCATAATTTATCTCATAATGAAATTAATAATACAAATTGGAGAATAACAACTCCTCAAGTTTTAGTTCAAACATCTACAAATAAATTAATCATCCGCAGTTCAACTTACTCAAAACACATTTGTTTATTGAAAGTAAAACATAAGAAATCATTATTTTAACCGGCGATTAATCAGCAGACGTCCAGTCTTTGCTTTCTACATCCTGCTGGACCAATTGATATAACGTACTTATATTAATTAATACTATTTGCAACGTCACTCGTAATTCATCATGCTGTAACTAGATATTCATATTTACCTGTTTTACTGGGGACACACGGACACGGACGGACGGTGGACGAAATTTTGAGGCACGTGTCATGCTAGTGAACGTGCCGTCCGTTAATATTGGTCAGCCGTTAACTGCCATGGTTAATTAATGATACCTAATTACATTATTGTAGTATATTCTTCCGTTTAACATTTACTTAAAATTATCTCGACATCTGGTTTCTGGCCAACTCTACTTCATAGGAGAAAACGATTGGTACCGTACAACTTTTTTTTTAGGGAAATGTGGTTGCTTAACCGGTCATTTCTGGCGAAGCTAAAAAAGGCTTCCAGCCAGGCTTAAATTTAATATTCAAAACTAAGCAACTTTCGCTAAGGGCGCTCCCTGCGGGACACGGACCTCGGCTTAGGGCGTTGCTGGGGATAACAAGCTATTGTTTTGGGGACAGCTGGATCTGTATTATTTAAATTGTATTAGGGGACATTTAAAGCTACGGGCTCGGCACGGGCCGGCGCGAGCAAGAGACGGGAGGGAGAAGTGCTAACTTGAACGGGAAGGTGACGCGGCGATAGGCCTCCGCGACGTCAGTGAGGCGGGCATCCTCGGCGGCGAGGGCGGTAAAACGGTCGGGTGTTGAGTGATCGAGACAACACGAGTCTCTTTATGTGATCTAACGTGATTTTGTCGTCTGGATCGACCAGAACGTGCCTCGGGCGGCGTACACTACTGATACGAGAGGGTTGGTAATCGACGGATGATACCACAAGGGGATTAGGGTGGGACAGAGCAGAATCGAGATAGCGTTTGAACGCTTGTTTCATAAATTGCCTGATGGTCGGCAAGTTAAGATCGAAATGGAGTTGATCATTTCGCATGAACCAAGGCGCTCCGGTGGCCTTGCGCATTAAATGGGTTTGGAGGGTTTCGAATCTACGGAGTGGGCGTGATTCAGCGTGTGCGAACACTGGGCTGGCATAGGTCATGATGGGTCGAATGCATGTGGTGTAAATTCTCACCTTATTTCTAAGGGATAATTTACTACGAGCGTTCAGGATATAGTGAAGGCGACCGAGCACAAAGGCGGCGCGGGCACGCACCGTCTTTGTGTGGGGAATGAAGGTCAGTTTTTTGTCTAGGGTGACTACAAGATACTTGGCGTGCGGTTCCCAAGGAACCGATTGGCCCAGCATCGAAATCTCCCTGAAGCGTGGGTGGTCGTCGCCTAATTTGCAAAATAGGACGGCTTTACTTTTGATAGGGTTAAGTTCGATCCACCATTTCCTAAACCATTTCCCGTAGGCGTTGGCTGTGGCTTGGAGGATCTTAGTTATATTATCGGGACTGCGACCAGAGTAGAATATGGCCGTGTCATCGGCGAACAGTGCTAATTGGGTCGTATTAGCAGATCGTTTGGGGATGTCACTGGTGTACAGTGAGAATAATAATGGGGCTAGCACGGATCCTTGTGGGTCTCCGGCTCTAATGGGGTGGGGGGATGAGAGTGCGCCCGTGATTCGATATAGGAAACTGCGATTTGACAGTAAGTCTCGAATGATGAGAACGAGACGGTCGGGCACACCAAGTTGATATAACTTATATAATAAGCCGTTAGCCAGACTTTGTCAAATGCTTTCGCAACATCGAAAAAGAGGACTCTCGTCACCATGCCGCGTGAGAATCCGAACCGTGCAACTTAAATTCTGACGTTTATATAATTTTTAAAGTAGCAGTAATTGGTTATGTATATACTTATACGCTGAAGGTTCAGATTTGTTAATAAAATTCGATCTTGTACTCGTATAACGCACATGTAGTATCTATGTAGTTTTAGTTTAAGCGGTGAGAGCTGACGGCGCTGCATAAGTTTAGATTTTTTTCAGACATTCTCAAATGAATGTAATTTATAATATATGTTTTAAATTTGATTCGGTTCGGTTTGATCTATTAATCTTAATAAAAAAATACTAACTAACTAAAATAAAATTATTGACTACGATATCGATAGATAGCACTATTGAAAAATTCTTATCTTATTCATGAGGGACTTATTATGGTCACAATTTTATGAGAGTTGCTGTCACGTCACTTGCTTTTGACGATTATTTCGGGTCTGGGTGTATGTCTGTAAACTGCACCCACGGTACGGGAGTAATTCGTAGTGGGGCAACGTTTTAAAATAAATAAATAAAAATATTCAATGAAATAGAGTAGCTCTAAATTTTTCTTAAAAAATATTTCTTTTCGAAAGTCTGTTTTTCAGATACCGTTGTTACTTGTTGGGAATCTCGCTCGACATTTTAAAAAGAGGTACCATTCAGAAACGAGACAATAAAATAATATTGAAACGGAAACAGCGTCGATAAATCATGAACCCGGTACAGTCAACGGTTTTTGCTTCGAATAATTTTACAAAATTTATACTCCACTTGTCTGGATCTGATTTACAGCAATATCTTCACAATTCACTCCATACATTGCATTAAATGTTTTGTAGTGCGAATAAAATCAGCATCCATTTTAGTATCAATAATTCTACTAGAATAGTTTTTTGATTTCACCTTTCTGCATTGATTCATTTGTATTTTGTGTTCCTAAAGTTAAAATAGACTGATGTTATATTTTTAATCCGGACACCACAAAGAAAGCCGAAAGCTATACGTTTCACTATATTTTCGAAGTGCCTTGTAAAACGTTCTGGACTTTTTAACAGAATATCATGAGGTTTCTTGATTGACGTAAAATTTAACACAAATGAAGGACTTATCATTCTTTCGATCATTCTTTTATTGCCGACAAATGTCTACATAATTATTGCTTGAAATTTATGTACGTATTTCATTAAACAATAACCTAATCCAATGCGCAAAAAATGTTCCATGTAGCGTTTTAAATTAAATATTTGAGCGAAATAAAGTTTGTCTGAGATAAAAAAGGCCTCTTCATGCTATTTTTTTGATTTATAAATATAAGTTACTTTTAAAATTCTAAAACGGAAACATTCGCCTTAGGGATTTCTTTTACTGTATATGTTTACATCCACTACAAATTATATTTCCAGCCTCGTGGCTTTGCAATTACATTTTCATCGAAGCTCCGGTATGCAATACCAGTAGTGACTTCAATCAAACTATCTATTGCATATACAGGTCTCGTGCTTTCGAAGCTGACAGCATGCTTAATAAGCACGCGATGTGCATTGGTCCAGCTAAATAATTCAGTTGTGTACATTATTTATTCAAATTGTATAACTTTAACAATCTATTTGTGAAAAGTGCACCCTGTTTAGCTTTGTATTAGCCGGTCCAGTATCGCAGTTGATCCTTTACTCCATCATGGGTCGGCAACCTTTTCGAACAAGAGGGCTCAAACTTTACGTGAATATCGGTGAGGGCTGTATGATATATCTTAGAATACAAATATTTTTTAATCTTTACAGAAAATGCAGTAAGTACCTGGTATATTTTTAACTGCATTTATTGTAACTTTTGCGGGCTATACGAAAGAATACTAACTATGCCATACCAAGGTGACGAACATAATTATTATATATATCTATAAGATGGGTACCTTAATGTTTTACATACTAGAAACTTCCTATAAGTTGATTACCCTAGTGAAAGAACCAAAAAAAACGTTTATGCAGTTTCTGAAAAAATCGCGCTCATACAGGGGAAATAGAGAACTTTTATTTTTTGAAGAGGATTAAAAACAGTTTGATGTAGATTAAATATAGATTTCAGTACTCAGTAAAAGAACTGACAATTGCATCAGCTTATTTAAGTAGTTAGTGGAATGGCACCAAACCAAATTAATTTAACTAAACGATTGTTCTACACGTATTAAACACAGAACTAATTTACCAATCAGTGTAGTTAGCCCTTAGCTTTGATTAAGTCATTCGTCGTAATGAGTCCACACCTAACAATATCAACAAATTATAATTACATTTCATCTGTCAATCACTGCGGTGTAACACTCATTACGGACGTTTAGTTATTACGTATTTTATTAGCAATTTATTTGTAATTATATTACGTGTATGTGTATAATAGAGTGTTAGGAGTATTAAAAGTGTTTGTTATTGTGTTATTGCTAAACAATTGGCTGTTAGCGAATTGTTCGAATAACTTTGTTATGTAAGTTGTTTGAGTATGGCTCTAATTGTAATGCTGTTTATAGGAATTGACGGTAAGAACTGCCCTGAAGCCGTTGTGCTATATTTATTTGTATGCCCGACCTGTTTCACACCAAACCAGAGCCTTTATTTAACGCGCTTAATTTTTTATTACGTATGTATATAATATCATAGGTGATAAAATACGCGTTATCTTTGAAGAATTTTATCAAGAGATCTTTAATTAAAACTGTATACTTAAAAATACAAGCTTCCATTAATTTAGCAATTAAAAAATATGTGACGTTTTTCTTTAAACTATATACTTTTATGTGAGTCACACGGATATATAACTGACATTCCGAACGTAGTTAAGCTTAACAGTAAGCTGTACGTTAACCCGTAGCTAACCCCGCAAAAATAAAGTCGTGAAGTACGCCAAAAAATCATAATGTTCGCCGTTTCCATCTGACACATACGGTCACTGACCTACCGTCGCGTTGCAGGTATTCAAGGACGAACCTTTCTACATATCGTTACGGTAAACGAAACAGTGTAAGAGCACCTTTAAACCTGTATTGCGGTATTTGCGATTAACATTTCGCGGAAGGTTTTAGTTAATAAACGTTGAATATATAAAACATTTTATGGACGAAAGAAGGTCCAAAGAAATTTTGGTTTGTATTTAATGTGATTGTGTGTTCGCGATACAGATAAAAATGCGTTTCTTCGAATAACTTCCGTCATTGGTAAATAAGTTACGTTTTTCACAAACTAAAAATAAGTTACTATGTTTGAGCTGTACCTTACAGTGTGTTGCTTTTTGTGTTGTTTGATAAAAAAATTTTTTTTTCTCACAACGCTATACAATACTGGTGCATAACCTACGTTCTCCACAATACAATACAACACACTTCATTGTACACCAGAAATAACAGAAAGAAGATCTAATAATACTTAATAGTAGTACAAAGGCCGGTCTTCCTGCACCGGGTAATCTTTACCAGAGAACCTTGGAATGGACAGAATCGCAAGAAACAAGGAAAGTACCCATTTAACCATAAGCCACAAAAGTTATTTGCCAGCATTCGCCAGTAATTACTGATTGTACTGATCAGATGACAATTGCATCTGAAAATTCTTCGTTATTTTGGGGAGAATTTTACCAGTACTCACGCTTGGCAGGTGGGTTGGTGAATGCAGCTGCTGTTCCACAGAAGAGACGCTCTGGTTTAGAGTCACTTGATCGCCTTTTACGACATCCAAGGGAGGTGATGGAGTGATACTATATTCTGAATCCGGACATCACACGGAATAAGCATTAACTTTATCTAATGGGCTTCTCGCAGACTGGGATTTGTTGCTGCTTATGCGGATAATTTGGCAGAGACCAGAGGACCATAGGCAAAAACTTAAAATCTAAGCAACATATATGTCTTAACAGTGCCACAGAATGGGACTTCGGCCTCGGCTTAGAGCATTGCAGTAGGACTGTGATTTTAAGCTACTGGCTTGGTACAGGGCAGTTCAAGCATGGGTCGAATTGAAAATGTAGTGAGTCATCGCGAAAGACCTTGCCCGGCGAAGGAGGTTTGTTTGAATTAGACTTTGCGAGTCTCTTTTTGGGTGCTTCTTAGAGGAGAGAAGAAATCCTGCGAACAAAGGATTTATGCTACTTAAACTAAACTCATTTCTCTCTACTACCAACATTGTACTTTGTCTCTATGCTATCATGATTACATCATCTTTATTCCATTACCTTGAGAAATAGTATGTATATGATTGATTTATTATGAATTGAGGTAAAAGGGTAAATGTAAAGTCCAACAAGCAACCAATAAAACAGGATTAATAATGATAAAAACAGGCGAACGTATTACCCGTTCATCATATCAGCCACAGGACGTCCACTGCTGAACAAAGGCCTCCCCCTTAGATTTCCACAACGAGCGGTCACATGCCGCTCTCATCCAACGACTCCCAGCGACCTTCACCAGGTCGTCTGTCCACCTCGTTGGAGGTCGTCCCACGCTGCGTTTTCCGGTGCGCGGTCTCCATTCGAGAACCTTTGTGCCCCAACGGCCATCAGTTCTACGAGCAATGTGCCCTGCCCATTGCCACTTCAGTTTACTAATCCTTTCAGCTATGTCGACAACTTTAGTTCTTCTACGGATCTCCTCATTTCTGATTCGATCTCGTAGAGAAATACCAAGCATAGCTCTCTCCATAGCTCGCTGAGTGACCTTGAGCTTTCTTATGAGGCCCATTGTGAGTGACCACGTCTCTGTTCCATATGTCATCACTGGTAACACACACTGGTTAAAGACTTGCGTCTTGAGGCATTGCGGTATTGTTGACGAAAAGACGTTGCGAAGTTTCCCGAACGCTGCCCAGCCGAGTCGGATTCGACGATTGACCTCTTTCTCGAAGTTGGACCTACCTAACTGGACAGTTTGTCCTAGGTAGACATACTCGTCAACAACTTCGAGAACAGAGCTCCCAACGGATATTGGGATGGGCACGACATGGGCATTTGACATGACTTTTGTCTTGCCCATGTTCATCTTAAGGCCCACCTGTTGGGAAACTCTGTTGAGATCATCGAGCATTGTGCTGAGCTCTTGCAGCGATTCTGCCATGACTACGATGTCATCGGCAAATCGAAGGTGAGTGATATACTCGCCATTGATGTTAATGCCGAATCCTTTCCACTCCAGTAGCTTGAAGGCATCCTCCATTGCAGCGGTGAACAGTTTCGGGGAAATGACGTCCCCCTGTCTCACACCTCTCTGCAATGGAATTGCCCCCGTGCTCTGTTCATGTACTCGGACCGACATGGTGGCGTTTCTGTATAAGCACTTCAACACTTCAATGTACCGATAGTCAATCTGGCACCGCTGCAGAGACTGCAGCACTGCCCAGGTTTCGATCGAATCGAAGGCTTTCTCATAGTCCACAAACGCCAAGCATAGTGGCAGATTATACTCCTCGGTCTTCTGTATAACCTGCCGCAGCGTATGGATGTGGTCTATGGTACTGAAACCTTTTCGGAAACCGGCTTGTTCGGGAGGCTGGAAGTCATCAAACCTGCGCTCGAGACGATTTGTGATGACCCTTGAGAACAGCTTATAAACATGGCTCAGAAGTGAGATGGGTCTATAATTCTTCAATAGGGTGTTATCACCCTTTTTGAAGAAGAGCACCACCTCACCTCTGTTCCACGCTTCCGGCGTTGTGCCCTCGAGTAAGACGGAATTGAATAGCTTCTGAAGGACTTTAAGTACCGGTGTGCCACCCGCTTTCAGAAGCTCTGTCGTAATTCCGTCTCCACCCGGCGCCTTGTTATTTTTAAGCTGTTTCAAGGCCATCCTAATCTCGTACAGGCTGATGTCCGGGATATCCTCGGTATAGTGTCGGGTTAGTTTGGCTCGCGGGTCTTTGTCAGAGCCAATGGTAGGTATACTTACCGAGGTGTATAACTGCCGGTAGAACTTCTCAATCTCTCTCAAAACCTCTGGCTTAGTCGACGCTACACTGCCGTCCTCGGTCTTCAGCTTCATAATACGACTTTGCCCAATAGACTTGTCTCTTGCGAACACTTTGGAGCCTTGATTCCGCTCAATCGCCTCTTTAACACCGTTGGTGTTAAAGGTGCGGATATCGTGACGCAAGGACTTCCATATCCGTCTATTGAGCAGTCGGTATGCTTCAGCATCACCGGAAGACTGCAGCGTCATGGCGCGTCTTTCTGCCATGAGGTCGAGAGTGTGATCGGAGAACTTTTTTGGTCTACCTTTACGGTGGGCCTTAAAGAACTTAGACCCAACCGTTTGGACAGTTTCTACAAACCTACCATTTAAATCGTCCACAGATACGCAATGTTCTAGGCACTCGAAGCGGTTTTGGAGTTCGAGTTGAAAGCTCTCGGGGTTTTGGATATGAGCACTAGAGGGCCGGAGCGTAGACCTCATCAGACGAGACCTCTCAACTTTGAGATTAATATTCAATGTGCCTCTTACCATTCGGTGATCACTACCGGTTTTCACCCTGTGGATCACAGAGACATCATTGAATATTTGCCTCCTATTGGTCATGATGAAGTCAATCTCATTCCTCGTGGAACCATCGGGACTCATCCAGGTCCATTTCCTGTGAGGCGGCTTTTGGAAAAAGGAGTTCATCACGAAGAGTCCCTCCTTTTCCAAAAAGTCGGCCAGCCTCTGTCCCCTGGGGTTCCGTTGCCCATATCCAAATTGCCCCACTCTCAACTCACCATCGCATCGAGTGCCCAGCTTCGCGTTGAAGTCCCCCATCACAACAGTGAAGTGTGTCTTCGAGGTATGTATGGCCCTACTTACGTCCTCATACATACTCTCTACTTCATCATCTGGGTGTGTCGAGGTCGGTGCGTAGACCTGTATGACCTTCAACGAATACCTCTTGGATATTCTGAGTATAAGGTACGCTACCCTGCTCGACACACTTTCGATAGCCACTATGCTGTTAATGAGGGACCTGCGGACGAGAAACCCGACACCACCTTGAGACAGATGTTCGCCTTCCCGGTAGTAGAATAAGTTGCCAGATTTCAGGGTTATCGTGTCCTCGCCCTCTCTTCGGACTTCTGATAGACCCATGATATCCCAGTGCAACTTATCTATTTCTTCTTCCAGCTCAACAATCTTTTCGTCTGCCCTCAGTGTGCGTGTGTTATACGTTACCAGGGCCAGTTTTCGTTTGGGGTGGTAGCCGGATCCCGTCCGGTGATTCTTAGCACCCCCTGCCCCGCCATTACCGTGGCCGCTACCATGACCAGGAATAGCGGGGCTGCCGGGAACTGGGGGCCGGTGCATTAGTCGTGTCGTCATTTTGGGGGGAATTTGCCGATACTCACCACGCTTGGCAGGCGTGTTGGTGAGCGCAGTAATGCTTCTGTTCAGCAAAGGGACGCTGCTGCCCATCCCTTTGGTTAAGAGTCCCTTAGTCGACTTTTACGACCTCCACGGGAGGAGACGGAGTGGTGCTATATTCTTAATCCGGACACCACACGGACAGCCCGTTATAGACCGTGAATCCGGCTAGAGGAAATTTACATACTGCATCAAGAATTCTTCGTGTGTGCACCATATATCTGTAATTCCTGTTAGGTTAGGTTAGTACATATTCAATGAGACTTTAAACTTGTTACGTCACTTGTCTGTATCTCCGGATCCGATACAAAGTAGCTTGAAGTTGATAGATGACAACAGCTAGCCTATTTATGAACAAGTTCAAATGAATTGATTGATATATCTAGTTGGATTAACAGACTGCGTTTTGATGTGAAGTTTACTGACTTCATGGAAATTTAATGGTAGTAGAGATCATGTGGTTGCCGGCAGTGAAAAAACCACCCCCTTTTACCCATGGGTGTCATTAAAGATGACTTATAAGGATTGATATCACGAGGATGAGCAGAATAATCCTCCCGTATGCTATTACAACACACTGCGATCACCAATCGGTATGCGTGACTGCGCGTGTATATGTGTATGTGTGCGTGTTTATGTGTTTCTGACAGTGACAGAGAGTATATTTGAAGGGCTTGACTGGGAAGGTCCCCCGGGTGAAGAGCATGAACAGCCAGTGAAATTACTGCAACAAAAGGCATTCTAAATTAAGCCTCAGGTCAACAATCAGTAATCAGTAGGTTATGAAAACAATCCCCCTGAGATGTGCCTATAGGCGTGGCACCAATGGGCGGCTCTAGTATGATCATACGAATACCTGGAGCTCCCCTTGGGTGACGAAGATAACCGTTCCGCTGGTTTTAGCTGGAAGGAGTCCGTTATGCTCCTCCACCCTTCCTCGGGACGGAGGAAGTACATGATGTATTTCCACCGGGATAATAAAAATTAAAAAGTTATGATTGAAAGAATTGTGGTTCCTACAAAATAATGTGATTGGAAATGTGCCAATTGGATTGAGTCCAGCCTAAGGTGTGTAGTCACTTGGAAAGGCCCATGTTCGGAAGTAGATTGGCAATAGGGTGACACAAATGAGGAGATCCGTAGAAGAACTAAAGTTGTCAGCCTAGTTAAAAGATTAGTAAGCCGAAGTGGCAATGGGTGATGTAAATAGAAAGTTCTCGAATGGGAAACCAGAAACTGAAAAATGCAGCGTGGGATGGCATCTAACGAGATGGACACACGACCTGGTGAAGGTCGCTGGGAGTTGGATGCGGGCAGCATGTAGCCCGTTGTCCTGAAAATCTATGGGGAATATCCTTTGTCCAACAGTAGACATCCATCAGCTTATGATGACGGTGATTTATGAGTGAGATAACGCAATTTGACAGATACGCCAAAAGAAACGAAAGTATCATAATGCAGTGTGGCAGAAATCCACGCGAAAGGCCTGGGTGGCTAGCCGAAGCCTGATGGCATCAGTACAAAGTATGTTGGGACTGTTCGAGATCAAGAAGAAATATTCTTAGTCGTTCTGGCATGTTGAGAATACTGAGTACATATTATGTCTCAGGTTACTCGAACACAGTCACACATAGTATTAGAAGTATTGCCAAACACTGCACTAGTTAAAAGCGAGGTAGATAATATCAGACCTTTTGCACGTAACACTTCCCTGAGAAAACCCCTCCCAATTAGCAACAAAATGTTAATCTAAAAACATATTAAGTTAAGTACGCTGACACAAATTTTGACGTAACAAAATGGTGAACTCAGAATTACTTCCATAATGTAAGTTTAAACCATAATGTGAGCCCTATGGTAGAAAGCTATGGCGAGTCACGACGCACCACGGGAAAATCGCACAGTTAAATTGCACACTGTGCATAATTGCAAATAATCGGGCAAACTGTGACATCATTAACTGTTGCTCAGGCAGTTATAATTTTACAGTGGTTTAATGTACTTCGCAGTTTTATCGTTGGAAACGGAGTGTTGATTTACAAGTTCGGAGGTTGGATATAGTTGGAATCTTATACACAGTGTTAGCCTTATAGTTGAAGGTTTGCTTTCCATATAAGAGGGTCTGAGTCCGAACCCGGCTCGCTCCTGTGAAAGCCCAGCTACAGGACAGTATTGGACTGATTATGTCACAGACTAGACTACGATGACTCTACTCGAGATCTTCATTCTGTATGTTATTATGGTTATGATTAATTGTGGTTTGAATTTTTCGTTTTCATCCAATGAATAAGGCATGATTTTCAATGGATCATTCCATTTATGTAGACTTTTTGTCCTTTACCTGCTATGCGAAGCATGGAAGTCTTAACGCAGGCATTTTCTTGGCATTTCTGATGTCGTCTACTTTCACGCACCCGATGTCAGCCATCCTTCATGCCTGGGACAGTTGTTCTTTATTGGGTGGGTAATTATTTGATTTCATCTGGTAATATCAGGCAATATAACTAAAAGGTTATAAACATTTTTACACCCTCTGAAAATCCTGGACTTCCTCAATCCCGGGTAAAGGCGGTACCCTTATTGACTAAAACCACCTGGGTGGTCATATTCGACACCAAAAGCAATCAAGACCATCTCGACGGCACGGTTGGTGTAGTAGTTGATAAACTCGGCTGCTGCGCTCCGGGTCGTGGGTTTGATTCCCGTACGGAACAGATATTCGTATGATCTGTAGGTTCCGGGTCTGGGTTTAATATATATATTGTACGTAGAATTTGTTTCTGTAAACGCTCCTACGACACAGGAGAAATCCTAGTGTGTGGAAACGTTATTTTAAAGTGGGAGTCTAGGATATTGCACTGGGCCGCCCGTTGGTGCCACGCTTTAAGGCAGATCTCGAAGGAGTATCATCTTTCCGGGGGTCGCTCAGTATTAGCACCCGGACTGGATTCGGGGCCGAAATCGTGTTAAGGTTACAAACGAATTCTTTAAGAGCTCAGGTTATTTATGTGTTGATCGATGAATGAAATTGGATATCGACCTTATCAAAAAAAAAGAACACCGCGCTGCATTCCGTTAAATAATTCATACCGATTTATCAACAACATTTTATTTTATTTCGAATACCGCATTAATGAAGCTACTTTAATACTGCAGCAATAAATTTAAAACTTCAATACCAACAGTTGAACATTCGGCAGATCTTAAGTTGCGTGTTGAGAAAAATGGCGACTGGTGTAACAACTTTTTGTTACATTGCGTATTATTACAAAAATGAAACGTCAAGAAATTTCACTACACGCAACAACGCGGTAACTAGCTTAGTACTAACAGTACAAAAAGTATTAAATTTGATTGTTGTTATTAGGTTTTGTCTTATCGTCCTAGACATGAGATAGACGCAAGGCGATGGTAAATAAAAAACAATAATTACAGATACAAAAAGAGGCGTAGTGGGGGAAACTTCGAAAAATATAATAATACCAGATAATATAGATACATGGATGAATTTTCATACATTTATGTTAGTGTATTCACTATCCAAGACCAAAAAATTTATTGCCTAGTCAAGGTCACTTTTCAAGATGTTTGCCGATCACTGTACATCACAAGGTGACCTTCGCTGTCGCCCTTTTTTTTTGGCATGTGCTGGGCTGTTATCCTTCGCACCGACGTCAGGTCTCAGCTCACTACTCGGCATGACAAACCGTCTCCCTGTACGGCCTGGCCAGCCGCACAGCCCTCTCAGAGAGATATGCGCAGAACACAGCGCGCCTCCATCTTGGGACTTTTTTTGTCTGGAGGATATCCCCATGGACTTCGTCCTTGAGAAGTGTGAAGGGGCCTGCCGGACTCTTACCGGCTAAAACTCCACGGCATTCCTTCCATTTACCTATGGCTGGCATCACGATGTTCGCTGTGTAGGCAGGACCAAACCCGCGGCAGGTATCGGCCCATTACTTGGTCTGACGGGCCTAGTCTCTGTGTGACTTAGCCGGCCGCACATTCTTCCAGAAGCCACTGTACCAATTCCTCTGCAAAGCGTGCTGATTGTCAGTACTCTTATTGCCTTTCTTGTGGACAGTGGATATATCCGAGGTGATATGTAAGACGATGCCTTAGAAAACACCTGCTCAGGGCGTCTATGTGTGCGTTATCTTCTTATACTTCATTTAATGAGCGATAAACCTGCTGTATTTATCTGTTCTGTGGTTTTAATTTCATTGTATATTAATGTTGTTGTTATTGTAAATGTGGCTTGAAGGAACTCATTAACAGCGACCTTTGCGGAAGAGAATTAAGTAGTAAGGAAGCTGGCTAATGGCCGGAAAAGTGGCATAAAATCTATAATTTTGATGTGGTTTCAGGTTTGACAAAGAAACTGAATTATGGTATTTAATTTGCATTCGACCTCTCTTGTGATCACGTGCTACCGCAAAACATATAAAAAACATTTTCCTGACTGGAAATCGGATCTAACCGAAACAAATCGGAACCTACGTCTAATTTTTTTCACCGGATTGCAATGCTCGTCTGTCGTCCAATGCCTCTGGGAGAGAGGCGAAGGGTAAGCCGGACACCGGCCACTAAAAGACGCCTCTTGGATCTCGAAGACGAATGCTTTGGAAAACTTAGGTATACGTAGTTTTAGTTTAGCCAAATAAATAAATATACCTATTTTAATACGAGGTGTAACAACAAGTCTGTCATCTCGGAAATAATAGGTTACAGTTTTTTTATCATTTTTAAGCACGCAATGTATCGTAAACAACGCGATATGATATTATTATGCGACAATGAGCCCGATATGACATATCATATAAATATTATTATGCGACTACGAGCGATGCGAAATAACAGCCGTTTAGTTTTTACACTGCAGTTTTATGTGAAAACTAACAATTTATTGTACATTTATTCGAAATAGTGTTAATATGACCAAAAAAATATTCCATATTGATATCAGTTAAAGAAATCTGAAAATTAATGAAAATACCGACAACGAATTCTTACGCTGAGGGTACTAGAATCTTGTACTGAATTCGTCCTATCAGTTTTCATTACAATGCCGGTGACACCTGTTATAATTATAATTTTCAGGAGATTGCTTTCGGAACTCTTATAAATTATCTTGAAATTTATCAAGCCCTGCCGAAAAAATGAGTAAGGGTCTTTAATAGTTTGAATTCAGTACAGTTTAGTAAGAGTAACAGTCATCATGAAAAGTAAGTGCCGATGGTGCAGTTTCGAAAGTTTTTATGAATGAAAACTCATTTTTTTACAACTTACCATCGAGACAGACAGAGATGTGTTGCTGGGGAGTTTGTTGCGCCGTTTCTTCTCCTCAGCTTAAACACCAGGAAGCGGTGAAGTTGTTTTTTGAATTTGTATTTGACATATTGTATTGATTATAAAGACGAACAAGTCATTCGCTTGGTGGTAAAATAGTCCTGTGTGGCACCACACCGTGGTCGTCATGAGACATTAGCCTCTTATGTGGGCATAATAATTTCACTAATTACAGTGCCTTTCCAACCGAAATACTGTAATATCAAAAATTTGAACACTACTGCTTGGCACCAGAATATTTGGTACGGCGGTGGTACTTACGTAGCCCGACTATTCCAATATAAGACCTACCAGCAGATATATTTTTATGAAATATGATAGAGAATACTTAAAACCTTTTTATTACTTTATCATTATAAATTATTAACAGCGCTTAGCTTCTACGATATTACATCTCCAATATATTCATATACTTATTATACTAGGTAGACTTACTTGCTCCAGTGTGATCATACGAGGACCTGGAGCCTCCCTTAGGTGCCGAAGATTTAGCCGGTAGGAGTCCGGCATACCCCTTCGCCCTTCCCCGGGGCGAAGGAAGTTCATGAAGAATTTCCACTGGGCACCAATAAAAAAAAAGGTAGACTTACTTACCTTAGAGCTAGTATAAAACTATATTTTTAAAGACCAAAGAGGGGTCAGTCCAGGCCTTGACACTGTTAGACGACGAGGTCACCAGGGGGTCGTAATGACACATTAACGTTTAACGACATATTCTGGGATACAAGACGCAAACTCTTTGTTGTCTCTTCGTGACCAATTAATGTACTTCTACAGCGTGGTATGAATGTTTACACATCATTATATTAAGATAATTTGTGTGTCTACATTAAGACTAATAATTAACATTTAATTAGTATTGGGTTGCAAAATTATCACGGCTTCGGCTCATATTATGGCCACATATTTTAAGTTTTAACGGCTCGTTTGGCGTTATGGCTAATTACTTGGCGGTTCATGGTGCGTGACTAGGGTCTGATCTACGTAGAAAAAACCAAACATTTATTTATTTGCGCAATAAACACATTATTATTTATTAAATTCATTATTCTCTCATCAGTTATTGTCTACAGATAGCCGTTCCGGGTGTTTGTAATTTGTGAAGTTATGTAAATTAAATGTACGATACCAAAAAAATATTTGTGTGTGAAGTAGATTTAATACTAAAGTTCCATAATTAGCAATTTATTTAGTGCATAATCTTCGTATCAGCCGAAGCTTGTTTGCTTGTGTCGTCACTGGGGGAAATTGCCAGTACTCACCACGCTTGGCAGGCGGTTGGTGAACGCAGTATGGCTAGTGATCCACATAGGGACGCTACTGCCCATCCCTCTGTTGTAGAGCCACTAAGTCACCTTGTACGACATCCACGGTAGGAGATGAAATGGTGCTATATTCTACCTCCAGACACCACACGGAAAGGTAATTTCAAATGTACTCCCGAAAGGGTAGTAAATTCAATTCTTACTACCTTCTCTAAGTGCATTCTCTCTCCTGATGCATAATATCATTATTATTTTTCATTTATCGAGCAACTTACATAATCAGCTCCTTACTGTCCCACTGCTGAGCATGGGCCTTTTCTCACGTTGAGAAAGGCTAGGCCTTAATCCACCACGTTGGCCTAATGCGGGATTGCGTTGACACCATTGAGAACATTTTTGAGCCCTCTCAGGTGTGCAGGTACCCTCAAATTGTATTACTTCACCTTTAACACAAGCGATAATCAAATTCTAGGTCAGAGGTGTGGGCCAGGATCGTACACAGACCTTCAGATATTTTAAATAGCCACGCACATATTTATTACTATCTTATTTACTCGATAAACAATCGCCTTTATCCACTTACATCATTCTCTCAAACACGTATCTTTTGCAAAACCAGGACACATGTAAACTATTACAGAAAACTGGACGAAGCTCTCATATTAATTAGACATCTTAGTTACCCAGTACTGCAATATTGCGTGGAAAAACTTAATTAATACAAATAAGACCAGAACAGAGTATAATGATGCATCTGTTACAAAGACGCAAACTGAATACACTCAATTGACCATCGTAAGAGACATTGCGTAAAGTTATGTATGTAATTGTTGCATCAGTATAACAAGCGATATTATTCAAAATGTAGGTGACACTTGTCATGCAAACATAATCTCTTAGTGCATTTGCATTTATTTATTTGTTTAGAATTACTTAATTCTTTTACCTGTTTGTAATTCGATACACTTTGGCAATAATTGAATCGAAATTTTGTGTTGACAAATGAACATCTAATCGTACCTACCGTACGATAAGTTTCTAGTTAATTTACTTCAACGTTTTCTTTTTAAAGTTTTTGCCTATTCTTTCTTTTCGAGGCTCGTGTGCTTCGAATAATCCACCCAGTCACATCTAGTTGACATTACTAAGAGATTATTTATTAAAGAAAAGTTGGATGACATCATCTTCTTCAGTACAGCATTCATCAGTTTAATGTTCATTTTCCTTTTATAATTACTATAACTACACCTAATTAGGCACTACATGAGACGAACCCTTCAAATTTACCCTTTTTAGATACAGATAAACAATTGAAGCGTAACTTTCTTAATTTCCTTTAAAAAGTATCGCTAATCCTCGCTAATGTGCGAATGTTAATCGTTAGATGGCTGATAAGTAGCCAGTAATGATTGACTGCCGGCCGGCACGCGATTCTCCAGTCTATGCCTGCACCGTGAAATTATACGTTTACAAAACACTTTACTTAACCTGTACGCGGTATAATTAAGGGAGATCTTGGCGTTTAATACGAATAAGTCTTATAAGGTGTTCAATGAATTAACTTCTCTATTAATAGGCTTGCAATTTATGTTTTAGGGTTACGAATAATAATGGCTTTTATACCTACTAACTTTTACATCAATATTCTATGTGGCGCCCAGACATTCCGTTTGGCGTTCGGATATTCCGTGTGGCCTCCGAATTAAGAATATAACATCACTCCATCTCTTCCTGTGAATTTCTTAAAGGGCAATTAAGGGGCTTTAAGCCAAAGGGATGGGCAGCGGCGTTCCTACAGGACCTATTCTGCGCCCACAAACCCGGCAAGCGTGGTGAGTACTGGCAAATTCCCACCAAAATGACGACAGAATTGTGGAAATCTATGCTTTGGGAGGCTTTCGTTCAGCAGTGGACGTCTTTTGGCTAATGCGATGTCATGTTGATGATGTTACATTAAATCAACACACAATATTTAGTATCGCCGGTATCGTTACCATTTCAACTAAATTATTACAAGTTTGTATATAAAGCTTCGTTAAATTGAAAAAAATATGTAAACTTAAAATACTTATTAGCCCTGAAATATATTTTATTATCTAATTATCATCACAGAATATGGCCGCTACGACATGTGGTTGTATGAAGTTTGACTATCTTCTTTTAAAATATAATACCTTGAATTGCAAATTGATTGAAGCATTTTGATAGAAGTCACTTTCCTATGTTTTGTAATAAACGTAAAGTAGTAGTGACTGTAATGGATGCGTAGAAAGCTGAGTTAATATATCTTTATGATATCGGTACGAAGGTGTTTAATATTGTGCTTTAGGGAACTAATCAACCACTTAGAAAGCTGTTAATTTAAGTAAGTTTAAGTTTTAGAATAACACATCCAGTTAGACCAACAATCTGAAGAAGGCATCTAGGGTAACACGAGGAAGACGAAGGACCGAATTTTGTGACGTAACATAGCAGAGGTCGGTCCGGCAGTGACCTGGGGTAGGCTAACTTATTAATTCCCAGCAGATCTGGACAGGTTTACCCTGTTAGAGAGAATGCTTTTTTGAAGTAAAAAAGTACGAGTAAGCTTGTGGAGCTCTCTTCAAAACAAGCAAGTCTGTTTCTTCCTGTGAGTATCTGACTAGTAACTATTGAGCCTAATTAGCTTGTTTTATTCTTTTCTGGGTAATTTTTGTTTTTGGCTGATTACATATTTTTCTTTGGAGCCAGTAACGGCACCGATGGAACTGAATCCCACGTGGTAATGTTACAATAAATAAAAAATCCTGGAGACTGTAAAGCAGCGGTAATCTTGACACTGGTAAATTAAAAAGTACCTACAGTAAAATCAATAGTGCAGGCTCCTCCGAGTTAAGGAAATTCCACATTAAACAAACATAAAATATAAAAGAACTTACAACAACAGGCGCAACTATGTTTTGATTCCTTAATTAACTCGGTAAAGCTTTATAATTCGATATAAATACTGTGGCTATAGTTTCATCTGTCGGCTGCCCTACACAGCTGGTGGGTGGAGTAATACGATATATCGCTGCCATTAAATAGTCTGATGGCTCCATTCCGTTTTATATCTGCAAACGCGATGTAAGTTGCAAAAACAGTTTTGTTCTACCGGTGGTTAATGGCTAATAGTGGGATTTCCCTTTGTGTTAATTTTCAGTAGTTGAAATTATTATGGTCTTTAGTGTGTATCATATATAAGTCATTTGTTCACTAGAGTTTGTGTTGCGGTTTAAAACTATTTTTAGGTTAACTAGTTTTGAATCAGGTCAAAATATTTTTGTTTATTTAAACCAGGCATTTATATATAGCCAGAATTTAAGTAGTTGCACGGTTCCAAGTTGCTGGTAGGCAAGAAACAACATGGATATTTTTTTTTATTGTCAGTAAATATATTTTCTCAACAGTTACAAAAGAGTCTGTAATTTTGAAAAAGGAGGAAATTTTAAAATGATCGAAATACAATAATGATTTTGCCTTTTAATAACCAGCTGACCAGACCCGGATGACGGTACACTTTCATGGGCATGACGGATGCATCAGTGACGCTCATCATGTCATCATCATCATATAGCCAAAGGACATCCACTGCTGAACAAAGGCCTCCTCACAGATTCCCACAACGAGCGGTCACATGCCGCTCTCATCCAACGACTTCCAGTGACCTTCACCAGGTCGTCTGTCCACCTCGTTGGAGGTCGTCCCATGCTGCGTTTTTCGGTGCGCGGTCCCACTCGAAGCTCAGCTCCACCATATAGCATAACTCACACGATGCGATACAAAGCGCTATTAGAAGACAACATATTTGTTTGTTTATCCAATCGCAAGGCTTTCTAAGGTTGAGAATTTAACAGCACGGTTTGGATATTCGTTTCGTGTGGTTCTCAAGAGTATGTATGTTGGGTATCCAAAGGATGGGCAGCTGCACCCTTTCGTGTGCTAATAACAACATACAGCGATCACCAATCCACCTGCCTAGCGTGGCGATTATGGCAAGATCCCCTAAGATTGCTCATTGTAGTTATCATTGGGAGGTTGATGTTCAGCAGTGGGCGTTTACGGGCTGATGTGCGTGTCTAAAAATTGTTTATTATTACGATGAAAATTATTAATTGGTGTTCGGATGAATATAGCACCACGCCATCTCCTCCTGTAGATGTTATAAAAATCGACTAAGAGACTCTAAATCTGAGGGATGGGCAGCAGCGAACCTTCTGTAGTAGTTAGTAGCCATACTGCGCTTAACAATCCGCCTGCGAAGCGTGTTGATTAATTGAAGGTTGCCCCCAAAATGCTATGGGTTATGCCTTTGTTCAGCAGTGAACGCCTTTTGGGGTGATATGATCGCAATGATGACGATATTATATGTAAGTGACAATGTACTGAAAACTTTAGGAAGAGAATATACTTGGGCCTATAATAAAATTAGGAAAGCTATTTCTACATTCTACATTTTAGGAAATACTCGTTTACAGGTTTTGTTATTTTTGAGCACGCAATGTGTCGTAAACAACGCGAACAAAACGCTACGTGATTACGCTACTGCGAGTGCAGACATTATCGCGAACTGCAACCCGAAACAACAGCCGTTTAGTTTTTATTTAGGTACATTGCAGTTTTATGGAAAACAATGTAGTTTATTTTTATTCAAAATAGTGTTGCAGTTGTAAATCAGTTAAATAAACTGGAAAGAACTGAAATTTCATGAAGATACCGACGCAAACTTCTTAGACTCAGAGTTCTAGAATTTCGTATTCAATCCATAGTCATATCTTACACCTGACACAGTCAGTAAACAAAAAAAAACTAAATGAAGTCCATCAAAACAAAAGCATCACGATATTATTCAACAAAATACCTATTAATTATCCAACAATCTCAAACGTCACAACAGCAATATCATCGTCCATACTAATTACCTAAAGTCATTAGAAAACAATATGCTAAACACGATAAACTGTCTCTACGCAAAGCGATGACAATTCATCATCAGAACTTCTCCGGAACTTATTGTGATTGTGTCTAACACCACAGATGACTGAACGGATCTAACTTTCGTCATTAACCTTTACTCTGCTGGCCCCCGGGCGTTGCCGTAATGATTTGGTATCACGCAACAATATAACTGCATTTTACAACAAATTAGATGTTACTTTATCTCGGTGAAATGAAAAAGTAACAGTGGTAAAAGTCGTTTTAGGTGTTTTGTAATGTTGGCAATTATGCAATGATTGTTCTGAATTAACATTTGTGGGACATGAGAAGTGTTTTTTGTTATTAAAATAATACTGGGGAAGGTTCGCGAAGGGTGATCATAAGCCGCTACTACGGCATATGGGCTATCTCATAAACTGATACTACAATGCATAGTTGCGAAGGATGGAATTTTGTTCATATTCCGTGTCATGTCCGGGCTAAGAACATAGCACTACTCCATCCCCTCCCGTGGATGTTGTAAAAGGCAGCTAAGACACTCTTAACCAGAAGGATGGGCAGCAGCGTCGCTCTATGGAACAGTAGCCAGACTTCACTCAACAACCCGTCTGCACAGCGTGGTAAGTATTGGCAAATTCCCCCCCATAATGACAACACAATAATTGTGGAAATCTATAGGGGAGGCCTTTGTTCAGCAGTGGACATTCTTTGGCGATGTGATGACGCTTCATTGTTGGTGTACAAATAAATCATTTGTCTCTTTTTTATGATGTATTTTTATGCACGTCACACTTTTGTTAACGTTGTGTGAAACTTAAAAAAATGTACAGACCGGCATCATTAAAGAAACAAATGATAAAGCCGCAGTCTTGTGTGGTGGCGGCTAAGAATAGCACCTCCCCAGCTCATCCCTCTCAAGACCCCCACATGTCTTGGAAGGCAAGTTTAGGGTTAGCCAGAGGATAGGCGGCGTCCTTCGAGTATTAGTTTACAGCTCAACTGCTTTCGCCAACCACAAGCGTGGTGATTATGGCAAAACGCGCAATGAGCACATAGTAGAAAACCACACTGGTCGTTGTTGTGATCTTTAAGGGAGTATTATACTGCTGGATTGAAACTGTGTTTCCTGCAATGATGATGATAAAATTATAAAGCACATACCATCAGAGCAACTCAATCGGCGAACGTTAATGTCAGTGGTTGGGACGGATCGATTAGTAGAGTAGCTAAGTTCTTGGCTTTCTGTAAAACTTTTCACGGGTTTGATTACTGCATGAATAAGTAGCTCCCCAGTCCTTCATTCCCTCGCCCTTCCCCGGGCGGAGGAAGTTCATAACGAATTTCCACTAGGCGACCAATAAAAGAAAGGTATGTATGTACATAATGAGATTTATGTCTGACTTTCTCCATGCTTCACGTGTCAATACCACTATAGGGTATATATTTTTGCCAAAAACTTCGCTTTCAACTTTCCTTACTGCATATTGAAATCTGTATCACACAATTTTAATGAAGCGGGCGAAAGATACAAATTGTCGAGGTGACCGCAATCCGAACTGAACTGGAGCTCAGCGTGACTAACTGAACGACATTCAGGCGTTAAGTAATTAACGACGTCACTCAAGTGTCTGTCAAATTAACGCCCTTTGTTGTGTGCCGCTAGTTAGAGGCGGACAGCGATAAAAGGCGTCAAATACTGAAAAAATACTAACATTTACCTATTTAATTTAAGCCTGTGATTTTAGACTGATGAAAGTGGAATTAATTATTGTTAGATATCATTAAATATTTACACATTTTCTTCTTCTTCTATAAACATATAAACATTCTCGCATTTTATTTTCCATCTCATTGTAGACATGTTAATTTATCTAATATGACATTAATTAAAGCTTCGGTGGCCCTTTTATTTAAATCATTAAATAACTTCCAGTTCCAATAACTCGAAATTGAGAATTCCGCAATCATTCAATGACTGCGGAATTCTCAATTTCTATTGTGTATTATAGAAGCAATCGTGTTTTGTTATTGCGTGTGTTTGTAAAATAAACACAAATAATAACACACGATACATACATACTCGTATAGTCGACTTTATTTCCATATACATGATGTGTCAAATAATCGAAATAATTATCGAATTTTTAAGAGTATCCATGGAGTGTCTTTCCGGGTTTTCTGTATAGGACCGACTTTTCCGAACTGTGCACTTCAATTGTTGCCTTTCTTAAGAGCTTATTAGGGCCTATATGAAATAAAATATTTGATTTTGAACAAACATTTTTTTGTGTAGGGAAGCCATTTTAACGGGGCAAATTTTAATCCTTACAAAAACTATGGGGTCACGTCCTTAAATAGTTTATTCTGATCACTAACGCATACATTACACTCATCGATTTATGAGTACTCTGTTGCTAACCAATTGTTAGTTGGTACAAGTAGAAGTAATACGTAACTTCTTGTTCGCGTGTATTTTTGATTTCATAAGCAAGCATATAGACATTTAAGTAAAACAGAATTTCGTCTATCCACGCACGCTGCTTGGTGGTAAATTATTAACCACATAGGTACTTGCAGCTGTAAAGCGGTCACCCTCTCCGAGATGTGCCTATAGGCGTGGCACCAGTGGGCGGCTCTAGTGTGATCATACGAGGACCTGGAGTCTCCTTTAGGTGCCGAAGATGACCGCTCCAGTGGTTTTAGCCGGTAGGAGTCCGGCCGGCATACCCCTTCGCCCTTCCCCGGGGTGAAGGAAGTTCATGAAGAGTTTCCACTGGACACCAATAAAAAAAGGTACTTGCAGCTGATGTATATGAGATCTGAGGCGCCTACTTGCCACTTGCACAGCCTTGCATATTGAATGCCTAACAATCGAATCCTACACTCCCCGCAAAGCCCTATGTCGGAACTCGAGTCCCACTAGAGCAGGGATCCTCAAACTATTTTGGGCAAGAGACCCCTTTTCCAAAATGAACTGATACCTCAGACCCCCATAATAGCCAAATTACTTTAAAAATCCCATCTCTAGTTTTTTTCCTATTGATACAAAATATTTACCTATTCCTAGTCCTACTATTCCTACTAAAGTATTAGTCATTCTTATAACAAGTTGGTACACGTAACACAACATAAACAGTATCTTGAAAGATTCAAATAAGAAGTTGTGTTAATTAATAGGGGTCGATTTTTTGACCTAGTCGACCTCCAAAATCAGTTTTCGTTTATGTCGACCCCTGGATAACCGACTTTGACTGTACGGAATCCCTGCACTAGAGGATACCCTTGGTTGTGTTGCTTGGTTTGTAAATTTCTGTCTGGCCGTAGGTCCTTACGGCTTTGGCTGTCTGGTTATGCAGCCTAATACCTTGAGCTGCCTACGAGAAGCGCAATAGAAAATAAAAAACTTAATGCGCCACAAACACAATATAAGTAATACATCATTTCCTTTACAATAATAAAGGCTAATGTTCAACCCTAACCCTCCTCTACCTTCTCCCACAGCAAATCCGAAGACCCTTCTATTCCCCTTAAATGCATAATGCCCGGCTGACTTGTCAAATTTTATAATAATTGCTCTTAAGCTTTAGGGGTAATTCCTTGCGTCATTACGGTGGGTCTATTCTGACGGCTGCTGGGGACAGATTTATTGAGGCCCACTCTATTGGAAAACGCGTGATAATAGTATTTGTGGCCATTTGTAAAGATTAGTTGAGTGAAAAAACAATTTTGGAAGGGTATAAAGTATTCGTAAAGTAGGTTACAAAAATAGTTTATAGTGTAGTGTATTAATAGCTATATAGTGATGTCTTAGTTTGGCAGATACCACCAGTTTGGAATCCTGGAACTTTTTATCATTTATAAACGTTTTAAAAAAAATGCATAAAGGGATTAGGATTTCGCCCGTCCTGTCGTGGGTACAGTTTACAGACAAACATTTCACATGCACAAACACCCAGACCCGAAACAACTATCTGTAGATCGATCATACACATATTTGTTCCATGTGGGGATGGAACCCGCGACATGTAGCGCAGGAAGCTGATCGTACAGTCACTGTACCAACGGTGTTGTCAAAATAATGAAGTCCCAAACTTCAAACATCAAGACTCAGTGAGTGATTAGTTTTAGTTTAGTTTCTAAAAAACGTTGTCCCACAACAACATTTCTCCTGTGTCGTTGGTGCGTTTAGAGACACAAATTCCACACACAATACACCCAGACCCGGAACAACTACCTGCAGATCATACAAATATTTGTTCCGTGCGGGAATCGAACCCGCGACCTGGGGCGCAGCAGCCGACTGTATCAGCCTCTGCACCAACCGTGGTCTTACTGCATCCTTCGAAACAACTTTTGATCATAATTGTATAAAGAAAATAGTAGCCCTAGCCGTTTGGTGTTACGGGGCTACGAATATCACCAACCCCTCTCATCCCGTGGGTTCCATAGAAGTTGGCTATGGATTTAGCTGGAGGATGGATAGCAGCGTGCTTCGAGAACAGCTGAAATCATCAAACCGCCTGCCAAACGTGGCGTTTATGGCAAAACCCCCCAATAAGTACACAGCACACCCAAGCCGGTTGTTGTGGCGATCTTTGGGGAAGGCCCGTGTCCAGATGTGGACTGTATTCGGATGAAATGATGATGCTAATGAGACAAATTAACTATTAAAATCCCTGCCTGTCACCTTAGCCATCCTGCGACCACGAACGCTGCAGTGAACATTAGGAAAAACATATACGCGATGTATCTAATCTGTTTTAAAAGCGTTTCAATAAATAGCTACATAAACAATAATGGTAGATGCCTTTTACGTTTTCGTTTGAATGAGGAAACGAAACGAGTTTTATATATAATAGCTACATCCCGAGCTCAAGTTCGAAATAAAAACAAAATCTATTTTCTCCACTTCTGTTGTCATTGGCTGTAAACATTGCCATTACTCTTGTGTTCACAAAAATGCGATTGAAACGTTGCCAACTGCCATCTTGGGAGAAGAATTTCAAGTAAGGCTGCGGCTTCATAAAAAATCTGTAGCATCATAAATAATGTTAGAATCAACGACATCTGTATTAAAAACAACACACAATTTAGTATAAAAGCTGTTAAAAGACGTGTTTATAATGATGTAATATGAGTTTTGTGTGGAAGAAAAAATCTTGAATAAAAAGAAAGATGAGCGAAGAGGAGTATTATTTTCTTTTCTTTTCTGTTTTAGTACATCTTTAAAGAGTTTAAGTTTCACGTTTCAGCCGTTAGTTTTAATGATCTTTTCACACACTGATTGTGTAGTAAGCTTTTGACCGCTGCCCTGAAAATTGCTTGCAATATAACATAGTTACTTCCTACCAGATGCCAAGCCATAAATTTATATTGTATCTTTGTTAGTTTTTCTCTTAACATTAATTACTTAACATTATCAACCAAAGGACTGCTGAACAAAGTCGTCCTGTGGATTTCCAAAACGACGGGTTACATGCCACCCGCGTTGGAGGTCCTCCCACGCTGCGTTTTCCGGTGCGCGGTCTCCACTCGAGAACCAATTTGCGCCATCACTCGTAGAACTGATTTCTACGAGTGATGTGTTCCGCCCATTACGACTTCAGCTTACAATACTATGGTTTAAAATAAAAAGTATGATATTTTATATGCAGAAGACAAAATGAAACCTTAATTCGCTTAGTTGCATTTACCCTACATTGTCGATAATTATGCGTAGGTCAATAGAGTTTTCTGTAGTATCTATCTCGAAAACGTTTCTTCAAGTATTGACCTAATTACTATGGGTTCTTTATAGGTATTCCGTCAAGGCTCTAGTGTGATCATACGAGGACCTGGAGCATCCCTTAGGTGCCGATGATGACCGCCCCAGTGGTTTTAGGCCTCTTCGTGCTTCCATGAGGCGGAGGAAGTTCATGACAAACTTCCACTGGGACCAAGTTTTTTAAATAAATGTGCTCCGTCACATAAGTCTGTTCATAAATGTTGGAGATATGGATGATTATAATAATGAGGTAACAAACACAAAAATAACATACAGTAAAATTGATAGCGTTCTTCTTTTTTGAAGTCGGTGAACAAGTAGTAGGCGTTTTTTTACCAAAGTATCGCTCAGAACGTCTATAAGCCCGCTGTCAGTACCGCTTTCGTTCGCTTTCCATCGCTGCCTTAACTCAACATTCTACAGAGGTAGTAAGGATGTTTGCTCTAAGTTTCAAAGTGTTATTGCGATTTGATTTGGTCACTTTATGTAGTTAATACAATTTATAACCCCTGTTTCCTCGTGCAGTCCTTGTGCTAGCAATTTAATGATATAAAATGGTGATTTCGACCACAATTTTTATTCTTTGTATCCTGTGAACTTGTAAACGTCATCTTTGGAGGTCACCTTTAAATGTATGAACTTATGTTCCTAGTAGCAGACGATCACACGAAAAGCACACACCAAAACACTTTTGATTCAAAAAAGTCAGTTAACTATATTTTAATTTTATATTTTCTGAATTTACGCGAATAGCATCCATTGAATCGAAATAGCTTACGGAAATATATCGCGTTTATATTATTATATGTTTATATAATTATAGGGCTACACATTGCACGTATATATGCTTTTACGTAAGTATATAGAATGAATGAGATAAACGCGATATAATTCCGTAAGCTATTTCGATTCACTATATTTTAATTTAATAAGTTCCATTGATGGCCGACTGAAGCCATTAACATGTGGAATCGGATTTACACACATCATTATCATCTTCGCCATATCAGCCGAGGGACGTCCACTGTTAAACAGAGTCCTCTCTCATAAATTTCCAAAATTGTGTCGCCATTTTGGAAGAAATTTATCAGTACTCACCACGCTTGGAAGGCGGGTTGTTGCAGCAGAAGCGACCACTGTTCCACAGAGAGGACCATGTTGCCCGTCCGGCTTGGAGTCCCTTAGTCGCCTTTTACGACAAACACGGGAGGAGATGGAGTGGTGCTATATTCTTAATCCGGACACCACACGGTCTTTTAGCATGACGACAGAAAACGAAAAGGAAGAATTAAGAAATAAGACAGAAATATCAAACTATATTTGCATAGTATTCTGCACGAACTTTTTTAATTATAATGACATTTCTCACAATACATTTAGTGACTCACAATCCATAAACCAGTCGGGTTTATCCAAATTGCAGTGAATTTCATTCTGCACACGTTCTCACATTCCCAACACCGCAGTTATATCCTTTAGTTCCTTCTCAAGTTTAAATGTCACAATTATTTGTATCTAGCGAAGACCAACTAATTTGTTAGTTCAAAATTACCAGGCTTGTAAGCTTCAACATCACTGGATTTTTCGTTGCCCAGCACAGAATCTGGCTTATAATTTGCCTAGCTCACACTACCAAAACAAACTAGGCGTTGCAGATTTATTAATTTAATGCGGTATCCATTTTGCCTAAAGGATGCGAAATTTTTGGCCACCGCTTCGTCAAAAATCATTAGGTAAGCACCACTTCTCCCCGTGGGCGTCGTACAAGGTGCCTAAGAGATTATCAAGAGGATGGGGCGCACCTCCCTTTTTGTATACTAAAATCAACATAGTGCGAGCACTGATCCACCTACTAACCATAGTGATTTTACAGAAGTGAATGTTCAAGGGCTGATATAATATGCTCGGACTAACAGAATGAAACAACACTATATGAAAGACAAGCGCTAAACAAGTGCTTAAATTTTAAACTGTACTGTATTCTCGCTTGAAGGTAGTATAAGATGTTTTTATAAGTGTAGATGCGTTGCCCGCGCTCTATGATGGTGTCATGAATGCAAGGTAATGGCCCGGAGTTCACTTAGTCGCGCACCGACCATTGTCGCGGCTGGTCACAAGTAGACGTTATTCTTATACGTAATTCTTGCAGCATATTGCGGGAAAAATATATTCCTGTATTTATATAAGGCACGAACAACTGTGTACAACTGTGAGAAAAAAGCGCCATTCCATGCGTCTAATCTATACTGTAAATAAAATTACAGTATTTTGTTTTACTACGCAGTCCAATGGCGGCCGGTGCCAGGACGACATCCATCGAGCATGCACATAGCTGCTACCTGACGTAACTAAAGGTGTATACTCATCTTTTTCTAACAACCTGTATGCCGCATGGTGGATTTCATTTTCTCTCAGTTCCTTCGCGCATGTTTGAGAACTGTACTGGTATAGTAAAATTTACACCGTTCCGTAGTGTCATAAATTTCGTGTATGGCGCATCTATTTGTAAAATATAATTAACTGTAGCTAGTAAAATTACTAGGCATAAGAGACTTATGGTTGTTTACGCTAAACTTAAGCAGCTCGTAAGTCTCTCTCTCGGACATACAATGTTGAATAGCTAAGTTTCCTAAACATAAACTTATCATTAGTGCAAACAGGCATAAATAAGTAAGGTCTCGAGGTGAGCGCAATGTAGTGCCACGGCGGACTAGTTCTGGTTAAGATTATATAGATTATATCGTTATGGCTGGCATTACGCCTATCACTAGAGGAATCACTTCATTAGACTCGTATTTTCATCAAATGTGTAAAAGAACATGTCAAAAGAGAACTGATTTCACACGACCACCTACCATTTTGTCAGTTCGGTCACGGAAATAAGCCTTCTTTGGCCCTGTTAGAGCTTATTTTTTACTGCGGTTGCCTTTTTTCTCGTCCGCCTTGGGAGGCGGAAGGGCGTGCCCGAATCTGGCCGGCTAAAATCACCTCATCGGTCATCTTCGGCACCGAAGCGGAAGTTTGCTTTGTTAGACCTGCAGTTATAACCTCACATTAAGTAGATACTGTTTGAGCTGAGTGTGTTAATATCTTAAGTCTGTGTTGTATGCCCTAAATAATAACCACAGCTTCGGATCATGTCTCTAACACAAGGGCTTCCTGCTTGGCTTTCCCGTGCGGTAAAGCCATTATCATACTTGCGTTTAACCGCAATCGCGATTAGTCGCGTGTTTGTGGACGTGATCTCTGTACCGGAGTTAGTTTTGTTGCGTTTCATTGAGATTTAATCATATTTGGTTTACGGATGTATGATTTATCCTATGTAAAATTTAGAATAAGATGCCTTTGATTTTTTTTTTATTTCATCCTATCGAAGGTGAGTAACGCCTTCATATAATGCGGTAAGAACTTAATACTGTGATTATATCAAGCTTCATCATATCAGCCAAATGATGTCTACTGCTGAACAAAGGCCTCCCCCATAGATTTACACAATTTTGTCGTCAGTTTTGGGGGAACTTGCCAGTACTCACCACGCTTGGCGAGCCTGGTTGGTGACCGCAGAATGGCTACTGTTCCGCAGAAGGAACGCTACTACCCTCTGGTTTAGAGTACCTTAGTCGCCTTTTACGATATCCATGGGAGTAGATGGAGTGGTGCTATATTCTTAATCCGGACACCACACGTATGTAAAATGGTTATGACTATCGAAATGGCTAGGATTTCATTTCAAATCAAAAAAGTTAACGCTGGTCTATTTTTGTATTAGAAAATACTGGGAACGCTGTTCAAAATCTCATACCTATTCATAATAAAGATTTGGTGGCCAACTATTGGGGGAAGTCCAGGAACCGGGTGTTTTCGCTACTGAGTTTTGTGCTCAACGTGGGTAAGAAAAGTTTTGAAGACATTTTATCAATCCCAGAATTCCCGAAATAAACGGCAGATAGATATCAAGTCTTTGTTGTAAATTCTCAAAACTCTACTACTAATGGTACAAAGAAAGTAAAACCTGGTACATTTGCATAAAACTACATCTCAACCGTTGCCGGAGGTAGCTGACATTGTACTTAATCTGGTACACTTGCGACCAGTAAAAGTGTACTAATAAGGTCATATGATTTATTATCACGTTTGAATATTAATTTTAACCTTCATATCAACTGTTTATATTATTTTATTTAAAGTATATTTTATTCTATTGATTTAGAATTGTTATTGTTATGTATTGGTTTAAAATGGTAAGCTGGTATTCTATTAGGTAAGTACATACATAACTATCTTAACATTGTCTCACTAATGTTTGACAAAAATTTGTGGCGTGGCGTGGATTGGCGGACTACACACACCATTGAGAACATTTTGGAGCCCTCCCAGGTGTGCTGGTTTCCTCACGATGTTTTCTTTCACCGTTAATGCAAGTGTTATCAATTTCTGATCCGCATATGAATACGAAAAATCAGAGGTGTGAGCCGTGGTCGAAATCAGACCATCCTATATGGAAGACAAGCGCTCAACCACTAGGTAATCATTGCTTATATTTTAAAATTAAATAACATTTAAGACTATTAAACTTTGATTTATGAATGAAATACATTACAGCAGAAGGTTAAAGTTTACCTAATTACGTATCTGTCTTAACTTTCATACGCAATATAAATGTATACAGGAGTTAGCTACAAGTGCTACAACTACAATACAGAAGGGTCAAGCTCATCGATCCCCAAGTATGAGCGTTTCAGACACCTTTTGACTTGTTCTGACAAGTCCCTCACATCGGTAAATGACAGCTGCCAACAGATTTCACTGAACTTATAGTACCAAATTACTTATACCGTTGCTTCAACAATAAAGTTTTGAGTTTTCTACCTTATGTTTAAGGGAACAAAAGCTTTAAATAATATGCTAGGAGTCTTAGAGTTAGCAAGCTTTGTTTGGTATTAAAATGTATTTGGTGCGCGAAATTAATTACAAAGCTGCGTTGATTCGTGTTTTTGAAAAGTAATGCTCGTTTGGTCATGAGTTAAAGGTTTTGTATTGCTACTAAAAGTAATGATCATTAGTAAATACGTTTTTGATTCGATGTTAGGTTAACATGAGTAAGTAAATCAAAATTGCGTAAAGACGCTCACAGCCAATTGCACTCACTGATCAGTAAACAATCGACAAGGTTAAGCAACGCTTAGCGCGGTCAGTCTATGGATTACATACATCACCTTTAGCATTTACTAAGGTACCATGCAAAATATCATGGATTATTAAAATAAGACCTTATATATTTAATATGCAGAAAACAACAAAATGCGCAAACAGAGCTAAAATTCAGCTTCAATAAAACTCATTTCAAAATTTGGAAGAACTCGGCTTTGTCCCCCTCCGAATTTACCGATCAATACGAATCTCAAGCATTACCTATAAGTGAGACAAAAACCCGACCATATCGAGGGTTCTGTATATCAGTCACTTAGAACTTCTGCGTTTGACAGATAGGGTGCACCCTTAATTGATATGCCCAGAAATGTTTGAGCCCTAACCTCTCTCGATAGTTACTTATAAGTTCTGTTTTCCTTTAAGTGGGGGGAGAAGAGAGGTCTATATATGCTGGTAGTAGAGCTGTACTTCAGTGGAGAGGTGACGTTAGAAATATTTGATGAGGCGTTTATTTTAAATCGGGCCTTCCAGACAGGCGTTAATGTTGATGAATTATTTGCCAATTGAAATTCATTTGAGTGTGACGCTTTATGGAAAGTTGCTGGCATGACATAGTAATTGGGTAAAAGCATTTCCAGGTTTTTTTTTTTCATAGCGTTGGTAATGTTGTTGCTTTGTTTTTTTTTTTTTCATTCTCCGAGTGGGATCACCTCTCGCCAGATTTTGAAACGAACAATTGCTTACCTGATGATGAGTACCATCCGCACCCATGGACATCGACAGCCTACTGATTACCTGCGATACGTTGCCGACCTAAGGTTTGAGTTGGAATACCTTTTGTTTCGGTAATTTCACCGACTGTTCCTCCCTTTCACCCAGAAAACAAGTACGCTTACATATGGGAACAAGATTTTTGAGTGAAATAGGTACAACTATAGTATCACCCCAGTCGAGTCCTTCATATAAATGGCGGACACCGCGCTACTTCTTACCAAAGCTGGAGGCTATTTCGCTTCGCCAACTGTCCGACTGAGCATCCACATCTTCCTCGAGATGTATGCGAGAAGCCACACATAGAGAAAATTATGTCTTACTAACATGTTTTAGCACGGGCAATTGTGTTGCCATACTTGGATTTCTCCTGTGTCGTGGGTACAGTTTACAAACATAAATCTCACACGCACAAACACCTAGACCTAAAACAACTAAATGTAGATCATACAAATATTTGTTCCGTACGGGAGTCGAACCCGCGACATGTAGCGCAGACAGCCAATCGCTTAGCCATTGCGCCAACTGACAAGCGAGATAAACGTATAAAAATCACTATATTTTGAAAAAACCCATCTACACTAATCCTTACTGCCGCACTATCCCGGGGATGAGGGTAGGTAATAACATTAGATACTGCTGTGGACAGCACTGACTTACGTTATTAGATTACCGGCTCCAATCAATACCCATAAAGGTACTGTGGTTTATCCTTGATTATGGTGAAAACAATTTGAAAGTCTTATTGTATGGGGTCTATGGAACGATAAGCTGATTCTTCTTCTTAAAACTAAATTTTGGAGGAACTAGTAAATATTTTTATTGTTTTTCAAGCAGTCTCCGTTCCTTTCTAAGCAGCGTCGCATGCGATGGAACCGTTGACTGAGCCTACTCTTCTTTGGGGATTACCTCCACGTTTTTTTTCAATCGCAGTGACGGTATCTTCGGTTTTCAAGAGGCAGCCACACTTTGGCTGTGCGCGTTTCAAAGTTAAAAGCGCTGCTAATGTTAAAAGTAAGTTTAAAAGCGCTGCCTGAAATTATTATATTACACAGAGCTACAACGTATTACTTCTAAGATGTCAAAATCAAATGTTATTATATACATTATAAGAGATATACTTCATTGTCAGTTTGATGTACATGACACGTAGCACGGCCCACCGTTACGTGGTTAACGTTTGCCACGTTAAAATATATTAATTCGTCAATGAAGACGAGAATTAATATGACTTCTAACAGTGCAGGCTTCTCGTGGTGGTTTTGAAGTTATTGGACTGGATTCTTAGCACTAGGTTGCAAGTTCGAAGTCTGGATGTAAACACGGCTGTATATCAAGCTATATAGATAATAATAATAATAAAATAATATAAACATGAAGAGGGTCTTGCTCTGCAGTGGGATACAGGCTGATATTTATTATTTCGGCCGAATGAAGTCCACTGCTGGACACAGGCCTCCCCAAAAGATAACCACAACAACCGACATGGGTGTGTTGTGTGCTCATTGGGGGGTCTTGCCATAATCGCCACGCTTGGCAGACGGGTTGGCGATCGCAGTTGAGTTGTTAATGTACTCGAAGGACGCTGCTGCCCATCCTCCGGTTGATCCCTTAGTCGACTTTTACGACATCCACGGGATGAAATGGAGTGGTGGCATTCTAAGCCGGCACCACACGGAAAGGCAGGCTGATATAGTGACTAGCATTTTCTCATTCAGTTCAAAATAGTATCCTAAAAATGCCATTAAGCGTATTGCTTATTCGCTTGTTCCAATAACACGTTATCAGAGCAATCGGCGGCCGTTCCGGTTGATTGGATAAACACTACTGTTGTAACTCGACGCTCGGACGATAAAATCTCCTTTGTTTCCATTAAATATTAAAAGGCCATGTTGTGATTAGTTGAGTTTGCGTACTAAACAGAAATACATTCGTAAATTTATACAAAGATCTACTGCCAAATACAAGCTTACTATATTCAGAGCGGCTTTATCATACGTTTGTGAGCTAAAGCTAAATATAATGACGACACGGTTGGTGCAGTGGCTGATACAGTCGGCTGCTGCGCTCCGGGTCGTGGGTTCGATTCTCGCACGGAACAAATATATTTGTATGATCTGCGGGTAGTTGTTCCGGGTCTGGGTGTATTATATGTGGATGCCATGTCTGTAAACGTACCCACGACACAGGAGAAATTCTAGTGGGCAATGATTTTTTTATACGAAAAAAAATGTTTTTAAATCTACAAACATAAAAAACTGTCTGTTAGTCACACACACATAAGGACATACAACAGCATCAATTTACGGATAAGATTCAACCTATAATGCTTACCGACTACGAATAACTCGCTTTTTTTTAAGTGAAAACTTCTTTTAGCGCGGTACGCATATTTTTAGATGAAATAAAATCTCTGGACTCACGACACCGTTACGAGACGCAAATATAGTGTGTGCATATATGCATGTACATATAGCAGACCGCGAACGCGTCTAGATAAATAAAAAAAAATAAGTTTTCACTTCTGTCGGCACTCCCGGAGTGTAACCCGTATTTTTTTTTAATACTAACTAATTTAAATTCAATACTAAATACTGGTTACCACGCACTAACTTAAGCCTTAAAACTAAAATTTTGCAACATCTCAGACTAACGCGTCATATAAATGTTGAGATTTGTTAACTGCAGATAAGTCAAGTAATTGCCATCTACTGGCACTAAAGAAATGACTGTCTCAATACTTCGAAAGAATTCTATTCTATCCAGAACTTCTTTGTACGTATTTTTACTCAAGATTAAACCAATTGCCGAACTCGTAAAACCGAACTCCTTCTATTTCCCGTGGTAATTTATCGGCAATAGACGATCCAATTGCCTTTTCGCTCACCAGTGCAGTTGGCTCCGAATTGGAGGATTTATTGGCAGAAGTATCTACTGTTTCCATGTCATCTATCAATTTGTATGGAATGCTTGGAGTGGTGACTACTGCTTCGTACGCCATCGCTTCAGGGCTTTAATCAAGTCTTTTATTGCCAACAGATGCTACATTATTATCGTGTGGTGTTCGGATTACAGATATAGTACCACTCCATCTCCTCCCGTCACCGTCGCAAAGGGCGATGAAGGGATTTTAAACCAGAGGGATGGGTAGCAGCGTCCCGTCTGTTGAACCTGCAGCCATTCTGCGCTCACCCATCCACCTGCCAAAACGAGAACATAATTGTGGAAATCTATGGCGGAGGTATTTGTTCAGCAGTAAACGCATAAATGGCTGATATGATGATCCGCAGCCAAAATGAACATATTTCCTTAAGTATTTATTAACAATACACCTCAAAGCATGGATGGCGATGTAATTGTAAATTGTGCCACCCCTATCCATAGTTTAAATAGAACCGATGATACAATAGAATGTAACCAGTTCAATAACTCATTGCGTCCGATGTCCCACTTCTTAGAATTAAGTTTTATTGGCCACTCGTAAGTATTTATTGTCCCAATTGTTGCGATGGTGTGACTAGATACTGGTAATAGTTTCCAATATAATCTAAATGGCAAGAAGTAATAAGATTATGAAATAATCTGCTGTTTTGCATTTGTTATTATCGGGCTAAATAAGATGGCGATTTGACTCCACAGATATAACTTGCACGTTTTGTGTTTAGTGAGGTCACTGCTGCGTGGTGCCGGCTACGAATACCACCAACCCATCTCATCCCACGGGTGTCGTAAAAGGCGACTATGGGATTAGCCGGAGGATGGGCAGTAGCGTCCTCCGAATACATTAACAACTCAACTGCGATCGCCAACCCGTCTGCCAAGCGTAGCGATTATGGCAAAACCCCCCAACAACACACACGATGTCGGTCGTTGTGGTGATCTTTGAGGGAGGCCTGTGTCCAGCAGTGGACTTTATTCGGACGAAATGATGAGGGTACTATTCAGTATTTTTTTGTTTGCTCCTCATTTGATTGATACAAAACTCAAAGGCTCTTTGCCACCAGGCGATGTATAAACGTTAGATATTACTGTGTTCCGATTTGAAAAGCTCTGTAGCTAGTGACATTACTGGGCATAAGAAACAAAATAACGAATGGTTTGAAGTAATGAGAGCATTGTGATGCCACGCAGGACTAGTCCCGTTTAGCATTATAATTGTTATGAGCAAGCATGACGCTTACCATCAGGCGAATATCTTGTTCGTCTCGCCACAAAATTGTAGAAAGGTATCATACATTAACTCTTAAAAATGTAGACAAAACTTACCTACCTAAGGTTATTAGGTAAGCTGTTTTGTCTATGTATAGACTAACGACCAAAATTAATAATCAATCTAATCCAAAATCATTAGATATGGGATTGAGGATTTGTGTTTTTATGTTAATTGCAATCTTAACACAAAAACAGATGAAGTTTTTAAACTTAAATCGTATTGTGGATTAATTTGATTCTTATTTATACTAGCCGCAAAGCATGCAGTGAAAACCTCAAAGAGTGGTAGTAGTTTTAAATAATGATAATCCTTTAATCTGTAAAACTGTCTACCTACTTGGTGAAAAAACTTTAAAAAGTTATTACACGTTTAACACCAATAGAATGCAATCATCGCAAAACAATAAAGCCAGCTTCGAATCAATCAAATAAGACAATTAAAGTTTAACGCAACTTATCAAGCGAACGATCAATATTGCTCAGAATAATATACTCGTAATATTGAGTTATCAAAATCGTATTCGATCAATGTTTACACTTGCGTTTATGTGTCCGTTTAGAATTGTATGGTTTGTTGCAACACTTTTATACTTACGTACTGATCGTTTGTGAAACCCCATGTTCCAATGATTTGCGCGCTGTTATGATTTAATCATAATATATTTAATACACTTTGAAAGCTATAACAATATTTCCTTGTCCTTGCCAGTAATTTTGCGATTAATATAAACCAGGTTAATCAACACACTTATTCGAATATTTCGTTATAGATCAACCTTAATTATATCATTAACATTTGACTCATTATTTGTATTACGACTCGTAATAATGTGGGCTATTGTAGCTTCAGTAAATCTATTGTCCCAAATGCAACACAATTCAACAGCAATTCATCATACTCAATCTAAAATATCTCAGTACGTAACTAAAGGCCAAAAAAATTAGGCTATCTAATTTGTTTGAACGGTCAATCACTTTCGCAAGCTCGTTGTTCTAACGAGCCGTGTGTATCAAGAATAATCCACATCTACATTACATCAATTTGCTTACATAAGTCGACCCATGACCTCAGTCTGTGAGACCTCAGGTATCAATTATGATGGTGCCTACTTTCATTGTGATCTCATTACGTCGATTTTAGATCGATATAGATAATGTAGATCTGAGGATATGTGTCTTCTTTTTGGTGGCTTTTGACCCGGTTGTACTATTACGGAGATTTTTAGATAATGGTATGGTCAGTTCTTTCATATGTAATATCTTATTCTTGACGTGTGGTCGGCGGCTTTAATTTCTCTTTGAGCAAATTCGAAAACTGTTTGGATGATGGGTGCAAAATTATCTGTCAGTTGTTTCTATGTCATTACACTGAAGTTTTATAACTACAATGTTATTCGATCCAGAGTAATATCTTAGTCTACAAGACCGGATTATATAGGCATCTTCTGGGTGCACTCGTTCCATCGTAGATCTCACCCACAGAAATAGGAAATAAGGAGAAGTGGTACGGGGGCGTAACCGCGCCACCGCGACATGCACAATCTGGGCCATCCGAAAAAAATGGCCGTTTTATAACATCAGTTGAGATTCGATCGCGTAAGCGAAACTTTGTTAAATTGTCGTGTTATTCGGGGATAAAATGCAAAAACCGAAGCGAAAATAATAACTTTATCAAGGAAGGAATCATATACAATATGCAAGTGAAGGAATTTTCTTGTATTTATCTATAAAAAGAATAAATAAAAAATTATTGTTTTCTTTATTATGTTACATTTGGATTGATGGAGCAGAACGAGATTATTATTTTTGTACAAAATACAATGCTTCTTATCTACCACTTTTAACTAGCAACCGGTGAATAACAAACGCAGTGAATAGAATAGCGAATGGTACTCCCAATGACCTTACGCGTTGCGTGGTACGGCTGTCGTTTGCGGTCTGTACGCCCGGTATGATTGGCTACCTACAAAGTCGTGGGTGTGTTTTAGTATGAGAAGCCAATTATAATGTTGTGTTTATTCAGTTTATTGGATGAGAACTTGTGACTGTGTGCTTTTATGAATAATGGTAGTGGGAAAATGGATTTCTAGGCTCGCATTCATTTTGATCTACATGGCATATCTTCTTTCTTCCAATACCTTTGATCTCACCCATATCTCGTTACATCAGGCGAGATCGAGGCCAAGAGAGGACCTAGTCCTGAATAAAAAAGAAACCTAAGTGGGAGATTTGACATTACTGGGTGCGGCCTTTCGTAACTGTTTAGGTACATAACTTATAAAATATATATGTATAGATACAAGCTGCCCGCCTCAGCTTCGCACAGGTAGGTACATACAAACCCGATTGCAGCGCCACCCACCGGGTCCAATTGTGAATCTAAACCATCCAGGGGGGGCCACTCAAACATACACAAAAAATGTCATCGAAATCAGGCCATCCTTTTAGGAGTTCAGTGACATACACACATATGGAAGAATTATATATAAGAAGATATGATGCTGAATATGGTTTTACTCCATTTGCAATAGTTATATTTACAAGCCTATTAGCAATCTCGTTAAAATCTATATTCTTTGTTCAACCATCTTCATGAATCTAAGTTGAATTTTACTTATTTCTATCATATTACAAGAATGATTTCGTATTCCTGACGATAAAACCATATAATGTTATTCATCTATTCCTCTTTCAACTCAAATTTCCTGCTATCTCACGGGAACGAAACCCATTACTGGTTAAGAAGAGATCCAAGTTTGCAGACAAATCCATTATTATCGGGAGAAAAGGTTCTACGACTACTGCAACCACTGTTTTGTAGTATTTATCTTGAAGTCCTAAAGGCATTATGTGATGATTTTGCTCTATTATCATGAGTGAATTAAAAATATCTCTCTTGCATATCTTAAGGCACTTCAAGTTTCTTTAATTATTATTATTTATTATGTATTGTGTGTGAAATTTATGTCTGTAAACGCACCCACGACACGGGAGAAATCCTAGTGTGGGGCAACGTTTTTTTAAAAAGAAGAATAAAGAATATTACTAGGCATTCCTGGTCAGAGGCGTATGTCTGCACTCTAACTGACACTCGTGCTTAACGAACAAGAAGTAAGAAATAAAACACCATTTTTTTTATATATTAAATCATAATTGGTTAAACCAATTGAAAATGGTAAACACTTTTAACACACAACAATATACGGCCATGAAGTAAATATAAGACTATAAAATCAAAAACAAACACAATAAAACGTTACAACACATTAAACTATATTGCAATTTCAGTTTTAAATCAGATTGAAAGTGTTGACGACCCTGAACGCTCGATAATTTTACACTCAAAAATGATAAAATCAAAATCATATCTAGTACAATGTCTAATGATAATATTAAAGTCAAAAACAATCAGCTGTCAAGGCTGATTCGGAAATTGTGTTTTCATGTTCCTGTCATGAAAATGAATAAATTATGGCCTACATTTACAGTGTTATACATTTATAATATATTTAAGCAAGTAAATAAAGCATATCAGTCTATAGCTATAAGCTAAAACCGGTACTCACGATCGAAAGGTCGAGAGGAAACATTAAGCGTTGAGCTGCTGAAGTAAACTAGTTCAGTTATATTTAGTTCACTATTGACTTAATTAACTTTATTATTTATAATTTATCATTAATTAATTAGTTCGTTTGTAGTTCTAACTTAGAATTGATGGCCTTTGAAAGGTTCTAGAGTGGAGATCACGTACCGGAAAACGCAGCTTCGGACCGCCTGCAACAAGATGGGCAGATGACCTGGTGAATATAACTGGGAGTAGTTGGATAGGAGCAACATGTAACCAGGTTTTTGGGAATATGTTGAGTTGGCTTAGCAGAAGACGTTCTTCAGTTTATGATAATGATTAATTTTTAATCATATTGCTAGGTTAGATAATAAAAATTAAGGAAGAGAAAAGATAGGCCACTTGTGCTTCCTGCGGGATTAGTATAGAGCCACCATCGAATTATAAAGCGATGATAGAATTACTTCTTGCACCGTAACGTAACATCTTTGTATGTATCTTTGATTTGAGTATGGGTATTTTGTATCTAAGTCGGTAAACTGTATTTACGAAGTCAAAGTTAAATTGTATTTATTTATGTAAACTATTTGCTGGCACTTACGAATAGGCAGAATAGTTGCACGGTTCCAAGTCGTTGGTCCTTTGGAGAAGAACCGGCAAGAAACTCCTTAGATATAAGTATTACAAATGCAATGTAATCGTAAAAAGCTATGTTAGGATAATGCATGCCAATGTGTGGGATAATAATAACTAAATGCATAAATCTAATTGTGTAGTTTGATATAGCCACCCAACACACAATGCTACTCTTAATTAACAAGACATTTTAGTGAGCATGACAGACGCCTACGTTAGCCGAGAGTTTCCATAGTGTGTCCCATCTGTTATAATCTTGTAGCTTTTTTATTCTGCTCTTCTGGACCAGTCTATCTCTACTCGTAATATTTACTATTTAGGCTAAACAAACGGTGCGAGGTATATATACACAAAGGATTTATAGGAAACCTAAAAATCGTTTTGAGTTAGGAGGAGACGGCAACGTTAATAAGTTCGCCTAATATAAAACATGGTGTGATATGATGATGATTGTGATTGTTATGATGAATGTGTGATGAATAGAACTCACTATGGGTTATTCCGATACTTTTTCAAAACTTAAACAAAACTAAGTACAAGGCGAAAGTACACCGCAGAAAATTAACCCGGAACACAATATCTGACAGATAGGCAGTCCAGTTATCGTTTTCAAGTAGACCACTTGACCTAACCATATAAGAGGAGAAAACAATATTTCCTTTGAACTATGATTGTTGGAATGTGGCCCTTAGAACACTTATGGCTGCGTTCCCCTGTCCAGTTTCTGTTCATTCATACACCATCGATAGATTTTCATTGATTTATTTGCTTTCTCTTCATTGATGACTTGAACATAGTTGAATGTTGGAAGTCCCCATATAGGTGTTAATTCTTGAGAGTAAATGTTGTTGTTGATAGTTGAACTAGGTGTAAGGAAGTTCATTAAATCAGTTTTATGTTAAATGTAGTAAAAGCTTATAACTTGAACTGCGAAGTAGTAATGTAGATTATTATTCTGTTACTTCTTTTAACAAACATACAATCGAGCTTTGATATTCGATTTACGCTTTGGGCTAAAAGATCGATTGGAATTTTATAGAGAAAATCTCAGATATAACCTATGATAGCTTACGTCACCTCCATCTGCTTAAACCATCGATAATCACAAGTGAAACAGTTATGTTATTAATGGCTATGCAATCATATTTAATATTATTAACGTCTATTTTAACAACCATACCCAGGTCAAGCAAGGTTAACTCGTTAAGCCCAACAATAACCGAATTACATTGCATCACAAATCTAATAATAAAACAATAAATCATACAATCAAGGGTCATGTTTACTGACATAACTATACAAAGCTTATTTGGAGGCAAATTTACTACTGACCAGTGTCGTAACATGATAGCACAATGCATAAATCTTAATCAGAAGTATTGTAAACCGCTGGGTCGGTGCATTTTACTGTCGCATTTAACTAGTATATGATGTAACCTCTGTTTTATTTGGTTCAATTCATCTGGCACAATTGGGAAGCATTATCTAATAAATTCATTACAGAGATCGCTCCTTTGAGTGTGGATCATTGTACATAGGCTGCACTAAAAGTATCGGGAATGGAATATTTCCACTGTTCCTGTCATATTAAAATCTGTTTAATTGAAAACTCCTTGGTTTTACAAATCGAATACCATTTATTTATTTAAAAAAAGATTCACGGTCTTGTCACAAGGTTTTGTCAAACTTGTTTAGTCGTTGAGAAAACGGAATTGACTCGAGAAAATTCAAGAGCGATGATTTATTATGACTTTCGAAGTGGTTTAACACAAAAACAGTGTGTTGACCGGATGATTTCTGCATTTGGTGATGAAGCCCCATCCAAAACCACAATTTATCGCTGGTTTGCTGAATTTCAACGTGGACGTGTCAAGCTCAGTGATGATCCTCGTCAAAGTCGTCCAAAAACTGCAGTCACCCAAGAAAACGTTGACGCTGTGCGTAAGCTGATTGAGGAAGATCGACATGTGACATACCGCGAAATTCAGGCAACTTTAGACATTGGCATGAGTCAAATACAAATAATCTTGCATGAACAATTAGGTGTAAAAAAGTTGTTTTCCCGATGGATACCGCATTTGCTATGTGAAGAGCAAAAAGCGGCTCGCGTTACTTGGTGCGTCAGAACTCTCGAAAGATTCCACGCAGGATCCTCAAATGCTGTATACAACATCGTATCAGGTGACGAATCCTGGATATATGCGTACGAACCCGAAACAAAAAACCAGTCACGAGTTTGGGTGTTCGAAAATGAGTTAAAGCCAACAAAAATTGTTCGTTCACGGAGTGTTGCAAAAAAAATGGTGGCCACGTTTGTCTCCAAAACCGGCCATGTTACGACTATTCCTCTTGAGGGACAAAGAATGGATAATGCAGAATGGTATGCTAGCATTTGTTTGCCACAGGTCGTTTCTGAACTCCGTAGAGAGAACTGCAACCGCCGCATCATCCTCCATCACGACAATGCGAGTTCTCACACCGCGCACAGAACAAAAGAGTTTTTAGAGCAAGAAAATATAGAATTATTAGACCATCCGCCGTACAGCCCCGACCTAAGCCCTAATGATTTCTATACTTCCCCTAAAATAAAGAATAAATTGAGTGGACAGAGATTTTCATCACCTAAAGAAGCTGTGGACGCCTACAAAACGGCCATTTTGGAGACCCCAACTTCCGAATGGAATGGTTGCTTCAATGATTGATTCCATCGTATGGAAAAATGTGTCAAATTTCGCGGAGAATACTTCGAAAAGCAATAAATACATTTTTAAATAGTAATGTTGTGTCACTTCCTTGATTCCCGAAATTTTCAGTGCCGCCGTAGGTTGATTGACTCTCACGCATCGGTGAATTTCCAAACGAAAACAGGTAATTCATATCCAAAATGTTATTGTCAAAGCGTGCTTGAATAAATGGTCTAGTTACTATTCCGTTAATACTAAGTTTGATAAAAAAGTGGCTTCTTAAATGCCGTGTATACAGCCTTTGTTCACAAAAGAAACTGTTCAACAGTTTTAACGAAAGTATATAATTTTCAAGACAGCCAAATTAACGAATTTTCCATTTTCATGCTTGTCAAAAATCCACAGCAGCTTGGCGTGAATATTGCTGTCTGAACTAATTTTAGTGAAATGAATTTCCATAAAATGCTCAATTATAAAGTTAACATAAAATTACACGGCGTTCTGAATCCATTAAATATACGGGTACCGGCTAAATTGTATACTTATAGCAAGCAAATATAACTAAGGCAGATTTTTATAACGTGAACAATATTCTTACAAATCTTTACTCGCCTGATGGTTATGAAGACTTGGTAGAAATGTTTTCTCCAATTGCAGGATGGAGTTTATTCATAGAGGTGCCTTTTAAATAGTCAAAATTATGTTATTTTTATTATATTTTGATATACTACTCTGTCAAGAAAGTAACGGGAAAAGATCAATAATACACAAAATGTTTGTTATTCATCCAAATTTATTTTATCACCTTCAAAGTATACTCCTTCAGAAACGATACACTTACGCCAATGAATAATCCAATCATAAAAACATTTTTTAAACGCTGTTTCAGGAATTGAGTTCAGTTATCGCCGCGAATTCTCCTTTATGTCTTCTACCGATTGAAAACGGGTGCCACGAAGTGGTAATTTGAGTTTAGGTATGTAGAGAATTTAATATCCTACAAGCACGTTTCCATCATTTTATATTAAAATTTGAATCTTCAGAATATTTTGAAAAAAACTGCAATTTTATCGAAAAATAAACTTCAACTAGCCGGCGGCCCGTGTTATTATGTTATTGTAAGTTTTCCCCATAGTTTTTCGTCAAAAGGAAAGTTTTTTTTTGGGCGGCTGAAAAAAATTAATTTTCAACGACCACCCTAATACACACTAGATATGATATAACTAAAAACAGCACTGTATTTAATATAAATAACAGATGCAACTGAAACTCCGCGCCAAAATGGAAAACAGTTGTGCCAATCTAACAACAACAATAAAAACAAAAAAATAATTTGGAACCACAAACAAATCATCCATTCCCGATACTTTTTTGACTGAAAGTAACTAAGTATAGTAAGTTAATTAATTGGAAATATTAATTTACGAAGGACGGGAACACTTTTTAATGAGCACTACAATGAACTGCTGTTTATCACACCATTCATCCTTCTTAAAGGTTCAGAATTACTGGCAGTCCTGGTCAAATTCCAACAAGTTTTAGTTGTAGGTTAGATTTATAAAGACATTTACAACTTTCTCCACATTTTGCGACTACCGCTATTATGTCAAGTTAAATATTTACATGAACATTGAATTCGATTTGTGATCGAATTTATGAAACATTCATGATTATAAACACTGGCCTATTTGCATAACAGAATCATGATTGTGTTGACAATTTTAGTACACTCTTATACTAAGTTTAGTGTTAGAATAATATCATAAGTTACCTAGGTACTAAAATATTGTCGCTGTTGGTTGCTCTGTGAGCCTTTGGCAAACCATCCAAGTTCCAAACATTGTAACTACTTGAGCAATTTATTTTCCATAGGTAACCATCCCACCATCTCAAACCAGAGACGCGTCGAAATACGCGGCGTAAGTACAAAAATCTCGATCGTTCATTAGCAGCACTTAAATAATGTTGGTTTAAATATCCAAATAGTTCAAAATTCATATTTTATGTAGTGAAGCAATTCATCAGATCGTAGATAGATACCTTTTTTTCGTTATGTCTTGCGTATGAATTGATATAATAATTCTGCGGGTTTTACACGTCGCACCGTTACTAGTTTAAAGATTTTCTAAATAGAATAAAGGATGACATTAAAAATATATCTTACAATAGTATAATACTCATAAAGTAATAATAATAATAGCACCCATTGCAATGTACCTTATAATTGTAGTTTTCATTTGATACAATAGTTTTACACCTCTGGAGACAATCCGAGACTTCATTTTATAGTGCAGCTATGGAGAGTCCATTACGTTTTATATTAAAATTCTCTAAAGGGCCTCTGCGTGTTGGACTTGGACTCATGTCCCCGCGTAAGCGTATCAAAAGACCGGGTTTCCTCTTACAGGGGATATAAACCAGCGAATAGAGATACATAATAATAGTAAATACTTTATCGACTTCCAATTAACAATTCAGATTAGTCCCTAACTCCCAAGTCCCATCCCTTTTTGGGGTTTGTTATTTTAAAAGAAAGTACCTACATAGATGTTATATATTTTTATGTTATTCCACAAATTCTGTTATTTATCTTTTACGCTTCTTTGAGACATAGGAAACGCACTTAAAACCCTGAATTATGCGTTAATAAACATCAACAACGCGGAAAACTTAAGTCTTCGATTCCTTTGGCGTGTTTCCTGTTTTTGACATTCCTTTAATACGATATAAGGAAACGTGTGTCATAAATCCAAATAAGAGCTATTAAAGTTCATGGCACGCAGCCTAATTTAGAAAAAAGTAAAAATAACTTTTGACTACAGAAGCTTGCTTTTTAGCGGCGCGTGGCGGTATCGAAAATAGTTTTTGGAAGTGGCTGAATGTAGAAATTCCTTTGCCAATTAATGGAGTTTTATGAATTAATGTTTTTGACGTATCTTTTTAAAATTTTGTTTAGAAGTAAAAGTAAAGCCATAATCTAAGAGAAGAAGAAGAAGAAGTAAAAGTAAACAGTGTATAAAAGATGTGTACGAGTATATCACTATTGTTGTGTGAGCTTGTTTAATAAGCAACTTAAAATTAATTTTATATTAGTAGTAAACTTTACCGTGATTACGGCAATAGGGCTATGAACATTAATTGTAGTTATGATTGGGAGGCCCTTAATCAGTACTGGACGTTTACGGGCTTGATGTGTGTGATAAACCTAGTAAATAAAGATGCGTGCAACTTTTATCTGCCTGAATTCAACATGCCTTTGAATCATAAAATGAGAATTATGTGGATGAAGTATCGGCTAGACGGAAAAAGCTAACAAAGGTAATTCCTCGTAATAAATCCATAAGAAAAGGAAATACTTTTTCACTACTTCACACGTAGCATTACAGGGAGTATTTTTGTAAGAAATGCACATAAATATTGAATGAAGTAGTTCAGCTAAGGCCTCACACGGGAACAGTCAGCAGACCGTAACACAATGATTATCTGCACACCGATGCAAGCTGGTGATAGCGCTAGTAATCTCACAGTTTTCTCACACGTAACATCGTTCCAACAATTTTCGTCCAATGTTTGCGTTAACTTTAGTAAGCCCAAGAAAGTGAGATTAACTGTATGGATACGAATAGTTTGAGTTTAGAATATTATAAAGAAAACTAGGGATTCTAAACAAGAGAGAAGAGAGAGAGATGGAACAACAGCCATTCTGCGCTTACTAACCCGCCTGCCAAGCGTGGTGAGTACCTACTGGCAAAGTCCTTACCGGCTTTAACCTTAGTCCTTGGGCACTGGCGCGAAGTCTTTTTCGCGTAACTCTCCTTCAGCAGCTGTTTTTGGTGCTGTGACGTAATAAGTCCACTCACGGACACATGAGATGTCGAACAAGTGTCATTAAGAAATTTTACTAACACCTAACGAAGCGAGTGCGAGTCGCTAGATCATAATGAGATTAAAAAGAAAAATAATACAAGCTCGCTTGTCCTAAGCTTTCGCTACAATGTTGACCAACATTTCATCCAACGTTGGTTCCAACTGTGAAGAGGTTGCTTCCGAGTTTGCACGCTTAATGAGACGGATGGCATTGTTATTAGATAAGTACCTATTGAAACTTTTTGCGACATGGTTTTGTTATGTTTCCTTTATCTAATAAGTGAAATACGATTTTAAGTAAATGTGACATAGTGCCGTCATCAGCTGATTTCTTAATTTAAAAGGATCTTTATCGCTTATCAGCTTACCAAATTCAGTCAAGCAAGATATTATCTCAGACGGAACTCGTCAAAATTACTGCACGGCTCTCGACGTTTACTCTTTGTGGCGCCTACCTGTCATATATTATTATCTCACTCTATCCACCCGAACGTATTAGACGAAGTATTTGTATCGAACAAGACTAGACAAAATCCTGTCATGTTAGTGTCGCAATAACTCCTGATTTACGATGACGTTGTTAGGAACCGATGTCATAAGGAAGACTCGGATATTTTCCTTACGACAGATTGCGTAACTGTTTGCTGTGAATTTGCTGTTTCTGTACAAAATGTTGGTGAAACATCTTTATGTCAGGCTGGGGACGAGTCTCAGTTTCCTCAGTTTGTAAGGGAGTAAAAATATCTATCCTGAAAAAAGGTAGCTTATGTCCTATACTCTATGTATTAAAATTTTATCGTCCAACATTTTGCTTGTCCAGCTTTTCGCAGTCCACGCAGCCTCAACACGTCCTGTTCGCAATGAAAACACTTCAAGATCGTTTAGTTCATACAAATTATCTGCGTGGAAGAGCCGAGCTGTAGTCATTAGTTGATTAGAGCTCGTAAATGGGCTGGCTCGACCGGGAAACTACCACACCGTCACAAAATACGGCGGCGTAAAGTGGCAACATTGTTGGTAACAACGGCAGCCCGACCCCCAAAAATATGGCAAACATACGACATGATGATCACTTGCGAGCGAGCTGCATGATCGTTTGCCCTCCTATATCATAAAAAATACAGATAAATAATCTCACAGTATCTCTTTTTACCACTAAGGATAGACTAACGTTGACTTATGACATCACGGTGAGGTCAACATACCTACTACAGATGTCAAGTTGAGGCTTTACTTGTCAAGTATGACTAAGCTTGCGGATCTACTATGTTATTATGGTACATTATATGATAAACAAGAACAAAAAAAAATGTACACACGTAATAACACGAGAATGTATCAAAGGCAGATCCAGGTGTAAAATCCTGGATCCGCAGTCCTGAGGGCTCATGTCAAGGTTTTCAGAGATCATCGTTGGTACTACGTCTAAGGTCAACTGCATCCCACAGTTTTGAGAAGGGCGGCATGGCCCCCTGAGCCTTGTATCCCTGATAGAGTCCTTGGAGACCTGGATCCGCCCCTGGAATGTATAATAAAAACTGTTCGTAAGTAAATGTAAAAACAGCCTTTGCAAATAGAGATGTAAAACAAAATAAACTTCGACAATTTGTAATATGATAGTATTTTCGTCAAGTCATAAATTCATAAATTCTAAGATGAGATACTCACCATTGATGATAAAGCGTAATCATTTTTACTCCAGTAGCTTTAAGGCATCCTCCATTGCTGCAATGAACAGCTTCGGGGAAAAGACGTTCCCCTGCCTCACACCTCTTTGCAATAGATTGGCCCTGTGTTCTGTTCCTCTGCTGTCGGATGGCAAAACGTAATAACTGCAATGCTAAAGGCATTGAAAATACAGCATTTTGCCATCTCACGGCAGTCATGCACTCGGACTGACCTGCTGGCGTTTTCGCGTAAGCATTCTAACACTAATATTCTACCGCTGTATCCTTTACCTGGTTCCCGGCATAGCATAGGCCACTTAAAGTCGAATTAACTATATCAATTTGATGGGCAGTAGCTAATAACAACATACTTCAATCATAAATTCGCCTGCCAAGTATGGCGATAGCCCCAATAAACGTTCATTGTAGCGATACTTAATAAGAAGTCGCCGGCTACAGAAATAAATCAATATAGAACGGAAAAGTGTGCGGGGTACGCGTGCCAGCACTATTTAATATAGAGCCTACTATTTAAAATGATTACTCAGTACGCGCTGAGATCTGCTGCTAAAAAGATCTAATATAAAACTAAAAGTATGTGGAATTTGCCAGTACTCACCACGCTAGACCGGAGGGTTGGTGAGCGCAGTATGGCTTCGGTTACTCAGAAGGGACTTTGCTGCTCTTCCCTATGGCTTAGGGTCCCTTATTCGCCCTTTACGACATCCACAGGCCACGGGAGGAGATGGAGTGATGCTATACTTAATCCGGACACCATGCGGAAGATAGATGGTAGATCATCATCATAATTTTGGCAGAGTAAAGTCCACTGCTGGTCACAGGCCTCCCTCAAAGATCACCACAATGACCGATATGGGTGTGTCATGCTTTCATTTGGCAGGAGAGTTAGCGATCACAGTTGAGTTGTTAATGTACTCGAAGGACGCTGCTGCCCATCCTTCGGCTAATCCCTTAGTCAGCTTTTAACACACCCACGGGTTGAGATGGGTTGGTGTTATTCGTAGCTGGCACTACACGACGTAGATGCACCAACAAAATATGAAAGGTTCATCACATTGATATATTCCTACTACCAATCTCTCTATTTTTATTTAGAACAAGTAAGTAGTAAGTAAGTGTATGATATGTAAGTGTACCGATCCCCTAGCAGTAGCAGTATGTTAGTACCTGCTTACATAAACACCGACAGGTTTCTACGTTACTGCATGCAGGCACTGCTACAACCTATTTCTCAATTAAGGTACCATAGTTATAACATAGCACTAAAACAATCTAAGATAATCACTCGTATGAAAGTTATTGAACTTAATAAATTCTAATTTGCAGGCGATAAAATTTTATGAGACATTATAATAAGCTCATAATCACAGACTCCTTTGCTCATAATGTATCTGAGACACCCCTGTTCCTCCACTTTCACAAGTACTTATTTCATTCACACCTAGGAAAATTCTCATCTACATATTGATAGGCTGGGTCTATATTGGAAGAAGAGGAGGACTCAGTAGCTCAGTATAGCATACGCTGTGGTTGCAGTTTTATTAACAATTTGGAAAATATGTGGTTAATAAATAACAGTTGCCAACCGTAACACGATTTTCAGCCGAAACCGAAACCGTAACCAAATATTTGGTTCCTGTTTTAGTTTCGGCCGTAACCGAAACTTATGTAGTTAAGTTAAAGTGTATTAACATTTTCATTATACCCCGAAATATATTGCTTTGCCCTTCTTTGTCACAGATTATTCAATTCGATTAAATAAAAGACTTTAAGAATTCATTAGAATATAAAGTAGGTACATTTTTTTTAAAAGGTATGTGATGTGAATTGATAATGATGTGAAATGAAATGATATCAATTTTTAAGTCGTTGCTTTTATTTTTATCGCAATCAAGTAAATAGTAGTTTCGAGTAGTATTGTTACTAACTAGAAGGTTCTTTTACAATGTATGCTATTCTCTTCATCATCTCAACCGAAAAAAGTCCACTGCTAGACACAGGACCTCCCCTAAAGATCACCACAACGACAGGTCTAAGTATGTTGTGTGCTTATTGGGGGGTTTTGCCATAATCGCCACGCTTGGCAGACGGGTTGGCGATCGCAGTTGAGTTGTTAATATACTCGAAGGACGCTGCTGCCCATCCTCCGGTTAATCCCTTAGTAGTCGACTTTTACGACACTCACGGGAGGAAATGGGGTGGTGGTATTCTGAGCCGGCACCACACGGCATAATATGTAATTCCAGATAATACAATCCATTTTTGTTAGTATCACCTTAATAAGCTGTTAATATCTACTTCAAAAAATTCAGTCATTAATATTACATTAAACATTTTACAATATATAAATTATTATTATTTTATTTGGCGAAACGGTTAGATGACGCTGCATGGATTTTCGTCCAGTGTCTCAGTATCGGACCATCCACCCTATCTGCCACAGTAACTAAAGAAGCTGGTGGCGGCTAAACTACTTTTCATAAAACATAACTTACCGCTACTTCATTTTGAATATTAATTTAATAAAATTTAAAATGTATAATTTCATAGTATTTACAATTCCGTTTCTATACCGTTTCTGCTAAAATTTACATTTGACATCTGTTTCCGTTTCTGCTTCCGTTATGATATACTTCCGTTGTATCTCTATTGAAAAGCGACCCTGTAAACCTCTAGGCCACCACGAATATAGTAATTAAGGTAGAAAAATACGATATTAAAATCATGTTTCATTGTCAGTCCTGGCCACGGGATGTTTCATGTCGTCATCACTTGTTTAACCAAATCATGTTTAACATTAATATAAAAAAGGTATCGCGCTGTTACGTTAAAGGTGTTTTATAGGGAAGTATACTTATATAGCATAAACAAAGAAAATTCTACAAATTTCTACACAACGCTACGTTTGAAACTTACAAGTTTCGCAATAATAACGTCAATCAACTGAAATTGTTCACACAAATAGTCCTTACAAACGCTACTGGCGTTGCATCAGTGAACACTAGGTTTTATAACGTTATTAAAGGCAGCAATTTACTCTTTATACTTTGGACAAGTTTTCTCTTTTGACACAATCCGTAGGACAGCTAATAATAGGTAACGTCTATCAAAATGTTTACGCTTCGCCATTTCCGAGCGGAAATATTTAAGAATAAAATTGAACTGGTAATTTAATATTTATTCCCGACTAAAGGATTTTGCCGAATCCAATAAACTTATTCCTGACGAACAGTTTGGTTTTGGAACCAAAGACTCGTGCGTTCAACAAGTCCACAGACTAGTTGAACACATCACGTTCGGATTCTCACGCAGCATGATGACGAGAGTCCTCTTTTTCGACGTTGCGAAAGCATTTGAGAAAGTCTGGCACAACGGCTTATTATATAAGTTGTATCAACTCGGTATGCCCGACCGTCTCGTTCTCATCATTTGAGACTTCTTGTCAAATCGCAGTTTCCTATATCGAATCACGGGCGCTCTCACGTCCCCCCACCCCATTAGAGCCGGAGTCTCACAAGGATCCGTGCTAGCCCCATTATTATTCACACTGTACACCAGTGACATCCCCAAACGACCTGCTAATACGACCCAATTAGCACTATTCGCCAATGACGCGGCCATATTCTACTCTGGTCGCAGTCCTGATAATATAACTAAGATCCTCCAAGCCACAGCCAACGCCTACGGGAAATGGTTTAGGAAATGGCGGATCGAAGTTAATCCTATCAAAAGTAAAGCCGTCCTATTTTGCAAATTAGGCGACGACCACCCACGCTTCAGGGAGATCTCGATGCTTGGCCAATCGGTTCCTTGGGAACCGCACGCCAAGTATCTTGGAGTCACCCTAGACAAAAAACGGACCTTCATTCCCCACACAAAGATGGTGCGTGCCCGCGCCGCCTTTGTGCTCGGTCGCCTTCACTATATCCTGAACGCTCGTAGTAAATTATCCCTTAGAAATAAGGTAAGAATTTACGCCACTTGCATTTGATTTATCATGACCTATGCCAGCCCAGCGTTCGCATACGCTGAATCCGGCTCGCTCCGTAGATTCCAAACCCTCCAAACCCGTTTCATGCGCAAGACCACCGGAGCGCCTTGCTACATTTCGATCTTAAATTGCCGACCATCAGGCAATTTATGAAACAAGCGTTCAAACAATATCTCGATTCTGCCCTGTCCCACCCTAATCCCCTTGTGGCAGCCGTCGATTACCAACTCTCTCGTATCAGTAGTGACGCCGCCCGAGGCACGTTCTGGTCGATCCAGACGATAAAATCATGTTAGATCACATAAAGAGACTCGCGTTATCTCGTTCACTTAACACCCGACCGTTTACCGCCCTCGCCGCCGAGGATGCCCGCCTCACCGACGTCGCGGAGGCATATCGCCGCGTCACCTTCCCGTTCAAGTTAGCACTTCTCCCTCCCGTCTCTTGCTCGCGCCGGCCCGTGCCGAGCCTGTAGCTTTAAATAATACATTTTAAATAATACCGGTCCAGCTGTCCCCAAAACAATAGCTTGTTATTCCCAGCAACGCCCTAAGCCGAGGTCCGTGCCCCGCAGGGGGCACCCTTAGCGAAAGTTGCCTAGTTTTTAATATTAAATTTAAGCCTGGCTGGAGGTCTCTTTTGGCTTCGCCAGAAATGACCACCCAACCACATTTCCCTAAAATGTATGCGAGAAGCCCAAAAAAAAGGTAATTTAATGCAAATCCTTAAAACTATTAAAGATAATAAATTTCCGTTATTTTGACATATGAAAACACACCGAATTGTAATTATGACATTGAAATTAATAAAACAATTGACTCCGTTATGCAATGGTTATCTATGAATAATTTGTAGGCAAATCTTAATAAGACTAAGTTCATTCAATTTCAAACCCTTGGATCAAAGATTAACTCTAAGAATATATCTTATGATGGCACAAGAATTAATGAAGCTTTCAAGTATCAAATTTCTGGGACTGACCATAGACAAGTATTGTGACTGGAAAAAACATATTGAAGGGGTTTGCGAAAAAGTTAATAGTTTCGTGTATGTCCTAAATAGGACTTAGGACTAGATCAACTCAACAGACGGTAATGTTGGCATATCATGGCCACGTAGGGTCCATACTACGGTACGGTCTACTACTGTCGGGAAACTCCACGGATTCCCAAAGGGCTTTCCGCTCGCAAAAGAGATGCATAAGGGCGATAGTTGGTATTCCTGCGTACGAATCTTGCAAGCCACATTTTAGAAAGTTACATATATTACCTTTACCAAGTATGTACATTTTTGAAATAAGCGTATTTGTTAAAACAAATCCACAGATATTCGTAAAAGCATTTATCCTCGGAATTTGAGACGGAGAGAGCGTCTTGTTCTGGATTTGTTCCAAGGACCTCACTTTTTCAGAGGAACTGTTATGCTATGTGCATCAAAATTTTTAATAGGTTGCCACTCCACATTCAGGAGCTTCCTCTACCTCAATTTAAGCGCAAACTGAAGGTCCTATTACTGGTTAAAATGATATATTCCACACAGGAGTGGTTTGACAATAATAATAGAAAATGTAATATTGATAATATATAGCCATAAATGCCTTATTAACTTTACATATGCATCGATCGTAATTTCTAAATTGACATTTTATTAGCTACTTATAAATTGTATCTTTAAATGTTTTATAATTTCACATGCCGTTTGAAGGTTAAATAGACTTAGAACTATTTGTCACGTGTAAACATGTGTGTGTGTATAAAATATTGTGTCAATGAAAATTAATTTATGAGTGTAATGCAATGTCATTATACATGAGTCTACGTTTAATTTGTAGTTTCATTATTAATTTGTAGAACTGTTAATTATCACTATGGAACATGAAGACATAGGTTCTGGTAATCAACTATAATATGTTTTATTTATTATGTAAAAAGGTAATAACATATTAAGCGAGTATTAATATCGCAACGTCGTGTTTGTTAAAAGGTGACGTTGACGTTTCTTGAACTGTGAAGTAAAAGAAAAATGGAGCCATCGCGGGACTCCTTGAAATGACATAACTGTCGCCTTCATTTGTTAGTCAATGAGACCACTGTCGGAAAAAAAACCGTACGACGACGACGACGCACGTTTTTTTTTCATTTTTGAGAAATATTTTATGTATATGTAAAGATTCATTAATCTAAACACCGTACGGCGTTGCCTTATACTTGATATTGGCGAAATTGTGGAAGTTACTCTGCAGAAGCCATAATCGAAGAGAAGAAGAAGAAGAGATCACTTTCAGGTATACTGGTGGTAGGTTTCTTATTGCAAGAGTCGGGCTAGGTAGGTACTAGATATTCTGCCACCAATCAGTAGTGTATAAACCTTCAACGTTACTGTGTTCCGTTTTGAAAGGCACTAGCTACAGCTGTTCTGTTGTTGTTTTTGTGTAAATCGTCAAATGGCTGGCAAAGGTAAGACCATACAGCCTAAACTTATGTGTGTGATTAAAAAATAATGCCCTTATCAGACACGTATTATATTTAACAGATATATTGTATATTGTTTATTCTTATATATATTGTTTATTCTTGTATAAAACATTGCAAATATTATTTAGCTTACATATTTAGAATATTTATTTTTGTATTAATATAAGTCGTAGCCGTCCGTGACATCACAACTATCACATTCGGTCCTGTCTGAAAAACAGCGCCGCGGCATTTTTCTTTTTTTTAAGTGTCGCAGCATTATGCTGAGATAAGGACCTTATTTTGGCTCCGCGCAGGTTGTTTAAACTTTATTATATATCCTATCTGTACATTATCTGTAATTACCTGTGTGAGTCCGAAATAAAACTGTTTTCTTTCTTTCTTTCTTTCTTCTCTTTCTAGTGATGTTACTAAGAGACTAAATAACTAATCTCACAAGGTGAAAAGTACAGTGTGGTGGCACGCAGGGCCCGTCCTGGGGTAGCATTACTATTATGTTGGGCAGGTGTGATGCTTACCACCAGGAGAATGACTTGTTCATTTTGTCCTTGGCTGAATAAAAGGTCACTTTTAATTAATGCGCGGAATAACAAAAATGTATATCTGCACTTTGTATTGGTCGGTACAGATAACCTTAACTCCCGTACATTTCGCAAGACCAGCCGATGTAGTGCAGGATCCAAAGAGCGTCGATTGAGCAACCAACGAAATGCCAGTAGGCACTCAAGTACCGGTCAAGGACCATGGATGTCGGCACTCTGTATCGAGAGCAGAATTACGTACTAAGGATCTATGATTCGTTTACCGTCGAGATTGAGCGAAATACTTTCATTTCGTCGTTGGTCTTTGTCAATAGGTATCTTAATTGAAATAAAATGTTTTTAATTCAATTAGCTTAGTTTGATGTTTTTTTGACAACAGATTGATATTCGGTATCTTGCAATAAAGTTTAACTGCAGCCTTGGTTTATTTTATGTAATATTAAATGTTCATTTATTTGGGACTAAAATCCTTTACACAATCCTATAAGGTCAATCTAAATTTATCCATTGTCCACGGATTCCGCACGTGACCGAACGAGAAAATTTACAGATGTTTTTATTACTAGTGGTCGAAATTCGACTCTTAGTTTATTGAATTTGATTTAATACATACTTCTAAATCGAATGACGTGAACAACGTGTTTTGCCTGCCAATAGGTCTAGTTGATCCTCGACGGGTAGTGATCCTTCTTTGTTTCCTATTAAAGGCTCTATCGAACTTACTCTTTGCTTAGATCCAGGGCCAAAGTTTTAGAAAATGAATATTATCTCGCGTATATAAACAAAATTGAAAAAAGTATTTCTGATAACAATCCAAAGGCTTTTTGGTCTTTCATTAAATCTACCAGAGGTGGGGATAACAAACTACCGTCGACTATGCATTATGATAGTTCTACCGCAGATAGTGGGCAAGCAGTCTGTAACTTATTCATGACATACTTCCAGTCCACATATTTATCCGCGGACTCTGTGGTCAATAACATGGATTTGTCTCACTTATATAATTCAAATAATACCATCTCCAGTATTGATATAAACATCGAAGAGTTGTTTATGTTACTTAAGTCACTGGATCTTAGCAAAGGAGCTGGACCTGACGGACTTCCGCCAATTCTCGTCGTCAAATGTTCTCATAGTCTTGTTACTCCTCTCGCCATCCTATATAAGCGCTCTATTGCTGAAGGTACAGTTCCGAATATTTGGAAGTCAGCCTTTGTAACACCAATATTTAAAAAGGGTGACCGAAATGATGTCTCAAATTACAGACCTATCTCTAAGTTATGTATTTTTGTAAAGATATTTGAAAAAATTATCCACAGGCAAGTTTATGCAGCCCTTTCGCATTCATTTTTAAATGAACAGCATGGATTTCTTAAGAAACGCTCCACAGTTACCAATCTTATTTTGTCCAATGACTTTATTACTTCAGGTATGGATGCTGGTGGGCATGTTGATGTAATATTTACTGACTACATCAAGGCCTTCGATCGTATACATCATATAATACTTCTTTCCAAATTGCAACTAGGAGGAGTATATGGAAACCTACTTAAATGGTTTGAGTCATACCTAGACAATCGCACACAGGCTGTTGCTGTTAATGGATTTCAATCTGACTGGGTTCACATCCCGTCAGGGGTGCCTCAAGGCTCTCTAACCAACACAATTTTTATAAATGATATTAGGAAGTGCTTTCTACATTCTAAATTTCTTTTATATGCCGATGACATGAAAGTATTAAAACAAATAAATAATCTTAGTGACTGCCTATTATTACAAGAGGACCTCTCTCGACTAGAACAATATTGTGCCGCTAATAACCTGGAACTAAATGTTTCGAAGTGTTACTCGATCACTTTTACCAGAAAACGTAATCCAATAATTTTTAATTATATGCTTAAACGTAAAAATTTGGCAAGAGTCAATCATATCAGAGGTCTTGGAGTAATACACGATTCCAAATTACTATTTGACAATCACATAGAATCCATTGTAAAGAAGGCTTCTAGAGCACTCGGATTCATCATTAGGTCTGGTACCCATTTCAAAAACATAAAGACTCTTAAAATTTTGTATTGTTCTTATGTCAGAAGTATTCTAGAGCATGCTTGCCAGGTGTGGAATCCCCAATATAACGTATACATCTCCAAAATAGAGACCATACAGAAAAGGTTTTTAAGATATTTGGAGCTTAAGACAAAGATACACGATAACAGTTATATTGATCGCTGCAAGAGACATCATATTCTTCGTCTTCATATGCGGAGGATGACTTCAGATATAACCCTGTTATTAGATATAGCCAACAGCAATATAGATTCACCCGACCTTCTATGCAACATTAAATTATGTGTCCCTAACAGATTACTCAGAAACCATTCTTGTTTAGCCTCTTCCACAGTTGATACAAACTATCGTTCTAATTCTTATTTTCCTCGAACAATAAAAAATGTTAACAAATATGTCAAAGACCATCATATAGATATATTTCAAACCAGGGCGCACCATTTCCGACGACTCATATCGAATAACTTTTTTCACTCTCAATCTCAATCCGTGACACTTAATAATGTATAACTCTTAAACTACATTTAATTTATAACATTAACATTTGAAATAGTTAAAATTACATATTCTTATGTTTATCTGCGGAGACTATATAGGCTTAAGATTTGTTTATTGTAAACTATTATTGGTAAATGTAAAAGCTGTTTGTTTCCCTAACAGAAATAAATAAATAAATAAATAAATAATCAACGCATAAGCGTTTCTCCGTCCGTTTGTACGTGTGGTGTCCGGATTAAGAATGTAGCACCACTCCATCTCCTCCCGTGGATGTCGTAAAAGGTGACTTAGGGAATATAACCAGAGGGATGGGCAGCAGCATCCCTTCTGTGAAACGGTAACCACACTGCGCTCACCAACCCGCCTGCCAAGCGTGGCGATTATGGCAAAACCCCCCAATGAGCCCACAACACATCCATATCGGTGGTTGTGGTGATCTTTGGGGGAGGCCTGTGTCCAGCAGTGGACTTGATTCGGCCGAAATGATAGGTCAGGAAAATGTATTCAAACATCCAAAGCTAAATATTCTCCTTCTTTTTCAGAGCTTTCTATCAGCGAATGCAAAATGCTGGTGGGCGGGTGCTCTGGCGGCTGCCATAGCGGAGCTCCGGTACGCTGGCTACGTATCGCCAGGCGTATTGCTGGTGGCTGGAGCCCCCAGGGCCCTGGAGACGGTGCGGGGGGCGTACGCCCGGTCCGTGCTGAAGCCACCGCCGACTTACCTCATATGTGGGCTTGGTGAGTTGAACAGTTGTAATATTATACTAGAGCTACTTAGTGTTAAGGGTTTTTTACAAATTAGTTTAGCAAGGTGCTTACTACATCAATGTACGTAGTGATTTTTTTTTTACGCACATTCAAAAAATGATCATGTCAGCAAGGTTGGTTGAAATGATGACGATGATGATAATACCTGCCTATTTAAATTTATACGCAACAAACCTAAGGATAATATATTTATAACTTCTTAGAAGATTAAAGTCACTAAGATGATGTCATGAGTTAAAAGTTGCGGCAAATGTTAGACATGCTGGAGGCTGTTGTGTTATTTAATAAGGACTTTAGATAATAATAAAACGATGACATAATCTTCACCTGTCTAGACAATTTGATTGTCTTAGCCTTTGATGCCTGTAGTTGCAGATGTGCTTATCATTATTCTTCGGGTGAGTACCACTTATTACCCCGGAAATGGAATTGTGGAACAAAATAAGTTTATTATACATATATTACTATAAGTATAATCATTTCGGCCGAATGAAGTCCACTGCTGGACACAGGCCTCCCCCAAAGATCACCACAACGACCGATATGGATATGTTGTGGGCTCATTGGGGGGTTTTTCCATATTCACCACGCTTGGCAGGCGGGTTGGCGATCGCAGTTAAGTTGTTAATTTACTCGAAGGACGCTGCTGCCCATCCTCCGGCTAATCCCTTGGTCGACTTTTACGACACCCATGGGAGGAGACGGGGTGGTGGCATTCTGGGCCGGCACCACACGGCAAACTATACGTATAAGTATGATTAAATATTATACTGAAACAGTAATATGTTAGGTTTTCGCGATTATTATTATTATTATTTAACATATGTAATTAAACCTGTCAACTTAATCATCCTGCGACCACGAACGCTGCAAAGTGTATGAAACGTTACGAAAAATAAAAGTCTATAATATACGCAAAACACCATTTAAAAGTGTTTTAATTATAATGACATATCTAAATCTACTGGCTCGGCACAGGCCGGCTTGAGCATCGGTCGGGGTGGGGACGAAATGGCCTTGCTGGCGAGGATGGTATAACGGTCTGCTTGAAATAAATTTTGCGAGTCGATAAGGATGGTGATAGCATCCTTCGATTATAATTATAACACTGCGAAACAACTGCGATCGCCAACCCGTCTGCCAAGCGTGGCGATTATGGCGGATCCCCCCAATGAGCACACAGCACAAGCCCGTACCGGTCGTTGTGGCAATCTTTCGGGGAGGCTTCTGTCCAGCTGTGGGCGTTTTTCGGCTGAAATTATGAAGGATGTGACCCGAACGACGACGATCGTTGATTAGGGAAGGTTTGTATCGGGGAACTGATAACAGTAGGGGGGGGGGATTCAGACGGTGCGGGGCAGAGTCGAAGTAGCGTTTAAACTCTGGTTTAATAAACTGCTTGATGATTGGCAGGTGAAATTTTCCCTGGCGAAGGTCCCAGAGGATTAAAAAAGAAAAGTGCAGTTGGTTTCATTCCAAATCAGCGATCTCTTCCGTATAACCATTTGCTAGAAAGGAAAGCTTTCGCGATTTATTGTTTATTAATATTAGTTAGGTTAATCAACGATACTAGAACACTATCTAATTATAGGTTGACGGTCTAATGAATATTATACACTATAGATAATTCAAGATGGCGTGATTTTGTGACAATATCTGAACTCACTTATTGGATAAAGCGTCTACAAGACAAATCAAAATCATAACAAGGCATGACAAGGTCACTAATTTAAGCTAGGAGGTTTTTTTTCCAGTGGAAAGAACTTCCTCCGGCCCGGGGAAGGGCGGTGTGTACCAAAATGATCCTTATTGACACATGTAGACAGTAGGCATACATTGTCACTTGCAAGTATTACCCACACCTAGACGAATGAATGCATACGAAAAATGTCAGCGGTAATAAACCTCGGGTTTATTGATTTCTCTTTACAGTTAAAGATCGCATTTGTACATATCTTCAAATACTGTGGCATTTTAGTCGCCATTTTACTAAGTTAACCACGAAATAAGACGACATTCTCAGACAGAGCACCGCGCCAAATGTTAGTCCAAACGCAGCTTATCGCAACATTAATCAGCGACAACCTTGCAATAACTCTGACTCAGAATCGCAAACCTTAACCAGGCTTCCTACTTCTCAGCCTTAAGACATAAATCAGTAAAAAAGACACCCCGGCACGAATAGTGTCGTCAAGTTACATCTCTCGATACTTGATTATCGTACAAAGATATCGCATTTGAATTGAATCGTAGAAACATCTGTTCATAGAAATAATGATTGATTATATATTAGTTGCATGAATAGTTGAAATGTTAACGTTATTAACTTGAATTTTCATAGAAGCTAGTTACACTGGACACAGACCTCCCCCAAAGATCGCCACAACTAACTGTCTGTGTGTGTTCTTTGCTCATTGGGGATTTTGCCATAATCGCCACGCTTGGTAGGCCGGTTGCCGACTGCAGTTGAATTGAAAATATACTCGAAGGACGCTGCTGCCCATCCACCGACTAATCCCATAGTCGCTTTGTTCGACACCCACGGGATGAGAAAGGTTGGTGCTATTCGTAGCAGGTACCATACGGCTATAGAAGCTAGTTGGAAACTTTTTTTGATCGTTGACATGATTATTTTTATACAGAACTTAGAGAGTAGCCTAACATTTACATAATATATAAGATTTTGTTTCATATTTTACAGGACATCGAAATTACAATTTTAAATGATAACACCTAAATATTTTATCGATTAAAGTCACAAAACGAAACCTGTTAATTTTTTTTTTGTTTGTCAGCGTTTCATGATAGACACGCTAATTATAACTAAAAGCTTGACAATTTTTACATTACCTGCAACACTAATCTTATTCAAATTGTGCCCCATCACTACACCTTACGTCCTTTTCCCACGATTAGCATCACAACAAAGGCGTAATTACGTGCACTTGTGCGCAGGCGGGCGGCGGCGCCTCTTGCATGTTGTTAATAAATAGATAAATACAGAAGTTGCACTCCGAACAATGCGCATCAACAAGGTAAGACATAAATAGATGTCGAACGAAACCAAAATATAGTCTTAAAGATTTGAGGGGTTAAACTAATTCATATTGTCGCAAAATACTGGTATTCGTTTCATCCAGCTGTTTAGATAGAAAAATGTCGCTTGACAAAAGCAAACAAATCCTTACTAATCTACATAGAGCTCATCATTATCATCGTTATAACAGCCAAAGGATGTCCACTGCTGAACAAAGACCTCCCCATAGATTTCCACAATTGTGTCATCATGGGGAGAATTTGCCAATACTCACCACGCTTGGCAGGCAGGTTGGTAAGCGCAAAATGGTTGATATTCCACATAACGGACGCGATGTCGTAAACCCAAATGGAAGGATGGAGTGGCGCTACATTATTACTTCGGACACCACACGGAAGCACATAGACCAATGGTATTGCGACTATATGTTCTTGATCGCTCGCTGTTACGAGTGGGTCTTCTAGCAGTTATCTCTATTGTGGCTGCATGTAGCTCCCGCGCAGCCCACTCGCGGCCTTGCAAGGACGCCGCTTATGTAATGAGTTACTGCTGCTCGTTCACAAATGCCAAACGGTTAGTTTTTGTTGTTATGTCATAGAAGTTGTAATTTGTAGAGAGTGTAAAATTGATGTGTGTGTTTGCAATTTTATTATACAGTAAAAAAGCAATCTGCTGTATCGTTGCCGTCACGGAATATCGTTTATTTATTAATCATTTAAGTACACCATTGTCTCAACATTTTTTTCCATTAACTTGGTGGTTACCGTCCTGTCTGCCCATAACAATTGTAAATCCTGCCCAAGAGTAGTCCTGCGTTCTATCACACAGGGTTGCCAGCCGTCCCGATATATCGGGACTATCACCGCTGTCGAGCCCTGTGTCCCGCCGTCCCGAAAAGATCTATATTTGTCCCGATTAAATTAGCCCTAAAATATGGATCCTGAGTGAGTGAGTGTCCTAAGCACTGAGCACCTGAGTGGTCTTTTTCGGCACCAGGATTTCGAGGAGACACCTGTTGACACGTTGCTGCCACGACTTAAGAGCCTGCTACCAGGCATATCTCCTCCCATCTTAAAATGGATCCCCCGAAGCTTCGCTGTATTTGTGCTGCGCACACGGCGGCAGGTGTCCACGTGCGTGCCAACGCGCCGTCTTTTCGGAGGCCGCTCGGTGTGACAGCCAAAACTTCAGAGCACATTTCAATGAAGCCTTCCAGGCCAGGAGAACCGTCCTGACGAGATCCAAGCCAAATATGGCAACCCTAATCACACTGCGCTCGTAACCTAAAAACGTGAAGTTATTTAGTCTCTTATGTCCAGTAAATTCACTAGCTACAGTGCCCTTCTAACCGGAGCACAATAACGTCTGTTTAAACACTACTGCTGAGCGGCGAACATCTGGCACCAGGGTAGTACCTATCTAGCCGGCCTCTTGTAATATGAGTCCCACCACAGTAAAATAAATAGTTACAGCACTATTAAACGTTATTTTTACTTTGACGACATTAAGGTGCCATGCCGTCGCCATATAGACATATATGACACCGGTTTAGCCGCAGTTATCGAGCCGAAATAATGGCTTTGTATAGTCAGAGGACTAAGATGCGTTTTTATTTTTCAACCCTCCAAATCTTTTATAGACAAAACGACGAAAAGCTGGATCTACTGGTTACTCCGTCTTTGCTTTATAAAAATAATCCTTAATGATATAGCACTGCAATTTAAATGCCTTTAGGTCCCGTAGTTTTAATGCATATAGCTGATATCCTTGACCTTGATATTGTAGGCTCTGTACGTGACCCTCACATAACTCAAGTTTATAACCTTCCCTAATGGCGCCATAAAAGAGCCACCAGTTTTATATTTGCAAACAGAATGTTGCATGGAATGTAACGAAATGAAGCTCTCAGACCGCAGACACTCAAGGATGGTATTTTATCGGTAATAAAATGATTGCCTTGAGTAGAATAGGCAGTTAACCCAAAATAAGTTTAATGCCAATTTCGGTTTGAAACAAAAGTGTGTTTCTACTACCACAGCTGGAGCATAATCGTATAAACCAAGTCCCTCACACACCAGCCCGTAAAATTCCACTTCAATTACCTGTAATACGATATTCCTGTAATCACCAAGCTTGGCAGGCGGATTGGTGATCGCAGTAAGTTGTTATTAGCACACGGAAGGATGCTACTGCCCATCCTTTTGATACCAGCCTTTAGTTACATGTCACGGCATCGATGGATGAGAGATGTGGTCTACTTTTGCCGGGAACCATACGGAATTGAAACCGAATCTCATACGTAATTTATATTTTACTTTAGAGCGGGTGAGACCCGTGCACTGAAAGCTGTGTAGACCTAGGTCATAATTTGGTTGAGCTGGGTTTGTGTTGTGTGGTCATTGGGGCGGTTTTTTTAATAGCCACGCTTGGTGACTGCTGTCTTTTCTCCGGCTTATCCCATAGTCGCCTTTTACGACAGCCATGGATGAGATGGGGTGGTGTTGTTCGTAGCCGGCACCACACGGTATGTACGAATCGGGCTGAACTTACCAAATTAAATACCTAGCTGACTAGAAAAAGAAATGGACTATTCTCGATATTATTTAAAGATACATTTCCTATCTGTTTTCTGCATCCTGTTTCTCTATCGAGATTGGAACAGCTTCAAATTATACAACCTTCAGTACCTACATACTTAAACAGCATCTTGTTTGTCGGTGTTTAAGATCCTGTAGTTTCCAAGGTCTAGCCGTATAATAATATGCAAAACATGCCCACTTCGGTTTCAGTTATGTCTATGTTAATTTGTTTAGATGATGGCACGCATTGTTTGGTGTACGTGACTTTGATATGTATACCGATGTACAGTTTGACATTGGGAACGCCGTTTTGTTTAAATTAGGGTTTTATATGCTCAATAATTAGGATCTTTTCAATACATATACTGTATTAATATATGACACAGGAGAAACCCTAGTGTGGGGTAATTAATATATATACAGTAGACAATACAATTTGGACATTTGGAAGTTTCGGTCGTGTTTCCCTGTACGTCAGAATCCCACTTCTGTTGGTTATGTTCGGCGCTGATAAAGACATATCTAATGATTATTGAACATTCTGTGTTGATCATCACAACATCGCAGTAAAGCTGATAATACAAAAATTAAACAAATGAGCCTCCGTGGAAACTATAAAGCATATAAAAAAGCATAAACATTTTACAGGAATGTTATAAGTACTGGCCTTAAAACTAAACGGTATTGCCGTTTTGGCTAAAGAAAAATAAAAACAAATATAGGTCTCACGCTCACTCTGCATTATCGATGAATCTGAGAACGTAAAAAATCGTTAACTTTAATAATACTTAATTACGTAAAAGTTCGACGTAACCCTGTGTGAATTTGACCACACACGGCTTATTAAACGGTGAGAAAAAAGAAATAAATGTTATTGGACTATTTTAAAGCCATACCGCCTGTATTGGCACATACTTCTCCTTGCAAATCCTTATGATTTATAGTAACATTTAATGAAATTGATTGCGGAAAATATCTAGATATCATAATGGTAGACTTTGCTTTGAAGTCAAGTCCTAGAACACGGTGTTAACCAAGTATTACGTCCAAGTCATATTTCAGGTTCGTTGTACTGTAAACTAAAGGTCTGAGCTAACACTTTGGGATGAACTTGGATTTTGGAATCCGCTAGAATGCTTGCTCTAGTTACGCACTTAATAAGACTATAATTTGATTTACATTTTCATCACCATCATCATTTTCCGAAAAACGTACACTGCTTGCTGGATATAGGCCTTCCCCAAAGACCGCCACAACGACCAGTCTGGGTTTGTATCGTGTGCTCATTGCAAAATTATCAGCCATAATCGCAACGTCACTTGGTAGGCGGGTTTGCGATCGCGGATGAGTTTTAAATATACTCGAAGAAAGCTGCTGCCAATCCTCCGGCTAATCCCATAGTCGCCTTTAACGACACCCAAGGGATGAGATTGGGTAGTATTCTTACGGTTTATTTGCGGTTATTCTTCTCCACACGGTAACTTACATTTTATGCAAAATAAAACATTTTTATTTACATACTGATCTTACACACCGATAACATGTGTCGAAATTCTTAATACGGTAATGTGATCAACATGATATTTAATAAAATTAATTACCTCAATGTTCGCAAAAGTCGTTCAACATTTAACCAAAGGTTATTTTGAGTTTCGTAAAAGTGTTTTGATGTTTTCTCAATAAATTACTCTTGGTCTTGCTAAATAACTTAATTCTGTGTCGATGACTGTGTGGATATATGGTGACCAAATAATTGGAACTTATTTATCGTAGGTATATCGTTTTAAATATAGAAATACAATCGATTGAAAGGAGTTTAATTTTTCAATTATTTATCAAGCTTTTAAAAGTAGGCATTGTTTTTCTAGATTCATTTGAAAATTTGCAGCATCGGACGTAGAACAACAAAGATTCTCGAATATTCTACGGAGACAAACAACAGCATAGGAAATTAATAATCTCGACGAGTTCATGAACAACTTTAATATTTATTCAAAAATAGACCGCAGTAATTTTTATCCTACGTTATAAATACTTCATCAAAATAAAAGTGACATAAAAAAATTGAGTAAACTCGTTCTACAATTTCAAAAAGGAACTTTCAATACTGCATCACTTTCCATTGGATTTCATCTAACAACGAACCAAATCGAAACTCACATGCTAAATAAAGCACAAAGTCTAGGTCTGTTAGGCATAAAACTCTGGTACAAAAAGTTTCATCCAACGTCGAAAAAAAAATCCCTTACTCGATTAACACAGCTGTCAAATCATCATCTCGGCCGAATGAAGTCCACTGCTGGACACAGGCCTCCCCCAAAGATCACCACAACAACCGATATGGGTGTGTTGTGGGCTCATTGGGAGGTTTCAGCTGTCAAATGAAGAATCGAAATTTAATGAAATCCGAGCTCTTATTATTGAATGTTTAGAAAATACGCCTAAAAAATCGCGCGCGAATTCGAAAAACGAATTGATATCGAATGCTATGCTTGCGTTTTTGGTTAAATTGGTTTCTATATTTGACGTGGGTTGGGTGCAGAGTTCAATTCACGTTCTTTTGCCTATTTTGCAATATAACGGGTGTAAATCTAACAGTAACCTTGACAGTTAGTGGAAGTCATCAATATGCATGCCTATGCAAACCGATGCAAGCTCCCAGCGGACTAAGCTTTGAGTTGCCATTATGATTTAATAAGGTTAGCAAAAATTATTAAGGACTCATAAACAAAATTCACTTTGTAGTGCTTCTGCGATAGGCTATACTGTACAAAAAAATAATTTGTTCTGGCTTTGCGGTACATTTTTATTTAGCATAATGATTAACAGTGACCGAAATCTCCAGAATATGATATCAGCCCGTAAACGTCCACTGCTGGACATGGACACTGATAACTATAATGAGCGGTCATTGGGGATATTACCGGAATCATCACACGTGGCAGGTGGATCGATTGGTGCTGTGGCCTATACGGTCGGCTGCTGCGCTCCGGGTTGCGGGTTCGATTCTCGCACGGGACAAATATTTGATGATCTGTTGGTAGTTGTTCCGGATTTGGGTGTATTGTGTGTGAAATGTCTGTCTGTAAACGCACCGACGACACCGGAGAAATCCTAGTGCGGGGCATCGTATAAAAAATTAAAATAATAAGATCGGTGATCGAAGATTGGTGATGCCAGTACAGCACACGGGAGGATACTGCTGCGCATCCTCTTGATATGAACCCTTAGTCGCTTTTTACGACACCCGTACACCCGTAGGTGAAGGGTCCGTGCTTTGCCGGGAACCACTGTTTTCTATACAGTCAACAAAACTGGCCACTAAAGTATTTTATGTTTCATTTACAATACCAAAGGAGATTATTTGCACGAATACTAAACAGGTAAACAACAGAAACAATGAGTTTCGAGATTAAAAGTTGTTACACAATGCCACCATATCTTTTTGGAAAAGATATACCTTCAGTTGTTACATAAATCATGACAGTAATATGAATGTTATCTATTACAAGCAAAATGCAAAACTTTCTAGTTTCTAGATTCATAGTTATGACAAGTATCAATTGATTGTGCGCCGATCATCAGAATGATAATTTTAATCAATAAACAGCGATGGCTGTGCACACCACGTATCGTATATTGATCGAATTGATGTCTGGTTGGATCTATTGTTTAAAACAATTGCCCAAGGCATTGTAAAATTGCATGCATCTGTTTAAGCAGGAATTGTTTTTGATAGTATCACCTCACTACTTGTTCAATTTTAATTACGCATCTTGTATTTTACTCCTTTCGTGAATTAGTTCCGGTTAAGATTAGTTTGTCTGTGTAGACAATCTGTATCTATACAAATGAATAAAATTGAAGTGTCTGTTTGTCATGTCAAAATAACAGCTTTTTACTAAATGCATATGAAAGTATATACGGTACATACAATAAAAAAATATTTAAAAAAACTTGTCTGTCTGTCGGTCTATCTATCTGTTTGTTCCGCTAATCTCCGAAACGGCTGGACCGATTTCTACGGGACTCACTGACAGATAGCTGATGTTATAAGGAATAATTTAGGCTACTTTTATTTTAGAAAAATAATTAGGGTTCCGCGCAATATAATTAAATCCCATGGAATCCAATATATACAGGTCCCAGCTAGTAATAAATAAAGAAAGGGGAATGAACTAATAAATCATTTGTTCACACCAAACACATAATTTCAGTCGAAAAACGTTCACTGCTGAACACAGACCTACACCGAATATCACCACAACGACCCGTGTGGGTGCATGTTTTGTGCTCATCATGGGGGGTTTTGCCATAATCGCCACGCTTGGCAAATGGATTTGCGATCGCAATTGTAATTAGTGAACTCGAATGACGCTGCTGCCCATCCTACGGCTAATCCCATAGTCGCCTTTTACGATACCCACGGCATGAGATGGTGTGGTGCTATAAGTATAAGCGTATATAGCCAATATCTAGCTAAGTAGCCAGCAACACACGGCAACTCTCTTCACGACATTGACTTTTTTTTCATTTGCTTTCTCATATGAAGCACAGTTAAAACGAATTCAGAGACAATAGAGTGAGTTGTGTAGAGTACCAGTAGGTGCGCTTCCTGCACCCGGGAAGACGGTGGCGCGCACGTGCTCACGTGCCGCCGTGTCCGCAGCACAACGCAAAGCGAGGCTTGGGGGGATCCTTTACAATCCTCCCCGAAAAGTGCCTGGGGGGGGGACCTTTTTACAGTCGCCTTCCCTCCACTTGAGGGCTTTACAGTCATCCCTTCCAAGATGTGCCTAAAGGCGTGGCACCAATAGGCGGCTCTAGTGTGATCTTACGAGGAGCTGGAGCCCCCCTTCGGTGCCGAAGATGACCGCTCCAGTGGTTTTTGCCGGTAGGAGTTCGGCATGCCCCTCTGCCCTTCCTCAGGGAGGAGGAAGCACACGACGTATCTCTACTGGAAAAAAGGCGATGATAAAATAACTTTAGTCATTCGACCCTTAATGTGTCTACGTAGAATGCAAAACCTGGTTCATATTCCTTCACCCAGCAATTAACCGTTTTATTTTATTGTTATATCGGGTAGATGTCATTAATTCAAACTTGGTTTTCTTGTTAGATGTCGGCAAGGTACTCTATCATTGAAAGTTATTGCGTATAATTACTACCTACTTTTATGACGGTTTATGCAGTTGGTTTGAGCAAATCTACGTAATAGGAAATTGCGAGGTGTGACTTAAAAAAAATAAGATTAAAAACTAAAACCCGACTATGGAAAAGCACAAATCAAGTTTTAAGAAAATTTTACAAAACAATGTTAATCTAATATTATGTGACATATATCATTTTATGTGACAGCACATAGCCTATAACCTGCGGAATAGCACAACGACATCTCAATTGTCAAAATACGACGAGCAGTTTAGGCAATCGGAGGGAACAGATAATCATACATACATACATCCATTACCCATATACATACATACCTATATACCGGTCAAAATCTTAACCCTCCTTTTTATTTCGCCGTAAAAAAAGTGGGTATTTCATACCATAAAAGGGCTGGACGACTCAACAGTTTATTTATATGTCGGTTTATTTATTGTTTATTTACCAGTCGTTAAGGAAATCTACCTTCGGCTGATATGAAGATGTTGATGACACAGAGTAATCTGGCTGCCATCTAACCTCCCTAACATAATTACTGGGACATAACAATGTACTTCGCCGTGTGGTGCCGGCTCAGAATGCCACTACCCCATCTCCTCCCGTGGGTGTCGTAAAAGTCGACTCCCTTAGTCGGCCGGATAGATTGGCCGGAGGATGGGCAGCAGCTTCCTTCGAGTGCATTGGCGACTCAACTGCGATCGCCAACCCTCCTGCCAAGCGTGGCGATTATGGCAAAACCCCCTAATGAGCCCACAACGCACCCATATCGGTCATTGTGGTGGAGGGTTTGGGGGAGGCCTGCGTCCAGCGGTGGACTTCACCCGGCCGAAAAAAAAAAAAAAACAAAACAATGTACTTAACAACTCATCATAGATATTCGTATGACAGCGAGACCGACCGTGGCTCTCCAAGGCACGAAGGGGTCTTGATGCAAATAAATTGTCACCCATCCAAACCCTGACCACGACAAGTGCAGCTTAACTACACAGATCGACTATTCTGCGTGGTAGCCATTTATTTATACATTTTTCTACAAAAAAGTACATTAAAATTGCAAAAATCATATTTCCTCAAAAACTACTGAAACGAACGGCAAAATTGCCTTTGACCTGACATATCAGCGTCAGTCAGCCGACCGATCGAAAACATAACCCGGAGCATCAATTGGCCATCTGGCCGAAAATTCAATTTCCATTGAAAAGAGGCGAGCCTTTTGATCGAGTATTGACATAATCAGTGCACTAGATTTGTGAACACAGCACGATTTTGTAAATATTATAGAGAAGCTGCGCGTTTCATAATCATATTTATTTATGTATACTGTCCGCGACTTAGTCCGCGTCCTTCTTAGATAAGATAAGATAAGAAAAAAATATTTTTATTCAGATAAAACTATTTACTAATGAATAATCAGTTCAGTCACTTTAGTTGCCGAGTTCCAAGATGTTGATTTTATATGGAGAAGAACGGGCAAGAAACTCCATGGTTACTCTTTTTAAATCATGTTACAATATTTGACTACATTGAATACATTAAACGATGGTTGTGTGAGGCCAATGTAAGAGAAAAGAGTCTAAATTACATCAAGTCTACACTAAACAAGGCAGATTTAAATATTTATTAAAGTTTATGATTAAATCGCCATGGCAGTATTAAGCTGACCAGGACTCGTTCGCGAGCATGACGCATTTATCAGCGTCGCTTAGCCCAACCATATTGTTGGGAAACTCAGCGACCCGATACACGATGCAGCAGGACAGTTGAGTGAATTTGACATACCTGCCAGACATCTATCACGTCAGTTAAACAAAATAATAACCCAAAATAAATGAATAACCCAATCCTTCATATTCGATTCTATATTCTATTCCGAGACATAATCTACTTCTCTGCCAAATTTCATTAGAATACGTTCCGCCATTTCATAGTAATGGAGCTTTAAACATTAAAACATATAAACTTTCAAATTTATTATCTTTCTTTCTTTTTGTGTGTTAGTAGCAAACCTTTTGTCGGAGTAGTTTAAGCCGCCAAAAGGCCTCCGACTTGCCTTAACAACTGTCATAATGACAACAACCGGGACCGACGATTTTACGTGCCCTCCGAAGTACGAAGACGGTCAGTTAAATACCGCGGTATATGCGATACCCATCCAAAGGCTGACCGCACCGAGCGTTGCTTAACCTCATCGATCAAATTGATAGTAGTATTTTTATTGTTGACTATCTAGTTTCTATGTTTTTTTTATAAACATTATAATAATTCTGGTTACACATGTATGGTATTTTTTTTACTTTCCAACTAATCAAAGTATGTCTGTGACAAAGTTGTCGTTACAATCTATGATATAATAATGTCTTAGGTTTTCGCGAGTATTACACATTATAATAAAACACTTTTAAACGGATTCTATCGCGTATATTTTAGGTTTTTTGTTTTTCCTGACGTTTCGAACACTTTGCAGGGTTCGTGGTCGCAGGATGACTAAGGTGACAGGCGTCGTTACAGATTTTAAAAAGTTATTTTATTTTATCTACCGTACAATTATAATCAAAAATTATTTCGATGCACGCAGTAATCACTCACAGTGTCTTGATGTTTTTTAGTGTGGTATTTAGTTTGGGACTTTATTATTTTAATAACAGGATTCCAAACTGGTGGTACCTGCCAGCCATCTTCTCTATTAAAATTAGGATGTTTTTTAATTTCAATAGCCTCACGAAACATTCTTGGTACATATCGGTTCTCTTTCGCGAGGACTTGAGGTTGATCGAAACGAAGAAAATGGTTAGGTTTATCTAAGGCATGTTCGCACACTGCAGACTTTGTGGAGCGTCTATGCTTGACGTCAGCTATGTGTTCTTTTAACCTGGTGGCTATACTACGCTTTGTTGTTACCTAACCATTTTCTTCGTTTCGATCAACCTCAAGTCCTCGCGAAAGAGAACCGATATGTACCAAGAATGTTTCGTGAGGCTATTGAAATTAAAAAACATCCTAATTTTAATAGAGAAGATGGCTGGCAGGTACCACCAGTTTGGAATCCTGTTATTAAAATAATAAAGTCCCAAACTAAATACCACACTAAAAAACATCAAGACACTGTGAGTGATTACTGCGTGCATCGAAATAATTTTTGATTATAATTGTACGGTAGATAAAATAAAATAACTTTTTAAAATCTGTAACGACGCCTGTCACCTTAGTCATCCTGCGACCACGAACCCTGCAAAGTGTTCGAAACGTCAGGAAAAACAAAAAACCTAAAATATACGCGATAGAATCCGTTTAAAAGTGTTTTATTATAATGTGTAATACTCGCGAAAACCTAAGACATTATTATGTGAACCAGTACGGACTGGATTTCGCCGAAAAAGTTCGCCGAGTGGAGTGCCTCATGACTAAGCGCGCCCGGCTTCTAACTTCGTTGAATTTTCTGAAGAGATGCCGGGATAACAACATCATTCCAGTATGTGTACGGATATCACCGAAGAAAGACATACTTGGAAGCGCAGGCATTCTACATCAGGCAAGTTTAAAGTTATTAAAAAATCTGATACGTCAACACCGTATAGATGCCCATAAAATAAATAATAACGTTGAGATTTTGTCCAGAGAACTTCAAAATAAATTTTCTGAAACTGATTATCAAAAATGTACAAATATTAATAATAAACGAGCTGCCGCAAAATTTAATGAATATACGCAAAGACAAATTATAAAGTATGAAAAACTATGTGGCAAAAATACTAGTATCCAAATTCCTGAAAATGAAAACACTCCTGACCATCTGTCAAAATCAATAGTAAATCCCGTTGTAAATTTGTCTAAAAAATCTCTGGATGAAAACACTATTAAGGTATTAAATAAGGGCTTAAATTTCGCGCTAGCACCCAGAAAAATCCCTTACGAGGATATAATATGTAATGTCGAGGACTGTCTTGTGAAAAACAACGTGAAAAAAGAAGATTTGGAGGCGATTCGACAAGATATATCAGCAGTATTACGTCGCAGCAAGCCGCCCAAACCGAATCTATCTCGCGATGAATATCTTGCATTAAAAAACGTAAACAAAGACCCAGACCTGACTATCCTCCGTGCTGACAAGGGTAATGCTACGGTCATAATGGACACGTCCGATTACAATCGAAAGATTCTAGAGCTTTTGTCGGATGTAAACACATATAAAAAGGTTAACAAAGATCCAACCAACAAAATTCTCAAAAAGACCTCAGAGTTAATTTGTAAACACTCCGACACCTTAGAATTAGACGTGAAAAAGCTCATTCCATCTTGCGCGAAACCTCCTAAACTGTATGGGTTGCCGAAAATTCACAAAGACAATGTTCCACTGCGACCCATAGTAAGCCAGATTGATACACCAACTTACAAACTGGCACAACATCTAGCGAAGATACTCTCTCAACTTCGTGGAAAGACTAACACATATGTGAAGGATTCCTATCACTTTGTCAGCCATATAAAAGACCTTGAACTAGCTGAAAGTGAAGTGATGGTCAGTTTTGATGTGCAGTCCTTATTCACCAACTTACCAGTAAAGGACTGCATGGATGTTGTTAAGAAACGGTTAAGTGAGCACGACATGCCTCTTCAATATGCAGAGTTACTTGAACACTGCCTTACCAATGGCTACCTTTTGTGGGACAATGAGTTTTACCTGCAAACTGACGGTGTGGCCATGGGTTCACCGGTCTCTCCTGTAGTCGCCGATATTTTCATGGAGGACTTTGAGGAGAGAGCACTGATGACAGCCCCGACTATACCGAAGATGTTCAAACGGTACGTAGATGACACTTTTACCATCTTGCCTCACAATAGGGTGACTGCATTTTTAAAACACCTAAATTCAATACATGGTAAAATTCAGTTTACTATGGAATTGGAGGATAATAAATCCTTAGCCTTCCTTGACATACTTCTCATCCATAATCCTGATCATTCTGTTAGTCACACCGTGTATAGAAAGCCTACCCATACAGACAGATACCTTAACGGTGAATCTCACCACCATCCTTGTCAGTTAGCTACCGTGGCTAAATCTTTGTTACAGAGAGCACACGGCATCTGCGACCCCGACCATCTGGCAGGGGAACTTCACCATGTGAAGGAAGTTCTCCAGCGTAACAATTTGAGAGCCCCACATCCCCGTCGCAGAAGCCGCCCGAAACCCACCACGGTTGATCGACGACCCGCTGTTTTACCATATATTAAGGGAGTCACGGACAGAATTGGTCATATCTTGAAGCGTGCTTCTATTAAAACCTACTTCAAGCCGCATAAGAAGATCAGCCAACTTCTCAAACCAGTGAAATGTCACATACCTTTACAAGATGCAGGAGTCTACAAGATTGACTGTGAGTGTGGGTTGTCATACATAGGGCAAACAAAGCGTAGTATAGCCACCAGGTTAAAAGAACACATAGCTGACGTCAAGCATAGACGCTCCACAAAGTCTGCAGTGTGCGAACATGCCTTAGATAAACCTAACCATTTTCTTCGTTTCGATCAACCTCAAGTCCTCGCGAAAGAGAACCGATATGTACCAAGAATGTTTCGTGAGGCTATTGAAATTAAAAAACATCCTAATTTTAATAGAGAAGATGGCTGGCAGGTACCACCAGTTTGGAATCCTGTTATTAAAATAATAAAGTCCCAAACTAAATACCACACTAAAAAACATCAAGACACTGTGAGTGATTACTGCGTGCATCGAAATAATTTTTGATTATAATTGTACGGTAGATAAAATAAAATAACTTTTTAAAATCTGTAACGACGCCTGTCACCTTAGTCATCCTGCGACCACGAACCCTGCAAAGTGTTCGAAACGTCAGGAAAAACAAAAAACCTAAAATATACGCGATAGAATCCGTTTAAAAGTGTTTTATTATAATGTGTAATACTCGCGAAAACCTAAGACATTATTATGTGAACCAGTACGGACTGGATTTCGCCGAAAAAGTTCGCCGAGTGGAGTGCCTCATGACTAAGCGCGCCCGGCTTCTAACTTCGTTGAATTTTCTGAAGAGATGCCGGGATAACAACATCATTCCAGTATGTGTACGGATATCACCGAAGAAAGACATACTTGGAAGCGCAGGCATTCTACATCAGGCAAGTTTAAAGTTATTAAAAAATCTGATACGTCAACACCGTATAGATGCCCATAAAATAAATAATAACGTTGAGATTTTGTCCAGAGAACTTCAAAATAAATTTTCTGAAACTGATTATCAAAAATGTACAAATATTAATAATAAACGAGCTGCCGCAAAATTTAATGAATATACGCAAAGACAAATTATAAAGTATGAAAAACTATGTGGCAAAAATACTAGTATCCAAATTCCTGAAAATGAAAACACTCCTGACCATCTGTCAAAATCAATAGTAAATCCCGTTGTAAATTTGTCTAAAAAATCTCTGGATGAAAACACTATTAAGGTATTAAATAAGGGCTTAAATTTCGCGCTAGCACCCAGAAAAATCCCTTACGAGGATATAATATGTAATGTCGAGGACTGTCTTGTGAAAAACAACGTGAAAAAAGAAGATTTGGAGGCGATTCGACAAGATATATCAGCAGTATTACGTCGCAGCAAGCCGCCCAAACCGAATCTATCTCGCGATGAATATCTTGCATTAAAAAACGTAAACAAAGACCCAGACCTGACTATCCTCCGTGCTGACAAGGGTAATGCTACGGTCATAATGGACACGTCCGATTACAATCGAAAGATTCTAGAGCTTTTGTCGGATGTAAACACATATAAAAAGGTTAACAAAGATCCAACCAACAAAATTCTCAAAAAGACCTCAGAGTTAATTTGTAAACACTCCGACACCTTAGAATTAGACGTGAAAAAGCTCATTCCATCTTGCGCGAAACCTCCTAAACTGTATGGGTTGCCGAAAATTCACAAAGACAATGTTCCACTGCGACCCATAGTAAGCCAGATTGATACACCAACTTACAAACTGGCACAACATCTAGCGAAGATACTCTCTCAACTTCGTGGAAAGACTAACACATATGTGAAGGATTCCTATCACTTTGTCAGCCATATAAAAGACCTTGAACTAGCTGAAAGTGAAGTGATGGTCAGTTTTGATGTGCAGTCCTTATTCACCAACTTACCAGTAAAGGACTGCATGGATGTTGTTAAGAAACGGTTAAGTGAGCACGACATGCCTCTTCAATATGCAGAGTTACTTGAACACTGCCTTACCAATGGCTACCTTTTGTGGGACAATGAGTTTTACCTGCAAACTGACGGTGTGGCCATGGGTTCACCGGTCTCTCCTGTAGTCGCCGATATTTTCATGGAGGACTTTGAGGAGAGAGCACTGATGACAGCCCCGACTATACCGAAGATGTTCAAACGGTACGTAGATGACACTTTTACCATCTTGCCTCACAATAGGGTGACTGCATTTTTAAAACACCTAAATTCAATACATGGTAAAATTCAGTTTACTATGGAATTGGAGGATAATAAATCCTTAGCCTTCCTTGACATACTTCTCATCCATAATCCTGATCATTCTGTTAGTCACACCGTGTATAGAAAGCCTACCCATACAGACAGATACCTTAACGGTGAATCTCACCACCATCCTTGTCAGTTAGCTACCGTGGCTAAATCTTTGTTACAGAGAGCACACGGCATCTGCGACCCCGACCATCTGGCAGGGGAACTTCACCATGTGAAGGAAGTTCTCCAGCGTAACAATTTGAGAGCCCCACATCCCCGTCGCAGAAGCCGCCCGAAACCCACCACGGTTGATCGACGACCCGCTGTTTTACCATATATTAAGGGAGTCACGGACAGAATTGGTCATATCTTGAAGCGTGCTTCTATTAAAACCTACTTCAAGCCGCATAAGAAGATCAGCCAACTTCTCAAACCAGTGAAATGTCACATACCTTTACAAGATGCAGGAGTCTACAAGATTGACTGTGAGTGTGGGTTGTCATACATAGGGCAAACAAAGCGTAGTATAGCCACCAGGTTAAAAGAACACATAGCTGACGTCAAGCATAGACGCTCCACAAAGTCTGCAGTGTGCGAACATGCCTTAGATAAACCTAACCATTTTCTTCGTTTCGATCAACCTCAAGTCCTCGCGAAAGAGAACCGATATGTACCAAGAATGTTTCGTGAGGCTATTGAAATTAAAAAACATCCTAATTTTAATAGAGAAGATGGCTGGCAGGTACCACCAGTTTGGAATCCTGTTATTAAAATAATAAAGTCCCAAACTAAATACCACACTAAAAAACATCAAGACACTGTGAGTGATTACTGCGTGCATCGAAATAATTTTTGATTATAATTGTACGGTAGATAAAATAAAATAACTTTTTAAAATCTGTAACGACGCCTGTCACCTTAGTCATCCTGCGACCACGAACCCTGCAAAGTGTTCGAAACGTCAGGAAAAACAAAAAACCTAAAATATACGCGATAGAATCCGTTTAAAAGTGTTTTATTATAATCTATGATATATTGCAAAATTATTTACCCTCGTATATCACTCGTACTTGTCAATATATGACAAAGGAATTCCGCATGCAGCCAATGCGTTACATACCAAAGTGAAGGCTTTACATAAGGATCATGTGGCGCATAATTTGTGGTCGCATAATATTGTGGGAAACGTCGGCCAGATCAGTAGCCAACTGCATCCGTTCGCGGATATGTTATTCAAGTGAAAACTTTTGACATTTATTGTGTATGATTTTCTATATGTTGTGTGCAGGCTTTGTTTAATGAAGCTCGGATTTAGTATGTATGAGACGCAGATTTTATATATCCATCCATCCATCCATTCCAGCCTAAAATCGTCCACTGCTGGACAGAAGCCTCCCCCAAAGATTGCCATAACGACCAGTATGGGTTTGTGTTGTGTGCTCACTGGGGGGTTTTTGCCATAATTGCCACGCTTGGCAGACGGGTTGGCGATCGCAGTTGAGTTATAAATGTACTTGAAGGATGCTGCCGCCCCCATCCTCCGGCTAATATAGAAGAAGGGATAGATATTGACGGCACGGTTGGTGCAGTGGCTGATACAGTCGACTACTGCGCTCCGGGTCGTGGGTTCGATTCCCGCACGGAACAAATATTTGTATGATCTGCAGGTAGTTGTTCCGGGTCTGGGTGTATTGTATGTGGAATTCATGTCTGTAAACGCACCCACGACACAGGAGAAATCCTAGGGTGGGCAAAGTTTAAAAAAAAAATAGTTATAGTAAGATTTGATCATTGATCATTTGATATTTCATGCTCTAGTCTGTAACTGAATCGCATTTACTAGCCGAATAAAGTCCACTGCTGGATTACGCCTCCCCCATAGATCGCCACAACGACTGGTCTGGGTGTATTGTGTGCTCATTGGGGGGTTCTGCCACAATAGTTGTAAATGTACTCAAAGGACGCTGCTGTCCATACTCCGGATATCAATCTTTAGTCGTCTTTTATGACACCCACATTGAGGGTTAGTCCATTTTGCTGGGGACCCCACTGAAGAGTCATGGAAGTTCTGAGTCACACAAAATATTACTATTTCACGTAACAGTAAGGTTTTCCCACGAAGCTTTTCATCGCTGTTCACTTCCTTATTATCAGTACGGCCCATTATTACCGGAACTGCTAAACGATGTGAACACTTTTATATCACTACTTATTACCCAAAGGATATTGATGTCATATTAATTGGCCCTGTGTTTCCCGATGAAAAGACCACCCATATATACCAGTGGGTATCATAACAGGTGACTAAATGTATTTTTAGAGAATGGGCCGCAGCATCCTTTATTGTTATAACAACAACAATGTGAAACGTCTGCCAAAGTTAATAGTGATGATAGTTATAAATAATTATGCCCACACTTGAATTTCTTCTCCGTCTAGCTCCAGTCACGAATAGGGCTACTCCATCTCATTCCGTGGGTGTCGTGTCGTAGAAGGCGACTAATGGAGTTTAATTTTTAATTTTTTAGCTGTATTAGAGGTCTCCTGCCGGCGACTTTCGCTAAGGGCTCCCCCTGCGGGACACAGACCTCGGGTTAGGGCGTTGCTGGGGATAACAAGCTATTATTTTGGGGACAGCTGGATCGGTATTATTTATAATGTAATAATAAAATAACATTTAAAACTACAGCGCGAGCAAGAGACGGGAGGGAGAAGTGCTAACTTGAACGGGAAGGTGGGGGTTAGTAGAACCCTGTGCGTACCATTAAACACTTTATAGGTTACCCGCAGGTGGCGGGTGTACCACCAACACTGGCATACCTCAGGTAGGCGGCCGACTGGTAAACCCTTTTACCAAAACCTTTGCAATGTGACTAGAAACATATCGCGGCGACACCAAGTAATTTTAGATCAGGGATTTCTACATGTCGAGGGTTCAGTTTACAAACTTAAATTCCACATGCACAAACACTCAAATCTGTAGGCCATACATTTTTTTCGTGCGGTTATCGAACTTAACCATTTAGCCAAGTGCCGCCCAATATATACATATTAACTCTTATTCATCATCATCATTTCGGCCGAATGAAGTCCACTGCTGGACACAGGCCTCCCCCAAAGATCACCACAATGACCGATATGGGTGTGTTGTGGGCTCATTGGGGGGATTTGCCATAATCGCTACGCTTGGCAGACGGGTTGGCGATCGCAGTTGAGTTGTTAATGTACTTGTAGGACGCTGCTGCCTATCCTCCGTCTAATCCCTTAGTCGGCTTTTACGACATCCACGGGATGAGATGGGTTGGTGCTATTCGTAGCCACACCACACGGCCGAAGCTTAGTATGGCAGCGTAAAATTCTGTTATGTTCGATCAAACAGTTACTGACTTCTTGCGTAACGTAACAAATAAACACTTACGATTTAGCAATACTGGGTATTATTTGTAAATAGTAAATAAGTCTACAAATATCCCGTAATTGGAATACTACCTGCCGAGACTTAAAGCGATTCATAGTTACAAATCCGTGTTTGTAGACACTATCATTATGTTTCGTTGGAAAGTTTATGTTTTGTTTTATTGTCCACGTAAAGAGTGCGACGGCGTGATTGGCGCAGTGGCTAAGCAATTGGCTTTCTGAGCTACGTATCGCGGGTTCGAACAAATACATGTATGATCTACAGATAGTTGTTTCAGGTCTAGGTGTTTGTGTGTGCCGTCTCTACGGTGGGGTCGTGTGGTCTGTGCCTTCCCTCCAAAGTGACGACACACAGCACATAACACAGTGGATGTCTTTTAGCAAAATAGATGACGATGATAAACCTCTATTTAGAAATAACTTGTTAAATTCTAAGACTGCAGGCTGAGTAACATAAACTTAAGTCGTAAAATTAGAAGCTCATATTTAACGCCATATATACGAAACTAAACAGAAAGGCTGGTTTCACACTTCATCTTTCGAATTTGGTTGCGCGAAAAGATATACGACCGTACACCCCTATAGACTAGGTAGTTGGGTGACACACTGATGTGTTCGTGATAATGACCGTTGACGGCACGGTTGGTGCAGTGGCTGATACAGTCGGCTGCTGCGCTCAGGGTCGTGGGTTCGATTCCCACACGGAACAAATATTTGTATGATCTGCAGGTAGTTGTTCCGGGTCTGGGTATATTGTATGTGGAATTCATGTCTGTAAACGCACCCACGACACAGGAGCAATCTTAGTGTGGGGCAACGTTTTTTTTAATAAAAAAAAAAAAATGTATCTCCGCAGAACACGCATCAGAAATCATTCCGTATGACAGCACGCTAAATGAAGCTTGTGCTTGGGGATAATTGCGTAGCAAGATGAAGCTGGAAACTTCTAAATTTTACTTTGAAGGTTAACACTCAAAAACAGAACTCAGTCGCCTGTCCTTGACCAATAAATAAATGAAATTATGACAGTATATTCCCTTAATTCCCACATTACTATTTAAAAACATGATTTCATGATGATTTTGATTCATGCTTATTGTAAACACTTATATGGCAAATGAGGGCATTTGCTTTATAATTACACACTTATACCTTCGACCTTCACGGCCCTCGCACACGGTTTTTAGCACGCACCTGATAATGAGTTGACATCTTAACGACAATTACATAAGACTGGGTTCACATCGTCCACTTAGTGCTGCTGCAATGCAACAGGCGCGGACGCACACGCTTTGCTTTTGAAGTAAAAGTATCTAATAAAGAAGAACCTAATAAAGAAGAAAAAAGTAGCCCTCTTTAAAGGTCAATAAAAATGTATGAATAAAGGTATCATCAAAAGGCGTTATCTACGCTTGCATGTGCATTCCAATGCACGCGTTATTACCAAGATATTCGAAATTGAATGTTATTCTTTTCACCCCAAAACGTTAAGCAGACCATAATTTCTACTGTATTGTACGAACAGGCCAATCGCTTAGCTGTCAGTTTTACATATTTATTGTAAATCACTAAAACTACATTTCGAACCATAGAACATAAAACTTAGTTTTCTGCTCTGTGTTTGGAATTAAAGCGACGCAATCAAATGCACATTAAATTTACTAAGCCATGCCGCTAAATCACAAAAAAATAGTGTAATCAATCTTGCATTCAGATTAGCGACTTAGCCATGTTATCCAGTGCAGGACTATCACGTGCATTGTTTTGAATGCATAAATCGGTATAACCATATACATATGTGCCATAACAGCGCGATCAAGTCAATGTGTCAATGACCCTCTTTTACTCTCTCACAAACGTAATAAAAACCTGATCTGTTCTTCCAAATTATTCAAAACTAGTTTCGCACAGAAATTCTTTGGTTTCCTTGGTAGCTATCTTTATAATAAACTAAAGTCTGGGTGTATAGTGTGTGGAATTTGTGTTTGTAAACGCACCCACGATACAGGAGAAATCCTAGTGTGGGGCAAAGTTAAAAAAAAAAAAAAAAAAAAAAAAAACTTAAACTTATCCATATATGCGCTTCCTAAAATAAAGTGCTAATAAATTGGCTTCTAAAACTTGATTATAAAAGTACCGAAGATACGCTGACTGTTGTCGCGTAATGTTCTAAAAAATAACACTCACCCTTATAAGCTCGAGTACACATAGTTGTCCACTCACGCAACCACACACACACACACAACACATACGGACGCACACATGCACCCACATCCACTCACACACACATTGTCACTACTGTATAGTATTTTTATTTTTAAGTACCTACCTTTGTGAAAGAGAAACAAATAAAGTATTATTAAGTATTATTATTAAATGTTGCTATATATCGCACCGTTAAATCGCCAATGTATAACCGGCCTTATGGTACGAACGACACGCGTAATGTTACGTAATTGTCGGTCACATGCGAAAATTGGTATCGACATGTTTTTATTAGCGACTGTACCCAAAATTTTGTTTAGCCTACGAAAGTAGCAAATGAGATGATGAAGGCAAGCTTGTTTTGCAAACCCGTACTGTTTTATCGTTTTTTTATACCTTCGCTATCCGTAGTGACTCATACTTGATCTTCTCCCTCATAGATATACACAATAATGTCGTCATTTTTGGGGGAATTTGCCAGTAAAAGATAAAGATGAAAAAGATAAACATATTTTTTATTCATGTAAAACCATTTATAGCCACTTATGAATAGTCAAGACTTTAGTTGCCGCGTGCCAAGGTTTAGATTTCTTATGGAGAATTACGGGTAAGAAACTCCATGGTTACTCTTTTTAAAACATATTGGGACAATGTTTTTGTTTTTTAATTACAATGGTCTCGAAATGATGGTAATGTGAGGACAGTGCAGTAGAAAAGAGTCTAAACTTCTTAAAAAGTCTACACTAAACAAAGCTGATTTTAATATTTACCAGAGTTTTTGATTCAATTGTCATGATAGCATTAAGATGACCAATCCCAACAGATGGCAATCGTTCACGAGCATGACGCATGCATCAGCGTCGTCCAGCTCAACCATATTGTAGGGAAACTTAGCGACCCAACACACAACGCCACCATCAGCAGGAGACTTGCGTTAGCATGACAATACCTAAACTGCCAGACAAATATCATCACGTCAATAAAACTGGCCGGCGCGAGCAAGAGATGGGGAGGGAGAAAAAGTAACTTGAAAGGGATGGTGACGCGGCAATAGGCTTCCGCGATGTATGTGAGGCGGAATATCATACGGGGGAAAACGGGTACCCAATAAATTACTTTCCCAAAATATATGTTTTTTTTTTTCTTGTATTCTGATTACCTTCATCAAGGAGATTATACTGAAAACCAAGGTTTTGTAATATGTTCCATTTTATGTTGCTCGTAACTAAATGTTTAGCTACTGTGGGAACTATTGAGACTATAGTTATAAATAACTAAGCTATTTTATAAGTAGTGCCTGAAGTTTAGCTAATATAGCTAATTTAAATACTTATATAGAACTATATAAAGTTTCAACATTTGTGTCGTCATTTTGGGGGGAATGTGCCAGTACTCACCATGCTTGCTAGCGGATTGGTGGGCGCAGTATGGCTAATCTTCCAAAGAATGGACGCTACTGCCCATCCCTCTGGTTTAGAATTCCTTTGTCACCTTTTACGACATCCATGGGAGGAGACAGAGTGGTGCTATATCCTTAATCCGGACACCACACGGATGTAACGTATACTTGACCATAATAATTCTGAAATTATTATAGGTATTCACAATTTTTTTTTTTTAAACGTTGCCCCACACTAGATTTTCTCCTGTGTCGTGGGTGCGTTTACAGACATGAATTCCACATACAATATACCCAGACCCGGAACTACTACCTGCAGATCATACAAATATTTGTTCCGTGCGGGAATCGAACCCACGACCCGGAGTGCTGCAGCCGACTATATCAGCCACTGCACCAACCGTGCCGTTATAACAGCTATTAATATTAAGAACCCTCATGTCCACTACAATCTAAAAAAAAATATGGCCATGCACACAGTCTGATTGCTGCACTAAAAAATAAAGTAATCTATACTACAAAATTATTGTATAGAGACTGAACAAATCCTAAGACTTCGCCTATTTCATTTACATTTATATTCGTTATTATGTCGCACATAATAACGAATGTGATGAAACTACGTTATCTATACAAATAAATAAAATTGAAGTGTCTGTTTGTAATGTCAAAATAACAGCTTTTTACTAAGTGCATATGAAATTATATACGGTACCTATAACAAAAAAATAATTTTTACATTTTTTGTCTGTCTGTCTGTCTGTCTGTTTGTTCCGGGTAATCTCCGAAACGGCTGGACCGATTTTGACGGGACTTTCACTGGCAGGTAGCTGACGTTATAAGGAATAACTTAGGCTACTTTTATTTTAGAAAAATATTTAGGGTTCCGCGCGAAAACAATAAAACCCTTGAAATCCAGCATATATATTCTATGTCAAGTGTCTATGTCGAAGTACTCTAAATTTCTTTTAAATTAAACGTGGGTGAAACCGCGGGTCCCAGCTAGTTGACAATAAAAGCGACAGGTGCTTCTGAATGTTATTGGAATTACAGAGGGACGTAGATTTCAATGTCCAAACACCGGCGCACTATCCGACAATCGATTGTGAGTATTTGGAAAAGATCCTTCATTACTTTTTCAAGCTGAAATTAAATTTTATTTGACTTAAAAAAGAAAGATTATCTGTTGCTCTCGTATGTTTGTATGGTCGCAAATTTTTAAGAAACTACACGACCGATTTTTTCTATACAAATAAATAAAATTGAAGTGTCTGTTTGTAATGTCAAAATAACAGCTTTTTACTAAGTGCATATGAAATTATATACGGTACCTATAACAAAAAAATAATTTTTACATTTTTTGTCTGTCTGTCTGTCTGTCTGTCTGTCTGTCTGTTTGTTCCGGGTAATCTCCGAAACGGCTGGACCGATTTTGACAGGACTTTCACTGGCAGGTAGCTGACGTTATAAGGAATAACTTAGGCTACTTTTATTTTAGAAAAATATTTAGGGTTCCGCGCGAAAACAATAAAACCCTTGAAATCCAGCATATATATTCTATGTCAAGTGTCTATGTCGAAGTACTCTAAATTTCTTTTAAATTAAACGTGGGTGAAACCGCGGGTCCCAGCTAGTTGACAATAAAAGCGACAGGTGCTTCTGAATGTTATTGGAATTACAGAGGGACGTAGATTTCAATGTCCAAACACCGGCGCACTATCCGACAATCGATTGTGAGTATTTGGAAAAGATCCTTAATTACTTTTACAAGCTGAAATTAAATTTTATTTGACTTAAAAAAGAAAGATTATCTGTTGCTCTCGTATGTTTGTATGGTCGCAAATTTTTAAGAAACTACACGACCGATTTTTGCTGTGGTTTCACTGGTAGGTAACCCATGTTTCATATACTTAAAGGAAGGTTTTAGTATATAAAATATGAAGGTACCTACTATTCTTATTTACAGACTTGTAGCTATGATAATGGTGTTTATTTGAAGTCTGTTATTTATTTTGTAAAAAAGTGTAAATCTGCCTTAAAAAAAATTTATACCATCTGGACGTCTGAGGCATATATTGGATATCCTCACAAAGTGTAACTTTGGCTACCACATACAAACTGGACGACTTAGACGGTCACAGTAACATCGAAAGCGCAAATACATAGTTTTATCTGGTGGTGACGCGCGCAGCGTGTGAATTGGGAAGAATGAAGATGACCGCTGCAGTGGTTTTAGCTGGTAGGAGTCCGGCATACCCCTTCACCCTACCGAAGGAAGTTCATGAAGAATTTCCACTGGGCACCAATAAAATTTATTTCCAAGAAACCCGCTAGGTTTCAACCATCGCAGTAGGCAGGGGGGTTCCCTTCGGTGAGAATTAGCTTGTCCCCTGCTCACCGCCCGGGCCGAGGCTGTATTCTTATAAATTCACTAAAATATTTTATATTCCTGAGCAACGCCCTAAGCCGAGGTCGTGTCACGCAGAGGGCGTCCTTAGCAGCAGTTCCTTAGTTTATAACAGTATTTTAAGCCTGGCTGGAGGCCTCTTTTGGCTTAACCAGAAATTGCCCCGCTAAGCAGCCACATTACCAGAAAAAGACGCGAGAAGCCATTTTAAAATTAAAATTGTATTACTTGAATGTCGAGCTAATATAAATAACAATACCTTTTTTTAAATTATTATTGGTGCCCAGTGGAAATTCTTCATGAACTTCCTTCGCCCCGAGGAAGGGCGAAGGGGTATGCCGGACTCCTACCGGCTAAAACCACTGGGGCGGTCATCTTCGGTACCTAAGGAAGGCTCCTGGTCCTCGTATGATCACACTGGAGCCGCCCACTGGTGCCACGCCTATAGGCACATCTCGGAGAGGGTGACTGTAAAGCGGTCACCCCCCGGGGGAAATAACAATACCTATCCAATGTTTTTCAACCTCAGTGCAGCGTGTGAACAATATCTTTTAGACATTATGCAAATAAAAACAGTAATAGCGTCGCATTATGCTGAGCTTTCTATAGCTATTAACTACAGCTTGGGCTGATGAGCCTTCATTCATCGTTGCAAGTCGTTCTCAGAACTGAAGATTGTTGTTTTCTAAACAACAATGATGTACTCATGTTCCTTGACATGAAATAAAGACGTAGATAAGGTCCAATCACAATATTACTACATGTCTCTCTTTTCACGGGTTTATATCCCCTGTAAGGGGGAACCCGGTCTTTTGACAGGCTTACGCGGGGACATAGGTCCAACACGCAGAGGCCCTTTAGAGAATATTAATCTAAAATGTAATGGGACACCAACCGGGGACTCTCCATAGCTGCACTATAAAATGAAGTCATGGATTGTCCCCGGTGGTGTAAGGTTATTTGTATGAGATGGAAACTATAACGATAAGGTCTATTGCAATGGGTGTTACATGGAATAAAAAGACTAATAAATAATTACTACTATTATTGTTTACTTTTATTTATGTATTATCTTATACTGCCGCACCGAGTGGAGCCGTTCATTGACGCAGGTTGTCGCTGAAAATCAGTGATGTGGCACTGCTTTGTGCATGTACCACAGCAGTATGTAGAGCGATAACCATTTTGCACGGATGTGACGCATATCTTCCTAATTCCGTTTATTTTATTTCTATACATGCAAACATTTTGGAATTACTTTGTTTTTTATGGTTCTGTACGTTTGAAAGAAAAACGGGACCTGTATAGGATAACTGTCTGTTTGTCCATCTGTCACAGCCAATTTGCTCTGAATTGACTGGAATTTCTGTGGCCCAAGCACGGACGTGTAACGTAAATGAATGAATCTTGAATATAGGGGTCAAATTGTGGGGGCGAATAAGGAAATAAAAAAAAGTATTGCAAACTGTATGTACCGTGTATTATCAAACGGAAGGACTTGTTGTGAGGGTGGTAATTTTTCCTTGCTTTTTTAAATATTTTTAAACGATGACCTACTTTTTGATTAATTTTGTGTCGTTGGTACAGTTTACAGACATAAATTCGGTAAATTGTAATTATAAATTGGTATACGGCCTACTGGTACACAACTGAGCTTTTTCTTTTTTTTCCAAACGTTGCCCCTCTAGGATTTATCCTGTGTCGTAGGTGCGTTTGCAGATATGAATCCCACATACAATATACCCAGACCAGGAACAACTACCTGCAGAACATACAAATATTTGTTCCGTGCGGGAATCGAACCCACGACCTGGAGCGTAGCAACCGACTGTATTAGCCACTGCACCAACCGTGCTGCTTATCGCTGCTGGTCTTGATAGACTCTTATTCCAGATATATTTTCTTTTTGAGAATTGATAATACGTGTTAACTTAAATATCTTATATATATAATAATTCTTCTATACGTGTGTATGTCATTGATCTTTGAAGAACTTTTGTGTATGTTTGGATCCCTGGATGGTTTAGATTTAAAATTGGACCCGGTAAGTGGGGCTGCAATCGGATTAGCATGTGCCTGTACGAAGCTGGGGCGGGCAGCTAGTTCGTTATATATTTAGTCAGCGGAGTATAGCTACTTTTTCCCAGAAGGGACGCTGCTTCCTATACATATGGTTTAGGGCCCCTTAGACGCCTATATAATTAATCAGGCTATCATACAAAACATAATTTAATTAAAATGGGTTTGAACAACTTATTACCTTTTTATGAATTAGAAGGTATATTTTTATTGCGAGTTTTCATGCATTTATGTGTAGTTTACTCAAAGCTTTCAGCATTTTCATCGTTTGTGAGAAAATTAAGACAATAAAACAATAAACCGAAAAACAAAATACGCTACAAAAACTATTTACTATTTATTAAGCAAAAATCTGCCGTGTGGTGCCGGCTCAGAATGCCACCACCCCATCTCCACCCATGGGTGTCGTAAAAGTCGACTAAGGAATTAGCCGGAGGATGGGCAGCAGCGTCCGTCGAGTACATTAACAACTCAACTGCGATCGCCAACCCGTCTGCCAAGCGAGGCGATTATGGCAAAACCCCCCAATGAGCCCACAACACATCCATATCGGTCGTTGTGGACATCTTTGGGGGAGGCCTGTGTCCAGCATTCAGCACTTCATTTGGCCGAAATGATGAAGCAAAAATATTTTAAACTTTAACAAAGTATGTTTTCGTAATCTTGATTACCTCCATATTAAATGTCTCTTAGTTTGACAAGCGCCTTATTAGTAATAGATCAGCCGTATACAAAGGACAGGTAAAACAATATGCCCCTTTCACCATGCCCCTATAAGGAACGGAGCTCGGTGTAAACAAATATGGGAAAATGGCTTAAAAAGTGAAAGCATACCTATACTTAAACTATTGATAGAACTTGGTATCTTTTATATTTGGTGTAAGTGTTGACGTCAGAGCAGACTTGGAGGAGAGTGAAATAGATGCCACAATCTCCCCGAAAAACAGTGAACGGAGAAGGCGGACAAGTAGAGCCGTCCACAGATAATGGGACAAGGTTAAGGACAGATGAAGAATTTAGTATTAATACATAACATAATTTGTGTCTTCTGATTCTCTGCAAGAATAAATGTTTTGTTACATACATTCACAAATAAATGCTTTGTAATGTTACTTAAATTTAAGTAACACGTAACTGCATATTTAACCACTGTGGTGACCACTAAACTCTCTAGTTACAGTACTTAAGCTGTTACATATGTAATATCTTATGTTTAGCCATATTAGCTAGAACTTGACGAAGTAAAATGCGGTTTATCTCAATCTCCATCTTGACCGCACGGTTGTTGCAGTGGCTGATATAGTCGACTGCTGCGCCCCGGGTCGTGGGTTCGATTCCCGCACGGAACAAATACTTGTATGATCTGCAGATAGTTGTTTCGGGTCCGGGTGTATTGTGTGTGAAATTTTTGTCTGTAAACGCACCCACGACACAGGAGAAATCGTAGCGCGAGGCAATGTTTTAAAAAAAAATAAGAAAAGAAAGAATCATTTAGCTATCCGATATTTTCAATGTTTGCAGCATTTCTTTAAACCATTTTAATTTTAAATGTATTGCGACACCCTCTAATCAACAATTGTGGTGGGAATACAGCTCACCTTTCTTTAACCATACGTGTAAAAACAGTACGAATACTTTTGGATATTACAATAATGATTCTTGAATGAATTCCTGGTCACCTTTCACCTTTGGGTTATCTGATCATATATTATTATGACACCTGACATGTAACTACGAACTTTCCCAAACACAAGATGTTTCTTAATGTAACAATAAATCAAAATGTCCCAAACAACTGCAAATAATTTAGAAGACGACAACGGCGACGTCTACAAATAACTAAGATGTATCTGGATAATGTTTACATTTCCAGAATAGTACACGATTCAGGGATAATGTTCGATGTATCACTTACTATATAACGGAAGAATCAAACCAACGCAAATGCAAAAAATCTTTAGAGAGGAACCTAATGTTTCTAAATTACAGAATTTTACAAAAGTCACTAATAGACAATCTTGTCCATCTAGAGAAGCATAACTACAACATCTTAAAAGATATAGCAGATACATATGTACATATAACTCTTTTAACTATATTAAAATAGTGATACGCTGACTAGACCAGACAACATGGTTGTTTCTTGAACATATGTTACGACATGATTAACTTCAAACAATAAATTAAAATATATCCAACAGCATCATTATAAAATGTTAAAGAGTAACTGAGAGGCGCCATTATAAATTCACGTAATGTTACCCGATTCAATAATAATTTTCCGCGTATACATCAGAAAATGTCAAATGAATGAAACAGTAGCGAATAAAACAGCAGTATCTGTAAGGAAGACGCGCTGTGTAGAAATCCTAGATTAATACACCTGGTTGAAATTTATGGAAACATGAATCAAGTGGCACGTGATTGGACATTATGTGGCATTTCAACGTGTTATTTGATTAATGCAAGACTATGACAATTCATGTTGTTTGATTAATTGGAAGAAAACATAATAGCCTTAGAACCGAACATTTATTACATTGAAGCAATAAAACTTAAATACCAAAATAAAGCTTTACTAACTTGACTCTAAAAAAACGTGATAGTGTAATTTAGATTTGCGTTGAACTACGTGAGACATGAACTAGAAGGACTACATTCACGATGACTATTGACATAACTGTTTGCAGCACTTTATTTTTTGTGAGGTTTCTTACATTCGTGTAACCAAGAACTTTTAACACTGAGTAACATTTGAATTGTATTTCTATTGTAATACTAATGTTACGCACAACAATCATACATCTTAACGTATACGTGAAAGATTCTAAACACAAAAAGATACATTTATGTTTGGCACATAAGGCGCAAAATCGATAAACAAAAATATCAGAAAGCACAGATGTCACACATCGCTTGTCATCATTTCTACTGCGGATTCATTGATCAACATCGACACTAGATACAGTCCCGCTGAATTACTTCTGCTGTCAGCACCCACGAAATTGTTTTCTCGTACTAAACCATAGAGTTCATTTATAGTGGAACAGGTGATTATATCTTTGTTTTAAGAATCAATGCAGTAGATGATAAGACGTCAAATCTTACTTAGATAGTATCGTGTCGTGACTTCTTGTGCGATTACAGCTTTGATCTTCGGACACCGACTACCTATTTCAGTATACCGTGTGCAATGGTTATAGAGGAAAAATGTTATTGATCAACAGAATAAACAGTTTATTGAACTTGGTACTACGGCAGTTTGGTAGTTCGTATCTCCGCGTTTTGAGTTTAAAGTTATACGAAATCTTATTTTTTTTAGAGGTGAGATGAAAAGGAATATCTAATTGTTATCATTATGCGACTTAAATGTAAATCATTCATTACCAGATTCAAACACGCACAGTTAATTGCCGCACTGGCTATGCTATTGGATTTCCGCGCTATGTGTTGCGGGTTCGATCCCCGCACGGAAGAAATATTTGTATGATCTACAGACAGTTGTATTGGGTATTTGAGCCTGTGAGATTTATGTCTGTAAACTGTATCTATTATACAGAAAAAATCCTAGTGTAGAAGAACGTTTTTTCATATTAACCTGTGTCTCAACATCGCATAACTTGATAACTTGAATATACCTAAGTTGGATCATTGATATTTTCTTTGTTTTTATCCCGTTATTTTGCAATCAGTCAATGATCTTAGCAAAATTGAAAATTCTTATGAATGAAGTTTCTATTTTATAATTTGCGAACAGGAAATTACGGTTGATCGAATTCGTGTGAACTTGTTTCCCAATCAGACTTAGATCTTAGATACTGAGATAGGTGGCGGCAACTATAAAAGAACAAGTAAAGTACGACATAAGAACAGCGAAAGTATACTTAATGAGTTGCACCTGAGGCTATCGACACGGCATACACCAGCCGCAAACACCTAATTGGCTCTCATTTGACACACTCTTCCGACTAAAAGAAGCTCCATTCTAAACGATAAACAAAAAGAAAACTTATCATAAGCAGTCACGGCACAGATTTGATTGTTTCTAATTTATTAGTCGAAAAGAAGAAGAAGATACTGTGATTGAAACTCAAATAAATTGTGGTTCTGATGCCAGAACATAAAGTCTCATTTGCTTTAATGGCAAGGGAGCTTATTGTTTGCAGACCAACACTAGATCAATGTTGATAATTTTGTACTGACAAGCAAATTAGTTGATGGCTTTGTCTCGTTTGGACGTATTAGCCGTGATAGGTGATTGAAAGAGTCCAGATAAGGGTACCAGACGTGGTGTTCAATTAAACAGTTCATTTGATACTGTATGGATGGAATTACAGAGTTGATATGACCAGACTGTTATCCAATATGAGTTAACTAGTGAAACTTTCTTTAATCGACATGCATTGTTATATATGTAGCTTTGGTTTACGGTCACTTTCACATCAGCGTAAGATGCAAAACAAATAAAGGTCACGTTCAAATTATTACACATTATCAGTAAAAATTAACTCATTTGCTTTTTCTTCATAACCTGGACTCGTCGTCGTTTATGAGTCTGCAGTTGTGTCTTTTTTATTCCTTTACTAATTAGATGAAAATATTGTGCTTCATTTTATGCAATTAATTATTTTTCAGATCCTCTTACTTTAATTTCCTTAACCATTAAATCAATTAATGTTTTATTGCTAACAACATTCGTCTGACAATGTTTAAGTAACAATACAATTAGCGATCCACTTTTAAATTTCGAGTTCTCAGTTAATTCGTTAAAAGCCGGCAAAGCTTGGGTATACATTTAGCCTCAATGCAGGCAAAAGCTGTAAACAATAACCCACTGTTAGGTCCATAAATGTAAGAGACCGTCACGACATGATCACATATGACCCTGGCTTTTACTTCACTACCATTGAAAGCGATCCCTGCACACTAGAAAGTTACAGTAATTGTATGGAATTCACTTACACCTATATTAAGACGCAAAGAATCTGATAATTGTGTGAAAATGTCAAGTGTTAACTTTAAATGAGTTCTTTTGTTTTAAAATATATTGGGAGTTCATAATTACCGCTTTTTTATGACAACCGGAAACTGTAATTTCGTACTGACTCATATCAAAAGCCACCGAACAAGTGCACTGCTTACTTGAATTGAATGTGACTTTATAGAACGCTTTCCCTCTATAACATAGGCTTTTCCTGTCTCGCAACTTGTGGGTATTTAAATGTTGTGGATGCAAAACGAGAAAACATGTTCCCGTAGATTTTCACCAGTCAACGATTGTCACGACAACTAGACAGTGTTGTGACAGAATGGACATAAGCAGACACATGTGTCGCACTCGACAAACTTACCATTTGCTGACAAAATGTAACTTTGATGAATAGGGACCTTATCACAACGGAATACAATACAACATGCCACTTATCAATCAATTCTTACAGTTTACTCACGATTGTTGTGGTGTTTGATGAACGTTTAAATGATCTCGATGGTTATCAGGACGTAGATTAAGTTGTGATTGATATTAACGAAAGTGAATGTGAAAATTTAGAAGCAGTTTAAAAGAAAGAAAAAGTTTACAAATTAACATGCGCATTTGATATAAGTATATGCTCTAATAAGACAAATGAATTCGTTTCCTTTATCAGTAGCATTATGTCTTGATGTCAATAAAAAGTTGTCAATCACCGGAACTATCTCAGTTTCGGCGTCGCATTGTCGTTTGACGTTATCTAAATGATTTCTATTGTCACTGATGTCAAAATGTCAGTAGCTAGCATAATTTCCAGGTATTTCTTGAGCGGTACAACAGAAACATATTGTTATCCAAGTTTGTCATCGGAGCGTATTTTATAGTTGTAGTAGACTCAAACTTGTTTCTCGAGGTTGACATCCGTACACCGTTAGCTTGCTGAATCGTTGACCCGTGCCTTTCCTTGTGTTACATACGTGAGGTTCAATTAGCTATGACATTTCATATCAAATTGTGTAACTCTTGTAAAATTATTTTTGGTTAGTCATTTTATCAATTCATTCCTGTCTGTGAATGATGTAATTAAACTGTAACGTTTTAGTGTATGTAAAATTAAATTGCTAGTCTTATAACTAGATGATGGTGATGGATTAACAGTTATTGTACGTTACGTCGACAAATTGGTGGTAGTTTAGCTATCTAGATTAGCAGTTAGCGGGTACGAATTAAACTGACACGTTTCGTAACTAATGAAATAAGTTTTGCTAGTGTGTGAACCTGTATAAGTGCTTGGAAATTAAATCTGTATATTTGCATTTAAATATACGATGATCCGGAACTGTCTGGGAGTCATCCCAATTTTATGTACCAACAGTTAGATATATGAATGCATCAAAAATGTTGTATTTTATCCAGAATATATTTTAATAAAATCAATATTATCATGTTATAAATCTTACTTGCAGCAGAAAATATGTAACTAAGCAATTTAATATATTTTTGGGCTAAGGAAATATGCAATCATGACATCCTATTGCGTTTTGAGAACATCTATTTCATTTCGTTATTATCATACAGATCATTTTCATTTACTTACAGTGCACGAAAACGAGAATCCGTAGACCCATCATTCCTTTGTTATAGATCACAATAGTTTTCTAACTTTTTACTCCAGTTAACTACTGGATGTATTGTGATATCAAAACCTTGGCAATGAATACATTTGCCACACATACCTAGTTCCCATGTAATTTTGTGAGACGGTACATTTAATTGAGCAAAACCGTTGCATTTCCTTTCTTTAGTAAGTGTAGTTTAATTAATGCTTTCGGATGTTTGCGAGCCTCATCAGTCTAATAGTCGCTACAAATTGCTTAATTATTAAGTCTACAGGTGGTCTAGACATGATCGCAATTAAATTGTTATCAGCTTTGAGTATCAAATTTATTTTTGGCACACATGAAATTGATTTTGGATTCTTGTTTCTTTATAGTTAAGAGATTGTAGTTATTTCTGTTCTCAAATCAATACAATAGTTGTAAAATAGTTAGCCGTATATTAGGTTTAATTTTCTAAGTCCTTACATTCATATTTCAATTTATTTTTGTCATAACTGGTCTATCAAAATCAATCTCGCCAAACCATGCCAGACATAAAATTGCAAATAAGTAATAAAAAGATCTTGTTCTCTATACGAATAGGTAGTTTTGTGGTCTATAACAATCATGATCCAATGAATTACTCAAATAAACCAAATTACCTCTTCAATAGATTTACTCTTTCATTTCTTATTATCGAAACTACCTTCGTACATTCGACCTAAAATAGTAGTATCATTGAATTTATTCTCATTGATACGATGATATTGCTCCGTATAGAAAGTAAGAGCAGTGTGGTAAAAAATAGGAAGTTTCTATTAAGCTGAAAGAAGTGATAACGAACCTCTCGCCAGCAACAATGGCGTCGACCATCTTGTTCCAGTTCCCAGTGACAGCGATAGTTTCTAATCCTAAACCATAATGAGCAAACTATATTCACACATCTCATACACACTCCATAAAACAACTCTTCGTTTCCTATTCCACGATGCTCTCTTAAATCTCATTTTATACGCCAGTGACTTTAATTTCGGCTTATTCTTTTGTTCCGCGGTGTACTGACCAACGGTTTTGTTGACCTTGTTGATGAAAGTAAAGCTATTGTCCTAACCGACCTGGGTCAAAGATCTGTAGCGGCCATATTTTGAGTTCCCCAAACCTGAGAAGGCTCGTCACGAAACGCCATCACGATAAAATTTCACGAAGTTAACGTCACGCCGCGATTTTGGTTTAGATATTGTCGCCGAGAATCGCATTCAAATCCGTTTGAATTAATAGCGCAGAGTTTGCACCGTTCAGTCGAACAATGCAAAGGTTATCAAGATTCAAGGACCTTATTCTATTGGGATGTGCAATCGTTTCGCGGAAGCATACACTTATATAATATAAAATTTCACTTTCGGAATCGGTCGCTGGCACCTTTATAATTAAGTGCAACAAAGGTCAAAAGTGTATCTAATAGGTTTAACGCGTTAACAAGACTAATATGAATCAATTTCTCTACCTGAGGCAGTGTAACGCTTTTTGAACATTATTGTTTAATAGCCATCGACACTTTCTCAGGCAGACAAGTACACTGCTGCGGGCGTTAAGATGTTCATAACAATATTAAAAGCTAAAACTTAAAGTAAAAGTTCCCTTACCTTGGTGTAATTGTTTTAATTACGTAGCTTTTCCCTAATACCTTATCTCCAGAGACATTACAGATTGCACAAATAATCAAACCTTCTATCAATTTATAATAATAAACTGAGTATCAAAATACCCCAAACCAGCTCTAAACAGTTTGTTTAGCAACATTTCTCACCTCTGACCCTTTTATCCGGACCGTACTCAATAAAACAATGCAATGACGCTCCATTGTAATAACGACCATTATTCTATGGACTTTGTTAACTGCCAACTATGTAATATGCCTTAGAGGCTAGAGGATGAGGGTAATTTTAGTGATTGCGTACTTAATGGCGCTGATTGCTGCTTATTCAATATTTTGTTAGCCTTTTCATACATGGGGCGTATTGTGTGATGTGTAGAGGAAACAAGAAGCTTGTAATTTAGTATGTTATATCATGAGCATAGCGGGGGTAAAATGCAGTAAATCGTTGCCCACTCATACACACAATGAGATGTATCCAATTTTGTAATTTCGGTTTATAGACTTATTACGGTCTGAAAACTTAACATGACAGAGTTTTTTAGTTACATTCTAAATCAGTAGACTTAACAATTATCCATAACATATGTTCTTAAATTATGTTAAAAAAGCTTTTATTGTTTATAAGGCAGTTTTTTCTGTTGCATGCAGTCCTTCCAGTGTTTTTTTTTATATAACCATTTATGTATTTTAGAAGTTGTAGCGACGCCGTCGCGCATTGTCTTGTGTTGTATGTGTGAGATAATTTTTTAATTTTAATAACGATGCTCGTTATTATTCAAAACTAGCAGGAACGTTGCAATGCCCTGTAGATTAAATGCGAAATTAAAACATACTCACAGTTTTCACTTACTAATAAAACTAGCGTAATGCTAGTGTTTACAAATAAACATATATACATGCATACTTATGTGTGGAATGTGGGGTTGGTACAAAGGGTATAATATTTTGAAAGCCCGCACAGTGTCTTAGCAGTCCTCTCATTAGCAGTCTGATGATGATATCAGTCAGTTTACATTCTCCGCCAGTTCATTAGTCCGTGTGGTGTCCGGATTAAGAATATAACACCACTCCAGCTCATCCCATGGATGTTGTTAAAGGCGACTAAGGGAATCTAAACCAGAGGGATGGGCAGCAGCGTCCCTTCTGTGAAACGCCATACTGCGCTCACCAACCCGCCTGCCAAGCGTGGTGAGTATTGGCAAATTCCGCCTAAAATGATGATACAGTTGTGGAAATCTATGGGGGAGGCCTTTGTTCAGCAGTGGACGATAAATGGCCGATGTGATTATGATGCTATATGATGACTGACTGAATAAAAGCCTCTCAATGACCGCTACATAGATCAGGCATCGTGGACATGGCCAGAACTCACGCGCACAATGCTTGGTGAAAACAGAAGTTTGTAAACAGTAGCTGCTGCAGTGCCGAAAAAAGCTACTCACGATACAGATTCCTTATCGTGCGTCACTTTTTTCGGCATTGCACTTATCCACGGGCGGGCGGAGAGATAGTCGCTTCTGTAGCTTTTGTTAAACACAAACGTCTAACTAAAGTGCCGCCGCCTAGAGAATGCGTTCCTGACATCTGTTAATTGGTCTAGTTTATTTTATATTAAAGTTTAAATTTCCTATTTATTATGATATTAATACAGTAACGTCAACACACAATGAACTTGAATAGTTTAGTACTGAACTAAATATATACAAATAAATAAAATTGAAGGGTTTGTTTGTATTGTCAAAATAACAGCTTTTTACTAAATGCATATGAAAGTGTATACGGTACCTACAACAAAAAACTATAGATTTTTTGTGTCTTTCTGTCTGTTTGTTGCCGCTCATCTCCGAAATGGCTGGACCGATTTCTACAGGACTTTTACTTGCAGATAGCGGATGTTATAAGGAATAACTTAAGCTACTTTTATTTTAGAAAAATAATTAAAACCCATGAAATCCAAAATATATACATACTCTATGTCAAGTGTCTATGCCGAAGTACTCTAAATTATATATAAATAATCGTATTTCTTTTAAATTAAACGGTGGGTGAAACCGCGGATCCCAGCTAGTCTTTAATAAAACAGAAACTAGACCAAATAACAGATGTCAGGAACGCATTTAATCGGCGGCCGCACTGTAAGAAATCTCACTTCTTTCTCGTCTCCTAGCCCCGTTAGAAAGATAGTCACACGAACGTGCGTTAGATTAATTATATAGGCTTGTGTCACACACTCATTAGTTGCGTAATCTTTTAATATTCTTCTCTTCCTAAGGCGTGACGTCATGCCTAGGAAATCCGGTGACGCCCTCATATAATTATCTTACGGCAAACAAGATTAATCTTCTGTACAGTGTAAAAAATAAAATTGCAATACGGCGGCACGGTTGGCTCGTGGCTAAGTGATTGGCTTATTGCGATACGTGTCCCGAGTTCGATCCCCGCACGGAACAAATATTTTTATGATCTATGGATCGTTGTTTCGGGTCTGGATGTCTGTGCATGCGAGATTTATGTCTGTAAACTGTATCCACCACACAGGATAAATACTACTGCGGGACAGTGTTTAAAAAAAACAGACTGTAAAATGCTAGTATGTAAAATACAAATTGCAAGTACATAGTTACTACGATATTGTAAATGTATCTAGATTTGATTTTCAATATTATTATAATTGAGTGTAATAATCTTCAGAGAGGTGCGCCCAGAACACATACCCTACCACGTCGTCTCCGGTGATCGGCGAGAAAACTTGACGATCCTATTATAATATTATAAATAATGTCAAAGTTTGTGAAGAAGTTTGGATGTTTGTTACTCAATAACGCTGATATGGCTGAACAGATTTTGATGAAATTTAGACCATCACCCAGATTAATATATAGGCTACTTTATATCCCAGGAAAAAATAAGGACCTGAGGGATGCGCGATAAGTCTTTCTGTGATAAGCCGATTTATACGCGGGCGACACCGCGGGAAATGTCTAGTAACTAAATAAAAGCTAGTAAGCTAGCCAAGTTGTTTTTTTTAATGATGAAGATCGGCTTTGGACCTTTTCTATTTGAAATTGGAGAAAAGCCGTGAAATGATATAATTTCCCATATAAAATCAGTTCACTGGTTTGGAACTAACCGAGTTTGGGAATAATAACATGGGAACAATTTCTATTGCAGTTTTTCATTTTTTATTTACCTCTTCATTGTCATCATTATACAAGCTAGGAGATGTACAAGATTTTGCATCTATCAGCCTGTTACGACATCCACAGGAGGAGATGGAGTGGTGCTATATTCTTAGTCTGGACACCAAACGGATATATGCCACCCTTTATGAGATCCATAGAAAATTGTTGGCAAATTATTGCGGGATCCAGCCTTATAGCGTGAACTTGATATTAATTACAATCCAATAAAATGGCGGTGTTTAGCCGAATTTTGTTAATTTCCTCACACTCCCAACCACTGCAACTCCTGTAAGTTAGGATCTGCAATGGTGATTACCAGAAAAAGCGATCAATAAAGCTCGGTGCGAATTGGAAACTAAATTAAAATAATAAAGAAAAGAAAAAAGGAGGAGTATGAAAGAACATATGTTCCTTTTCACTCCATAAATACAAAAATTAAAATAATCCCAGTGGCCAAGCACCACGGGTGCAAGAATATTAATTTTTAACTTTGTTTTTTATTTACGGGCCCAATAGCAACTCATTTCCAGTGGAATATAGTTACCACTATAGAAAAACCGCTTGAACGCACGGAAATTCATCCTATATGCAACAAGGTACAGTAGCCCTTTTATTGGCGCCCAGTGGAAATTCTTTATGAACTTCCTTCGCCCCGGGGAAGGGCGAAGGGGTATGCCGGACTTCTACCAGCTAAAACCACTGGAGCGGTCATCTTCGGCACCGAAGGGGGCTCCAGGTCCTCGTAAGATCACACTAGAGCCGCCCATTGGTGACACGCCTTTAGGCACATCACGGAGGGGATGACTGTAAAGCGGTCACCCCCTCTAGCGGAGGGAAGGCGACTGTAAAATGGTCGCCCCCCCAGGCACTTCTCGGGGAGGATTGTAAAGGATCCCTCCAAGCCTCGCTTCATCTTCGGCACTTAAAGGGGCTCCAGGTCCTCGTATGATCACACTAGAGCAAGGTGCATTAGCCCTAGCACGAACAATTCGTATCGTAACGTTAATGTGAGTGAGTTTTGAATTGAAAAAACTTGATTCGCACATATTTTTTATGGAAACTGAAGACTTTATTCATACCTATATATGATACGAATTGTGTTTGTCGCATAAATTTAAACTAAAATGCTATAGCGTCCTAGTATTTTCTATTCAAAATTCACTCACATGAACGCTACGATACTAATACTTTCTAGTTGTTGTTTGTGCTTGGGCTACACAGCAAACAACTCTGGATGTAACATGCAAGCTGTCAAACATAATACTGCGTTCATTTCGCTAAAGAATACACTCCCACAGGTTACGATGTGCAGATTGTTCATATTAACAGTTAGGTGTTGAACATTGACAGAATTGTGAGGCAACGAGCTTGTACTCTTCAAAGGTTTAAGCAGGGGCTTTAACCATTAAACATTCATCTAGTAAAAATGCATAAAAACATAACAAAGGAATTTCCATAGACGCAGCCGGTGTCCCTAAAGAGAAATTCGCAACACATTCACTTTGAAAACTAAAAAACCTTATTCAATAGAATTATTTACGCCCACCGCAGGGTGAAAACGTTATGGTGAGAAAAACATAGTTTACGTGACCATACAAATTTATAATCATTTTATTTAGTAACTGTAGAGTTTATTGTGATGACCCAGTTAGTTGGTAAGCGATATGGCTTGACAGTTCTCAACGTTCAAACCTGCGCAGGCGGCCGTCTGAACCGTTTGTTGTAACTATAGCACAGTTGTTTATATTTAGATAACAAGACAATTAAGTCAATCGTAATTATGAACGTGGGCAACATATCTTTATATACTTTAAGGCTCGGCAACATAGAACGCGGGAAGAAGTTGCGTCGTGTCTCATGCCCCATACATTACAACTAGTCAATCGAAGCCAGGGGTGCAATTCCTTAAGCTCAAACATCCATACATCTTTGAATACAGAATCGAAATAACGGTGTAAACCGATTCGGTGTTCGCTAAGACATGATTGAAGCTATTCAAGGAAACGCTGCAGATAGTGAGCCATGAGGACCAGTCTTAGCAAATACCAAATTGGGTTATTACCGTTATTTTGATTCTGTATTCAAGGATGTATGGATGTTTTAGCTAAGAGAATTGCACCTCAGATCTATACTAAAACATTCGATGAAAGGATTAGACAAATATAGATACATGAATATGATTTGAACATTGATGTATACATGTTACTATCGTATTTGAAAATGAGTGTAGACGACATCTGATTTCAATACAACATCGTCACTCAATCACATTTAAGTAAAGCCTACTCCAAGAGAGTGGTGTGAAGTAGAAAACTGTTACTCAATGTCACGAGCAGTTAATACATCTTGTGGTACATTCACGACTGTACGTCACGGAATAGTCAGATTGCTAACACATTACACTCATTGTCCTCCCATATTTACCCAAGCTATCGTGTTATCTAAAAAGTATGAATACCACCTTTGACTTTTGTGCTGACACGAGCCATTTGCATGAAGTAATACAAAAAAAAATGTAACTGTCCACTGCTAAGCACGAGCCTCCAACGGACTTGCTGCAGTGAACAGAGGTGACGGAAGATGGCCATAATCACCAGGAAAACGGTTTGGTGACTTCAATTCAGAACATTGTAATTAGCGAACGGAAGGATGCCGCTGGCCATCCTCCTAAAGATTACTTGGTAACCTTTTTGGCACTCACGGGAAAATATGGGGTGATCTGCTTGTCTAAAATGGCCGCTTGAGATTAATCATAACATAATTTACATTTCCAATCATCAAAGTAGCGACCACTTTGTGATACGAAAAAATGACAGTTCATAATATGATTTGTGCACAATTCATATTTATAGTTCCCTAAATCTAAGTATTATCTTTTGACTGGCTTTGACAGCAATCAAGAGATATATTTTTAATTTTGAGAAATGCAACAACACCCATTTGACAGTTTTCGATGGAGCTTCGTAAGTGTAGGTACTTTTCCGAGCTCGGGGGTCGCGGGCGGGCAGATTGGTCTGCGTGCTCTTATCGCGCAAACCCCGCGATGACGGCGGCGCGTAGGTGGTCACGTGCCGCCTTGTGCGCAGCACAGCGCACAGCGAAGCTTGAGGGAATCCTCCCCGAGAAGAGCGTGGGGTCGACCTTTTTACAATCACCTTCCTTTCGCCAGAAGGGTTGACCGCTATACACTAATCCCCTCCGAGATGTGACTAAAGGTATGGCATCAATGGGCTGCACTAACACTAGTCCACTAAATCCAGGTCCTCGTAAGATTACACGATCTTACGAGGACCCGGAGCCCCCCTTCGGTGCCGAATATGACCGCTCCAGGATTTTAGTCGTTAGGAGTCCGGCCATACTCCTTCGCCCTTCCCCGGGGCGAAGAAAGTTCATGTAGGATTTCCACTGCAGACCAATAATAAAAAAAATGATTCGAAATCTATATCGAAATATCCGAAAACTATCACATCACGAAGAAATACTTATGTTAGATAGACTGCGGTATCTATAGTGTCTATAGATTCCTTAGTACTTACTTAAAATCCAGTAATATAAGCTACAACCGCAAACTGGATACTAAATACTTACGCACACCTTTCATGTCACTGGTAACAATCTATTTATTATTTCATTTCATATCGGTATTTGTATTGTTTGAAAAGCACGTCAATTTATCCATTTCCGCAGCAAAATAAACAAGCTCAACGCGAACTGCAAAGCGTCAACCACTTCAATTTAACAAACGTTGAACGGAGTAATCTGCGCCGACATCAGCAAACACTGCGCAGCTCTCGAGCTACTAGTTTTCCGTTACAAATGGAATCCTGCTCACTATTGGTTCAGTGGTTCTCTCCATTCGAGAACACTTAGCAGAGTTTCCATCTGGCTGAAAAGTTTACGGTTAAAAGAAAATATTTGAAGTTGAGAATGTTTCCGCGTGTACTTGGTGTTTTATTGTGTTAGATCAAACTTGTGGTACAGTGTTGCAATTATTTAACTTGGTGTACATGTTATTTATTTTGATGGTAACACACACTCAATGATATGTATTACAGGCAAACACATAGGTGCTGGTGCTAGGTCTCTTCTTGCAAGAGGCCGGCTAGGTAGGAGGCGACCTTTTTACAGTTGCCTTCTCCCTGCTAGAGGGGGTGACTGCCTTACACTCATCCCATCCAGTGTGGGCACGCAGATTCCCCAATCTACGCACCTCCCCCCCACCCCACACCTAATAGCAACGGCAGGGGGAAATTAAAGAGACCTGACCTGATAGTAAAAAATAAGAAAACATGAAAGGTAATTCCAAACGTTACAAAACTTTTGAACAAATTGAATTATTCGAGAAACTATCGCTTTATCTATAAATATCGATTTCCCTATTGATACTAGAAAACCGTTCACATATTTGCGAAGCTCTTAAGTGAGAACTATCGCCATGACCTGTGGGTATCAAGCAATCCTAACGTAATTAAATAGGAATAAATGAGATTGAATCACAGTTTGCATTGCACCATTTATTATAATAAATTCTTGCGTAGACTGCCAATAAGAAGATAATTTATGCGAGATAAATAATTACATCATTTGTGGATTATATGTCTAACTAACTTAGCAGCGAGTAATGGTTATTGCAGTACCTGTTCTGGTAATACTGGATTCAATAATCATGAAATTAACAATACGTAAATATAATTATGTGTGTATTATATATGTGTGGAGATACATATATAATTATGTATGAATACCACCACCCCATCTCATCCCGTGGGTGTCGTAAAAGGCGACTATGGGATTAGCCGGAGGATGGGCAGCAGCGTCCTTCGAGATTATGCTGCAAAGTATTCGAAACGTCAGGAAAAACAATAATATGCGATGTAATCCGTTTAAAATTGTTTTATTATAATGTGTAATAATCGCGAAAACCTAAGAGTATTGTATTGTGTAAAATTACGTTTATTATCACTGGCAAGATGAGCACTAAAACAAATCAGTGTTTATTTGCCTAAGCACCAGCTGTAATCACTCTTGGTATAATTTAAGAATATGTTTTACTGTGAAGTGATCATATCTTCTTATTCTTCTTACACTGGTCCCAAGATATTTGGGGCAGGCGCAATATGTTATCATATTGCAAAGGTTTTGGCAAAAGGAAAAGTGAAGTGATCACATATGTTACCAACCTATTTATTGCCTTATATGCCAATAGATTTTTCCTTACCCTAAAAACATTAAACAGTTTATTTTGTTTCCAAACCATAATTTAAAAAGAATGTTTTCATGTTTCTTTATTAATTACTTACGCTAAGTTTCAGTCTAGACTAATAAAACAACATTCCTAGACTATCACGCGATATTGTTTCGATTTCTAAAGGGACTACGGCACCATACGTTCTAGCTTAGACATTAATAACTGCACGTTTTGTTGCATAGCTAGGAACGAGTTTCCCACAATAGTGCAAAGGAAATGATCAACGTCTATTAATTTCATAAGGTTTAGAATATATACCGGCTAAATAGTTATGGTATTTTTATCGGTAGGGTATATATATTATTCAGTTAGCAATATATTGTTAAGACTACCTTTACGCTATATTGACCTTATCAGAGTATATGACAGAAATGTTACATAATATCGACGGTGATATTGTGATATTCCGCAACTAACAGTTGGATTCTGTCTTGCGATCCAAATACGTTGTTGAAGTCAGAACATACATAACAGTACCACTGTAGAGACGACCAAGATACCCCACAGCACACTCTAGGCGTACCCTGCGTGGGCTGCCGAGCAATAAATAGACCCAGGTCGGTCTGATCAGCAAAGATCTCTCTGCTAGGAGTAGGAGTAGGCTATGCTGATAGAGCCTTAAAATCGGAGTGCGCAGGGTCTCCTTCTGTGAGAGTGCCATGCTCTAAAAGGAGACCGCTGAGTGGGTTCAGGAGAGGGCGGACCCCGGAGAAAGGAAAAGAGGGCCTGGGTTTCAATCGCCCCGGGGCTCGGCGTCAGCGTTACATAGAGACATGTTTTGTGGTCGTTGGTCTTTAGCAGTTGTTTGATCTTTAGCATTTATCAAAGCACCATCCAAAATATTGTGGGTTATTAAAAAAGTACCTTCTATGTAGTCATGGTAACTCAATTAAAATAAGAATCTAGATACTACAAAAAAATTGCGCATCCTATTTGTAAAATGTTGCTTGAAATACTCGCTCCGATTAATTTTCGCTTCGCTCATCAGTTTGCGTGAAATCCTTTAACTTCAATAATTACTTTGCGAACAAAAGTTGTCGGCAAAATGCAGAAATGCAAAATTAATGTAAGTTCTAACTTCATTCCATGGCCTGCATGTCGCACGAAGTTTAACGGTTGGCATTCCTGAATTTATAAATTGTTTTACTTCTTTATTAGTAATGGCGTACCTATCTGCTAATAAAGTGCGAATGCTTTTCCCCAAGTGTTGGTATCTGTGAAATCTATACAAATAAATAAAATTGAAGTGTCTGTTTGTAATGTCAAAATAACGGCTTTCTACTAAATGCATATGAAAGTATGTACGTAACATATAACAAAAACACTATTTTTAAATTTTTTGTCTGTCTGTCTGTCTGTCTGTTTGTTCCGGGTAATCTCCGAAACGGCTGGACCAATTTTGACGGGACCTTCACTGGCAGATAGCTGATGTTATAAGGAATAGCTTAGGCTACTTTTATTTTAGAAAAGTAATTAGGGTTCCGCGTAAAAAAATAAAACCCTTGAAATCCAACATATATATTCTATGTCAAGTGTCTATATCGAAGTATTCTAAATTTCTTTTAAATTAAACGCGGATGAAACCGCGGGTCCCAGCTAGTAGTAACTATAGGTACTCCGCTCACCGACCCGCCTGCTATGCGTGGTGAGTATTGGCAAACTCCTCCCAAAATGATACGACACAGTTGCGAAAATCTAAGGTGAGGCCTTTGTTAAGAAGTGGACGTCCTTTGGCTAGTATGATGACGATGATGATTTATGAAATTATTGACTTACAAAAGTAAGTGAATAATTTCACCTAGAATACTCCAATGCGGTAGAGCACTGATCCCTTTAATAATAATAAAAAAAATATTTTCAAACGCATACCATAGTGTTAGATATCCAACCAAAATACAGGTAACTTACATACGCAGCCGACATAGAGTGCTCAAGTGCACGAGCGCCAGGTGAGCACCACGGAGATGTTTGGACCACCCGATTACATAGTACGCACGTGAGGGCGTTTGACCGCCAGCTGTTTTGGATTGACCCTGTGTTAAAAAATAAATGGATATTTTGGTATAAAATGAAGGTAGATATTTTCTTTTCTGATTCGGGTAGAGAATCTTGTCTGGATTCTTCTTCTAAAACGTTACAGGAGATTAAATCGACACCCAGTACTATTTTAGTAAAAACCTCAATAATAAAGTTTATGAATTATACAATCCATCGTGCTTACCACCACGCTCAGAAACTTGAATTATTGTGTCTATATAGTTAAATAAGTGAAGGCTTATATTTCAGTTACCATATAGGTACATCTTTTGTGTTGTTCCTGGCAAGTGCAGGGCAGCCATTTTTAAATAAGGGGTGATTTTGGGATGGTGATAAACGCTGCGAATGGGTGCATTCATTTAGAAATTGATAACATTATTATATCCTTGGGGAAAATATGAAGTTATTAATTTAATTATTTAATTTATAATAATTAAACTTTAATTCTTAACTTAATGTTTTATTTGGTCGTGGGGTCCTTCCTCCTTTCCTGTTGAGCCAAGGCGGAGGGGCATGCCGGACTTTTTTTATTTTTTATTTGGGACAAGCCCGCCACACATTTCCAACCACTGCAACTCCTGTAAGCCAGGAAGCTCGGTGTGTCCCAGAGAAAGGAATAACTGTCTTGGAACCCGCACCTAAATTAATCAGAAAAGAAAAAGGAGGAGTAGGAAAGGGCTCTTACCGGCTAAAACCCCACGGTGTCCTTCCATTTACCTCTGGCTAGGGGTGTAGTGTTCGCCTTGCATCACTAGACCGCACCTCCGAGGCATTTTAGGTTTGAACCGCCAAGTCAGCTGATCGTAGCGCCCCGTTTATATTACTCGAAATAAAAGTAAGACGAAAATAAAATACAAAAAGAATTGGAGAGCTTTTTGATTGCCACCAGACCAATCTCACTCCCCCAACAAGACCTGGCACCCCCAAGCTCAGCTTACGTTGTCTTCATGTTAAATCAAGCGTTAACTATAACAAAAAATAGGTATAGATAGTTTCTGATTACTAGCCAAAGGTGCCCAGTGCTGTACAATGAAAAAAAAATTACGACTTCGTATAGCGTGTGGTATATGGAGAAGAACAAAGACCTCACAACCATAGATTTCCCCAATTGTGTCGTATTTTGAGGGGAATTTGCCAGTACTCACCACGCTCAGTAAGCACAGTATGGCTTCTATTCCGCAAAAGGGATGCTGCTGCCCATCCTACTGGGGTTAAAGTCCCGTACTTGCCATTTACGGCATTCATACGAGGAGATGGAGTAGTGCTATATTCTTAATCCGAACACCACATGGAGAACTATTTGTAAACAAAGTCCAAATGTTTTATTTTTATTGCTGTGGATAGGTTTAGTAACAGATACTTATTCTGAGTCATCAACAAACTGATAGCAAGTCATTAAAATTTAACTCTCTAGAGGATGTTCATAGAACGTCTTCAATTAACATGATTTACGGCATCACTTAATTATTATCATTTGCCTGTCAATACTGCAAGCATAAATATTCAAATCACAATTTCTAGTCGCACGCCCACTGGTGGAGCTCCATAATCTCATGGTAATTAGGTCCTGACGCGATGCTTTACAAAGGCTTAACACCAATTTACATGCTAGCACTTCATTAAATTTAATCGTTTTTAAAATATTCGAGGTTTGGCGATGAGAATTGGGTAGAGCTATAATTTTTTTTCATATAAGAGTATGAACATCATTAATGTGCAATCTACATTTTATCACCACAATGAGTCGTCATTATATGTAATTAACTCCTCTTGAGGTCCTCGGGAGGACCCTGCTGCCCGTCCTCTTGATATCAACCCGCATTCGCCTTTTACGACACCTATGCATGGAGAGGGCTGGTCTATTTTTTCTCGGAAACTACACGAAACATTTTTTAGATGACGATAATCGTTCCTATATGGCAGATCTGAGCTTATTTTCGTTTTCATTCACAGTTACCACTGTTAAGTATGTTTCCTCCCTCCCTTGTGACATTCTCCCCTGTTTTGTGTTGATCGCATCCAGGTCTTTCCTGCGACTCAGGTCGCTTTCCCTCTCTAGGTATCCACTTCGTTCCGGCATGCCCCTTCGTCCTTCCCCGGTGCGGAGGAAGTTCATGAAGAATTTCCACTGCGTCCAGTAAAAAAAAAAAGTCATCCAATCCGTTAAGGCTCTACCCCACTGCCATCGCCACGTCTTACCAAGCGTTTAGTCTAATATTTACGTTTATAAAGTGTCTGTTTCTTATTCAGTCTGTTTGGTTTTGTTATTTGTCATAATATCAAGATGGATGCAGCATGTATGTTATCTCTAAAGCACTACCATAAAAGCTAAATCGCTGGGTATTAACTAAATATCAATCTAGATTATAAGAATGATTTCAAATGAGGAGAGAGCAATCAAACAGTATTCCCAAAATACCTAGGTACCAAGAGAACGATTACGTTTCAACACTCATTTACCAACAGCACAAATAAAAAGCACTAATACCTTAATAATTAGAACATCTCTCTATTACGAAAACACTCGAAAGGAATTACCAAATAGAAACTTCAATCACTTTCAGTATATCAATACAAATTGATTGTACATTAAGTTTATAATGAATGATCATTACAGCATCCCATCGTTTGAAATAGAATTAATCACTAATATCGGTTGCAAAACTAATTACATTTGGTTTCAGAATAGCTTTGATTAAAAACAAGTTTATCTTTTGGATGATTTTCTACGTTTACTTCTAGTTACAGGTAATTAATATCCGTACCCGCGAAAGGACCACTCCAGAAAAAAGGCCTCGCCTTAGATTTCCATAACGACCAGTTACATGCCACCCGCAGCTAACGAATCTCAGTGATTTTCCCCAAGTTGTCTGTCGATCTCGCTAGAGGCCGTCCCGGTTGCGTTTTCCAGTACCCCTGGGCACTTCATCATAATCATCATTATATCAGCCGAAGGACCTCTGCTGAACAAAGGCCTTCCCCACAGATTTCCACAAGGACCGGTTACATGCCACCCGCATCCGACTACTCCTAGCGACCTTCACTAAATCGTCTGTACATCTGGTTAAAGGTCGTCTCACGCTGCCTTGTCCAGTGCACGGTCTCCACTCGAGAACCTTTTTGCCATCAGTTCTACGAGCAATATGCCCCGCCTATTGGCGATTACTTTATTCCCGATACAAAATATTACTCTTACGTAGGATTTATTGTTATGCGGCGGAATAGGAGAGGAGGCGACAATGTCTTCCTTCTTTCTTTCTCTGAAGGTGCACCGGGTGTGGGCGCCGAAAGGCCGATACATGCGTTGCGGTCTGCGGTTGGCGGACTCGAGGCAGTCCGTCGCCAGATCAGAGACAGGCCAGAGGCGGTAACGTGACATGTTCCGTGCACGCTTCTCTAGAGGATTGGGCGGCTGTTTGGCAGCAACAAGGGGGAAGAGGCCCTAATTTAAAATTAACTTTAATTTGACAAAGGCAAAGTATGGCGTTACGAAATTGAACAGATTTATTACAACATTGATAAAACCGTTGCGTCGACACATTATAGCAGGCGGCACCTATCTTTAGCGCTGGACTTCCCCCCCGTCATCTGCGCCGATGTGATTTTGTGTGCGGTATGCAACTGCGCAAACCGATCCCCACTCTTTCACAGCGTTCTGACAGTTCGCTCAAATTCAGTGTAGTACATAATATACATTACTGTCCCATTGCGGGGCACGGACCTTTTCGAAAGGCTAGACCTTAGTCCACCTAGCTGACTTAGTGCGGTTTGGCTAGCACTGTATACATATAGTATAAAACTCACCCTTGATATGTAACTGCCTTCCGATCTTTTTAATAATAATCTGCAATTGCGAAGGTAAATAACCATAAAACAATGAGTCATAGTATCATTTAGTTCGCATATCGAACCGGCTCCGGCCTTGTCTCAGTTTGGGCATTTCTTTATTTCGTCTCGTAATGGCACATAAATGTGAATGAAATGACATTAATTATGGATGACAGGCAAATTGTGGCTGTCACTCGAACTTGCATTCTGTAAAGACATCATTTTCATTTATATATTTATTTTATTTTCTCACCACAATCATGAAACAGTATAGTATTGTACAAATTTACTGTGGGAGGCTGGTGCCTAAACTAGGCTGAAGCCTGTATCTTAGGTCACCAGGCCTTCCACCCCAGAAGTCCAAATTTGCTCTTTCATAAACTGCGCCATGAGATATTTTTCAATTTTCTTGTTCTTCGTATATCTGACTCTATCAAGTTGTTTCCTCTTGTTAAAGTTTTCTCGATGAATATGTTATATCAGGCCCTTTCACTGCAGATGACATCTTGATTTAACAATAAACTCGCTGTCCTAATAAAATGTGTATATATGATACACCCAATGATTTTGATAAATTGTCAATATTGGAATCTGATCGAAAGAATTAATTGATTGCGTCTTTTATTGGCACTCACTGGTTGATATGGTTACCGAAGCCCGCGCGGTCAGTGTATAGATGGGACAGCATAGTGGTATTTCAACAAAACGTCTGCCTGCTTTATAGGACAGGTAAAATCGTCGGTCCCGGTTGTAGTCATTAGACGGCAGTCGTACTCGTCAAGCCAAGTCTGAGGTCTTTGGGCGGCTTGAACAACTCTGACACAAGGGTGGGCAATAACCATATGAAAAAAACAAGAATTTACAGTTTACAAGTAATGTCATATTATGGTCCACGTATACATACGGGCTACAGTAAGATACAATTTTTTTTTTTGTTGCGCTTCTCGCATACATTTCTGGGAAATGTGGTTGCTTAACCGGTCATTTTCTGGCGAAGCCAAAAGAGGCCTCCAGCCAGGCTTAAATTTAGTATTAAAAACTAAGCAACTTTCGCTAAGGGCGCCCCTGCGGGACATGGACCTCGACTTAGGGCGTTTCTGGGGATAACAAGCTATTGTTTTGGGGACAGCTGGATCGGTATTATTTAAAATGTGTTAAGGGACATTTAAAGCTACAGGCTCGGCGCGGGCCGGCGCGAGCAAGAGACGGGAGGGAGAAGTGCTAACTTGAACGGGAAGGTGACGCGGCGATAGGCCTCCGCGACGTCGGTGAGGCGGGGTAAGATACAATGGCCCGAATCGGTATTTATCTTCAAGGTATTTTCCCCTTCCCATGCATAGGTATGCAAGGAGGCCATCTGAGTAGGCATCCGTATTATCAAAGGACGTGTGATCACTGGCGTTGTATAAAGAAACCGTTCATCATCATCATCATCATCATCATATCATCCACAGGACGTCCACTGCTGAACAAAGGCCTCCCCCTTAGATTTCCACAACGAGCGGTCACATGCCGCTCTCATCCAACGACTTCCAGCGACCTTCACCAGGTCGTCTGTCCACCTCGTTGGAGGTCGCCCACGCTGCGTTTTCCGGTGCGCGGTCTCCATTCGAGAACCTTTGTGCCCCAACGGCCATCAGTTCTACGAGCAATGTGCCCTGCCCATTGCCACTTCAGTTTACTAATCCTTTCAGCTATGTCGACAACTTTAGTTCTTCTACGGATCTCCTCATTTCTGATTCGATCTCGTAGAGAAATACCAAGCATAGCTCTCTCCATAGCCCGCTGAGTGACCTTGAGCTTTCTTATGAGGCCCATTGTGAGTGACCACGTCTCTGTTCCATATGTCATCACTGGTAACACACACTGGTTAAAGACCGTTATCTTGCGTATATTAAAATACATATTAAAAGAAAACAATAATACTGCTTCATTACGAGTATAATAAAACACTTTTAAACGGATTCTATCGCGCATGTTTCAGATTTTTATTTTTCCTGACGTCAAGACACTGTGTGTGATTGCTGCGTGCATCGAAATAATTTTTAATTATAATTGTACGGTAGATAAAATAAAATAACTTTTTAAAATCTGTAACGACGCCTGTCACCTTAGTCATCCTGTGACCACGAACCCTGCAAAGTGTTCGAAACGTCAGGAAAAACAAAAATCTAAAATATACGCGATAGAATCCGTTTAAAAGTGTTTTATTATAATGTGTAATACTCGCGAAAACCTAAGACATTATTAATACTGCTTATCTTAATATACACAGTTTAATTAATGAAATTATATTTTCAATAGGGTTAGCAGTGAATATTCTCGTTAATAATATAATAAGTAACAGTCATATTACCTCTTATTACAACCTGCAAGATTCTGCCTACCTCCTCTGGTATCATGGATGATTCCTGAAGTGGTGCGAGGCGGTAATATTTTTTTCTATCCTCATCATCCCCAGGTCAACAAACTGGAATAATCCTGTGCTGTTTTGAGTGCTCATCGGGGGCATTTCCCACACTGGCGGGATAACGATCGAAGTAGAGTCGGTCATTGTGGTGATCTTTGGAGGAGGCCTGTGTCCAGCAGTGGATTTCATTCGGCCGAAATTATGAAATGATGAAGGCGCTCCGGTGGCCTTGCGCATGAAACGGGTAAGACTTGTTGGCGATCGCAGTTGAGTTATAAATGTACTTGAAGGACGCTGCTGGCCATTCTCCGGCTATACCCATATTCGCCTTTTATGACGTGTAATAAATGGAGAATGTTATTCTTAGCCGGCACCACACGGCTTTTTTTCTTCACGAAATAACAACTCCTTCGTTCTGTTAATAAGCAAAATATTGAAAATCCGAAACATTAAAGTTACACTTCATATTAGTAACCATTATGTTGTAACCAATTGTATGCACTAAAAAGACGCAGAGTATAAAAATTCCTCTGGCGGCCACAGAAAAGAGGCACCATAACATTTTTATATTTTTTTCGCAACGAGGCCGGCTATAAATTCTGTTATTTACGAGGCATCGAGGACTACCCACGTGGACGAGAATGGGTTAAGCTCGAACAGAACACCCGTGCTTTGTGCGGTACGCTTATGATCATTGACAGGTTAAGTGAGGTTACAATTATTGCGCTACGCTAAACTATTGGCAGAAATACGGCGGGTTAAAACTTTATTGCAACATAGTGGCAAGTTGCCAGCTTTTCTCGTACCTACTAGATAATGAGGAGATTTATTGATTTTAGTGAGTAGTAAAAGTAATTATTATAATCGTTTGCCAGTGTAAAAGAAGATAATAGGTACATATAACTACAGCTTATAAGTTATTTTGTTGGTCAACTGTGTTTTCAGATCTTAAGTGTGAAACTTTGTTACCTTGAACCCAATTACGATGTTGGGACAACCACTTTATGGTAATGAGTACTTAATTACGCGCTCCTGCATCAATAACGAAGAAAATGTTAAAATGCATTCTCGTGTTAATCAATTTTGTAGGAAAAGGATCGACGATAATGATTGTTAATTACAACAAAAAATATGTTTCAGTTTATGGCGTAATACGGCAATTTAAGTTCTTAAACGTATATTATGACACTGCACTTACAATCAAAATATATCGCAACGAACGTGTGAATGAAGTGGAACGTATATTCTTTCCTACTCCTCCTTTTTTCTTTTCTGTTTCAATTCGTTGCGGGTACCAAGACAGCTATTAATTTCTCTGGGACAGACCGAGCTTCATTGATAGGTGTTCTTTCCAGTGGTCGCCTTTGTAGATCCTGGCTAAAAGGAGTTGCAGTAGTCGGGAATGTGTGACGGTCGTGTCCCATAAAAAAATAGATGTCGTAGAATAATCGGACAAATCAAATCTTAAGATGCTTCGGCTTATACGTATGGTGTCCAGATTAAGAATAAAGTACCATTCCATTTCCTCCCGTGGATGTCGTAAAAGACCACTATGGAACTCTAAACCTGAGGCATGGGCAGTAACGTCCCTTCTGTTGCACAATAGCAATACTGCGCTCACCAACCCGTCCACGAAGCGTAGCGAGTACTGGGGAAATCCCTCAAAATAGCAACACAATTGTGGAAATCTACGGCTACCTTTGGCTGATATGGATGGATGGATCCGGCTTATCCGGTCCTTTGCGATTGCCCTAGAATTTTCGCAAAGTTTCCTTTTGTCATATTATCCTACGACGTAAGCATACATACTACACGATGTGTTATTTTTATCGTATTTTTTCCGGCAGAGAAAAGACCTCGTCGGTGTAGTAAAAGGTGACTAATGGTTGGTATCAAGAGTATCGTATTTCGGTGTGTTCATAATAACTTATTGCGATCGCCAGCTGTGGGCCAAACGTAGTGTTGATAGTTTATTGGGAAGCCCATGATCCGCAACAGAGTTTTATTCGCTGCTGTGGTCATGGCGCCGATTTATTTTTCGGCTAAAATTGCTTTTGGTGACTTCTACAAAACATTAAATGTTGTATATACTAATTTCGATTGTCGGTACATATTATCCTTCGTGTCATTCTTTTCAAGACAAGCTTCTATGGTCCAAATATTAAATTAACATAAGCTAAGTTTATAATAGTGTAAAAGGTAGGTTAAACTAAACACGTAGTTACAAATCGGTTATTATACTATTCTACGTTAAAGTTGTATCACTGCTCACAACCTAGTTGCATAATATAAATCAAATAAGGCATTTCTACGCGTAGCACTCAATAAAGCCATTTTTTTTGTTTTTTAAACTTTGCCCCACACTAGGATTTCTCCTGTGTCGTGGGTGCGTTTTACAGACATGAATTCCACATACAATACACCCAGACCCGGAACAACTACCTGCAGATCATACAAATATTTGTTCCGTGTGGGAATCGAACCCACGACCCGGAGCGCAGCAGCCGACTGTATCAGCCACTGCACCAACCGTACCGCCAATTTTGCTTTACACATACCAGTATAATTAAAAATATAACCACAATAACTACCGAAGTGAACTGACCATCTATAGTACTAGGACCATAAAAACCTTATAGAAAAAGTCTCATGACTGAAGCAAGTACCGTCGTTATGCACTTCAACCTTGGCCTCTACCCACGTGCCACTAAAGAACACGTTACTAATGGTATTTGACACAACACCTACTTAAAGACCATCTTTATGAATGCATTTGCAATTTATAAGTACAAACTGTTAATTTGAACGCGAGTGTAAATATATGTGAAAAGCACACTGTTCGTGGGTTTTAAACGGTAAACAAATGTTATTTCTACACTTAGTAAGTAGCGAGACCGCAATATTTTTAATATTTGACCGCACTTAGTGCACCGACCAAATGGGAGACCGAAATAACTCAAAAATGTCCAAGATACATGAAATTACTCAGAATAAGAGACGAAATAATGTTGAAATGAAGTGTCAAGCGCAGAGAGTTTTTTTTTTATTGGTGTCCAGTATAAATTCTACATGAACTTCTTTCGCCCCTGGGAAGGGCGAAGAAGTATGCCTGACTCCTTCCAGTAATACCACTGGAGCGGTCATCTTCAGCACCTAAGGGGGCTCCAGGCATTCGTAAGAACACACTAGAGCCACCCATGATGCCAAGCCTTCATTTCATTTCATTTAGGTACGTTCCGGAAGGGATGACTGTAAGGCGATCACCCTCTCTAGCGGAAGAAAGGCGACTCGGGACTAGTCATAAATAGCGTCTTCGTGTTATGACCGGTAACGACGCTTACAACCAGGCGAATGCATGACAGCGGCATGATGACATGACATCATCAAATCCCATTTTAATACCGAGGCCTTGCAATTAAAATTTAAAGTATTTGCTATACCGGATAAGAATATATGTATATATAAAACCATATGTAACAGAATCCGATTTGATGTTTTGTTAATTACAACAAAAGTTCTACTTGCATACATTTTCAAACAATAGTCTCGATAGCTACCGTAGTTCGAAGCTCAGTCCTCCTCGGAAAGCAAATATCGTAAAGACCAAATGAACATAAAATCGCTGAATACAACACATTACGCAACATTAGGTTTTACTACGTATCACTTGACATAATTTCATACCGCCGTGTCCTCGTATACGCAGAATTTAGGTTACCCTAGTGCTCTCAAGGCTATTGTTTTTCGTGTTATGTGCAAACTGGGTGTGAGAGCGTAACTGCCCGCCACACGTGAAATGAGGAAAATAAAAAAGCGAGGAAAATTCAGAGAATTCGTGCTCTGTGGTCTCCAAAGAGTAGGGCACCCTATTTCTATGAATGTTGTTAGTGGACTACGTTTAAAAGAAAAATCTAAGTGACATCGTTAACCAGCTCAAATGTAGTTTCTCTAGCGTTCTAAGATGGTCAAGCTGTTCGAAGAAAGCTTGTAGATTTTGAATTTTGATTTTATACTCTTCTAACACGAACTTTGAATCTTTTTAAATCATCCAAATATATTTGCGTGATTACCAGCAGTTACGGAAAGATTGTATACTACATACTCAAAATCTAATCTTCAGACGTGCTTTAAAAAAAAAACAAGTCTTGGCTTGAGGGGACTAGCACAGTCTAGCTGCTCGATGAAACGTAGAATCAACGGGCTTCTTTCAAACGGTTGTCCCGGACCTCTTATAGGTGCGGGCGGAGGGCAAAAGGCAAGCGGTGGCAGAGTAAAATTTGCAAAAACAAGCTCGTGAGCCAGTGCATGCAGATGAGGACTACTTCAGGGCGGTCAGTTGTAGCGAGCTGCTCTTTAAGTAATCCTCCCACAGCACGCTCAACCCCGCGCATAGAGCCAGGCTATAAGCCGCAACACAGCCTTCTTCGCGGGATACTGTAGTTTCGGGAACTCAGCGTGGACTGGACGTCTATCGAGTTACCTCAGAGATGACTAGTATGTAGTGATCGCCTGTTGCCATGAACATCGCGTGTTTAATATGGGTATCGGGGGAGAATGTCTTTCCCCGAGATGAGTTGCGGCACGCACAAGGGGACACCAGTGCAACCACCGTGTAATTTTATCTGATAAGAGTCCGGCAGGCTCCTGCGCTTTTCTCAGAGCGGAAGAAGTCGATGAAGATTTCCACACGTCCAAAATAATAAAAGGCATCCGCATATATCCGGTGGTAATCCCAGTATATTATTTTTAGCACACAAAAAGACGTTGCTCCTCTGGGTAGACCCTTAGCCACCTTTTACGATACCTACGGGTCGAGTGGAGGCGGCCAGGTGGCCTATTTTCCGCAAAGTACACACTATAGTCTAATGTCTCCTCTATGCACGGAATAGAGAGTAACTTTAACGTCCATTGGACCGTTAGTACTGAATTTTCCATTAAACTGGCAAGTATATATAAGTAATACATCGTCGCTAATAAACCAGCGTTGGGGACTGCGTACATGTGTACAGGGATGATGACGACGTTGAGGATTCACAGAAGATCAATGATGCACACACAACGGTAACATTAACTCCAGAATGGCGCCGCTTCCTTGTAAGCACCTGTGTTTGGTAAACAATCCATTAAAATTCCACTTACTAGCGACACAATATAAACAATCAGTAAGATTAACGGCACATGTCAGTGTTTGCGGGTTTTAATATATATAAGTATTCACACTGTACTTAGCCGGATAAAGTCCACTGCTGGACACAGACCTCCCGAAAAGATCGACACAACTATCGGTCTGGCTGTGTGCTCAGTGGGGTGTTTTGCCATAATCGCCACGCTTGGCGAGGTAGGTTGGCGATCGCAGTTTAGTTGTTAATGTTCTCGAAGGACGCTGCTGTCCGTCCTCTGGCTAATCCCATAGTCGCCTTTAACGATACCCGCGGGATGAGATGGGTTGGTGTTATTAGTAGCCGGCACTACACGGCGAGCAGTGACGGCGGCGGCGACTGTGGTATAAGTATTAGCTATGTTGAATATTAATATTAAAAAAGTTACTTGCCTGTTTAAGTCCCACTCATTTTTGAAGGTACAGAGTAAAGTATAGTATAGTTTATTGTACATCAAAGGAAAATACAAAGGAATGAATTTGTATATCACTTATACTTATCATAATTTCCGAATAAAGTCCACTGCTGGACACAGGATTCCCCCAAAGATCGCCACAGGGCGGCGACCAGTCTGGGTATGTTGTGTGTCCATTGAGTGGTTTTGCCATAATCGCCACGCTTTGCAGACGGGTTGACGATCGCAGTTGAGTTGTAAATATACTAGTTTTAAACATGGCAAATTTTCAACGTGCGAGGGGGATTGGGGGAATGATCTGTGTTTTACCATAAATACGAATTGGTTGTTATGGGTGCGCGAAATCCACGTTCAAAGCCTATCAACATCATATGAAAAGTTATTCATTTACTGCAAGATCAATACACACATTGGACTACTAACCTCATATATTAAAAAGAGGTTTTATTAAATTCATTGTCGACTGCAAATACTGCAAATTATTTACATGAAGAAAATATCTTTGACTTTGATTAGCGTCCGTTTGTATGCGATACTGATGATCGTCATCTCCTTGGTGTAGTATTTGTTCTGTGATCGTTATTCCGTTTGTCAAGCGACATGATAACGGTTATATTCCTAATGATTCATTATGGCAATCATTGGACCTTTTAATATAATGATGAAGATGACAACACCACGATATATCTTCTGTTTACATTTTTCATAAAATTTGTATGAAATAAATGAGATCCAAAATAATATGATGGCCTGGCTGCCTCACTATTGTTTGAACTACGGCATTGAGTTGAATGCAGTCTGCGTGTAGAGATAAGTTGGGAATCCACTGAATACTATTCTGTTTCAGGAAATTGTTGCGGCTACTTTGAAATCATATTTAAATGTCAATTGCTGTATATAATCATTTATTGCCATATTCTATAAAATATCGTGTCTGTCACCTCGATCGATCTCATCATCCATCATCAGGCCACTGCTGAAGACAGCCCGTGCATGTAACCGGTCGTTTTGAAAATCAATAGGCCAGGCATTTGTTTATAGCACAATTTGTTAACAGTAAAAAAATTAAAAAGTTCTCGTGCGGCAATCACCTTTTTAAAAGCTCCGCTCATTGCTCTACATTAGCCGTGTGGTGCCGGCTAAGAATACCACCACCCCATCTCATCCCGTGGGTGTCGTAAAAGGCGACTATGGGATTAGCAAGGATGGGCGTTTTTCGAGTACATTTATAACTCTACTGCGATCGCCAACCCGTCTGCCAAGCGTGGCGATTATTGCAAAACCCCCTAATGACTACACAACACAAACCTATGGGTTTTATACCCGACGCGGTCGTTGTGGCAATTTTTGGGGAAGCAGGCAGCAGTGGACGTTTTTCGGCAGAAATGATGATGATTGCTCTACAGACTAAATTGACACGCACAAAGAAATGTGTCTTCTTCCGTGTTCAAATAACCAACATACATATTTTCTTCTGGACTAAATAGAATGCATTATATTTCGCCCCGCAATTCATTTACTTTATAAGATTGTGTCACGAAAATGTCCCAAAGCTACGTCCATTGTGGCCTCGGTTTCAGCTAAATGTGAAATGTGTGTGTGCGTATAAATATCATCGCAGATATAACCGCGTTGTGTACTGCGGACATTTTTACTGGCCGCGTCCGTTTGGCGCATTTTGTTCTAGTACAAGGCATATATTTTCAGCGTTATTATACGTATTTGGTCTAAATTCAGCCATAAGTGTTACGTTAAATGTATTCCCGTTCTAAAATATTGATAGAGGCTTAATTTTGTCGTCAGTTGATGGGAAAACTATGTATTGTTACTAAAAATTTGCCACAACAATGAAATATAAGAGTAAAGTACAACTTACTAGCTTTTTAATAAATCTCTTACTGCTGATCTGCTAGAAGAAAGTATGAAAAAAAGAGACTTATATACACATTGTGTAAAAAAATAAACAAATTATTATATACATACTAGCTGCCCGCCCCAGCTTCGCACATGCAGCCACATGCAAACCCGACTGCAGCCCCACCTACCGGGTCCAATTGTGAATCTAAACCATCCAGGGACTCGCTCAAACATACACAAAAAAGTCATCAAAATCGGTCTAGCCGTTTAGGAGGAGTTTAGTGATATACGTACAGAAGAATTATATATATAATATAAGAACCTATAAATAAATACACGCAAACTTATACTAATACGAAACTATATACAATACAATAACAAATAATATATCCGCTCTTCTCTTGCAACTCACGGCATTTTGGCTTGGGTCCAACGTGCCATCCCCTAGGATATCCGCGGCGGCGTTGTATTGACTATTTATGCACCACCACTGCGATACCCCTAGCTTTAATTGAGCATTGCAGTAAAGAGTTAGGTATTTTAGGGAGAATTAGCTCTCAAACCCGCAGCAGACGCATGGAGTGCCGATGAAGATGCCCCCATAATAGTGGCCCATGAGTGGTGACCTTCGGGAAGTCCGTTGTTCCTTTTCAAATATGCCAGAGGCGGAAGACCTGCCCAGGGCGCAGCGAATGCTTAAGCGATTCTACGGGAATAAGTATATTGAAAGAACGCATACGTTATAGCATGCAGATAATGAAACATCCCAAGATTTACTGCCTGTTCAAACTACCAACATATTTGTCATTACTTGACATCATAATACATATCGTAATTGGCCCGTCTGTATTGTTATCAGGTGACATCGAGGACTGCATAGTAACGCCGGCGTATCAAGGCCAGTTCACACCGCTGCCGGAGGCGCTATGCGACTGCATTATGGACCTCACGTCACAGGTATGTACCACTCCTCAGTTGTAGATACTATATAATACTATGTACGAAGTCCGAAAAACTAAGTACCTAAGAATTTCAAGTATCTTACAGAAAAAACAGGGAAATATGAGATTAATTAATCATCAAATAAATGTGATTATTAATGGCTTGTTCTTAACCTATTAATGCCCCCTAAAATTTCTGCATATTTATTGCAATGTTATCAGACATTCTTCTTCTTCTTCTTTCGTGAGGTAGTCGCCAGTCTTGTCAGAGTTGTTCAAGCCGCCTAAGTGCCTCCGACTTGGCCTAACGACTGCCGTCTAGGCAATGGGATAACCCGGGACCGACGATTTTACGTGCCCCTTCAGAGGGCAAGTGCTGAAGTGCTCAGTTCAAATACCATTACGTGTTCACCCATCCATAGTCTGACCGCGCCAAGAGTTGCTTAACCTCACCGATCGTTTACCGATCACTGAGTGCAACTGGCTATGTGTTCGTTCGTTCGTTCATTCATTGCAAACGGTTGACAAGCAAGTTAAGAGCGAAAGAGAATAAATTTGATATAAACCTGTTTTAAGACTATCGCTTAAGTTACAATAATTAGAACTAATTTCATTCTCTTGTGATTACTTCATTCAGGCAACAAAAGCTCGTTTAAGTTATATTTAATTGTATTAACGTTATAAAAGAGTCCATTGAATAAACTTATTCACTGCTGCGTTTCGCCACATGGAGGTTGCCTAATCCAAAGCTATTGGTAACACCACATAAGTGAAGCTGTATCATAATATTCTTTACGATGATTCACCTTAAGATTCCTCCTGCAATGTACAGTTTCAGACATAAACATCGTATATACACACACCCAGACCCGAAAACAATAATCTGTGGGCCACAATAAAAATTGTTCCGTGCGTGGTTCGAAGTCGCGTCCTACAACGTAATAACATAGGCGCCTAGCCATGCCGTCATGTAAAATGATTGACAATAATAATCACATTATAATAAAACACTTTTAAACGGATTCTATCGCGTATATTTTAGGTTTTTTGTTTTTCCTGACGTTTCGAACACTTTGCAGGGTTCGTGGTCGCAGGATGACTAAGGTGACAGGCGTCGTTACAGATTTTAAAAAGTTATTTTATTTTATCTACCGTACAATTATAATCAAAAATTATTTCGATGCACGCAGTAATCACTCACAGTGTCTTGATGTTTTTTAGTGTGGTATTTAGTTTGGGACTTTATTATTTAATAACAGGATTCCAAACTGGTGGTACCTGCCAGCCATCTTCTCTATTAAAATTAGGATGTTTTTTAACGTTCGAAACGTCAGGAAAAACAAAAAACCTAAAATATACGCGATAGAATCCGTTTAAAAGTGTTTTATTATAATGTGTAATACTCGCGAAAACCTAAGACATTATTAAATAATAATCACCATAAAGCATTAACACGTTTGCAAACGAACTATAAATGTAATCCACAACTGCCATAAAAAAAAGACGAACTATACCATGAACTATACACCTGTCGACAGATATAAATAGGCCACTGAGATAGTTATACGAAAAAAGTTTTTATGTTGGAGACACTGGCTGGTTGCTTTTAAGTTCTAAAATATCTACAACTAATTGTATAAATATAAACAAAGAAAAATACTAACATTCCAAATTCAAATTTCCCTCTACTTTTTTGTGACCTAGATAGAAGTATTATTGACTTCTGAAAAAACAATTGAACCGTACGACGTTGCCGACATATTGTTTAGAATATTTTCATGTTTGGGAAGAGATGATTTATTAATCTAAATACCGTACGACGTTGCCTTATACTTGACATTGGGGAAATTGTGGAAGATACTCTTCAGAAGCCATAATGTAAGAGAAGAAGAAGAAGAAGTTTAATTTCATTGCAAAATGGACTCGCACGATGATTTTTCTTATTATTTTAAATGTCGCTTAAAACCGCAGGAATCGTTGTTCAATTTCAAGTGACATTTGAGAGAAAAGCCCTTCCAAGGCAACGGCACTAGTGTAACAAATTTAAGCGTAGTCGATTAACTTTACGATGAAAGAAGTTGCCGACATTTGACAGCGGTTACAAAAGAAAATGAGCTCGCAATTAAATAATTGGTAATTTACATATGAGAAGATTCACTTCATATTGCAGATTGGATTGGGAAGTGTGCTTGAGATTCTACACGTCCAAGCTTGGTGTAATGAGGATAGTTATGCGCTGGGAACTGCACAGCCTCTCCAGGGCTTAGAAAAGGATGTTCGTGTGAATAGTGCCATAATATGATGGATAAGTCTAAAATATGCTCGCCTAGGCGCGTTTACGACATCGTGCCTGGTGCCGAATCCTGTATCTACTAGTATGAGCCAGAAACAAAGCGACAGTCAAACTTTAGTATGTTCTAAAGTGAACAGACTCATACCAGAGTAAATAAAGTGAGGAGTGAGAGACATTTACACTGACGGGGTATCTGGTTTCAGTACCTTTACGAAACCAAAGGAGCATTCATTCTGAATGGCATTTTACAAAATGCTTCATCATCATCATCATATCAGCCAAAGGATGTCCACTGCTGGACAAAGACTTCCTCGATAGATTTCGTAATTTTGGGAGGAATCTGCTAGTTGCTACGCTTGACAGGCGGGTTGGTGAGCGCAGAATAACTGTTGTTCCACATAAGAGTCATTGTTGCCCATAGTTCTGGATAAGAGTCCCTTAGTTGACTTTCTCGGCATCCAAAGGAGGTGATGCAGATGTTGGTGAGTACTGGCAAATTCCCCCATAATGACGACACACGGCATGTAGCAGGTCGTCTTATGGGGGAGGCTTTTGTTCAGCGGTGAACGCTTTTTGGCTGAAATGATGGTGATGATAATGATGTTGTTTCGGTTCTGTGTGTGTGCACGTGAGATTAATGTATGTAAACTGTACCCACGACAACCATGGCGTCAATAAATATTGTATATCAATAAATACTGTTTGTTTTGAAAGCAGTGACTGCAAATACGGTCTTGTGTTATTATGACACCTTTATTGCGTATATTCTCATGTAATTAAAAAACGCACATTAAAATTAACAGCTAATTACTAAAGCACCATAAATAAATTCGATTTATAATGAACATTAACCTGTTTTATAATCTGATGACCGAATTACTGATCGTCATTATTATAAATCGTGACATTAGGAAACGAATATTGCGCAGAAATCGATTTTTACATCGATAAAAATTTTCTGCGGAATAGTTTTAACAGCACATTTCCATAGACTTGACATAAAAGGTATATAAGTAATACAAGTCACATCAATATCAGCTGCGATTTATTTAGTATTATAACAATAATAATTCGTTTATTCCCATGAACATCGAGATCTTATAGTACGTTTAATTCGTCACACATATGCTATCGCGAATCGTTGTGAAAATATTTATTAATAGCTACAACTCATTTTAAACTAATTACACATGCAAGGCGAAACTTATTATCAAAGTCGAAGTATAATAATTTGTGATTAATACGAGTAATTATTAATAGAATCAACCTATTTTTATACTGACAATCTTATTGGTTGTTTGGTCAGAATTTTGAATTTATGAATTTATTCAAAGAATAAAAACATGTGTCCATTGAATTAATTTATTGTTAATAACCTCACCACCCTCCAAATTTATTATATATAGTTATAGTATACTACTCGTCTATAAATGATACACATCTTATAACAATGCATCAAGGTATGAATTAATTACAGATTTATTTGTACATGTATGATTAATGTTTATGTATTTATGTCGCTCAGTGGTCGAAATTCAACCGTGTTTTCCATACATTTAAATTTTCTGCATACCTCCTCCATACGAACTTTAACTATGCCAAATCTCACACTCCTCCGTGAGCACAATGTGCAAGAAAGGGGTACAAAATTAATATATAGATATATTATTTGTGTATAATCTTATAAATAATGAAGATTCGTAAAATAAGGTATAGTATCCTAAATAAAATATTTATTTAGGGTCTTACTTTAATAATGGAAAATATTTTAGGAAGTAAATCTATAGTATGCAATGATGCGTCTCAGCAAAAAAAAAACTAAGTATCATATTTCGCTAGTCGAGTATTTCAATATTAAGTTATTTATTATCAGTAAAACCGATAAAGTTACCGAAAAACCGTTAAAGAAGACCCTATATATTCAGGATAGTATACGTAATTTAGTTATATTATTATGTATCTGTATGCACCATCGACTGCCGCATCTACGAGGGCGGTTTGATAAGTCCATGACTTTGGAAAGAAGAAACACTCTTTTTACATATACATTTTATTTTTCTACATAATCTCCTTTCAACTCTACGCACTTAGTCAAGCGAAGTTCCCACCTCTTCAACCCATCAAAAAAATATTTTTTGTCAAACCCTGAAAAATAGGCCTCTGTTTCGGTTACCTTCTTTTGACGAAAATCTTTGCCCGCCTAGCCATTTCTTCATGTTTGGGAAGAGGAAAAAGTCACAGGGGGCTAAATCTGGCGAATACGGAGGGAATTCGACAACTTTTGATGTCGCGATTGCAGACGAGTGACATTATCCTGATGAAATCGAATTTTTTTCTTTGCTAGATGCGGTCGTTTCTAGATCAACTTTTTATTGAATCTATCTAACAATGCAGCATAGTAAGGTCCGGTTATTGTCTTGCCTTTATCCAAAAAATCGATGCAATTATATATATAATGGCAAACACGAACCTATGCTGACAGTTACTGACGTCACTTTAAAGAAATGTTACCCTCAACAAACAAAAGTAAAACAAAATATACTGGCAACCCTACAATTAACCAGATGACTGGCAAAATTACCGCTCTACATATCACAATGGTATCACGGCTGGCCGCGATAGCCAAATATTTGTATTAAATTAACAGAAAACCTCGAAACAATGGGCCATGCGAATCGGGACAGAATTACAATTAAACTGATTCCGAATAAGTTTGATTACAGTTAAAATTCTCAGACCGCTTTCACTGTAATATCGTCTGGAACAAACTCATTGTAATTTTCTGTAGATATTTATTTGTGTTTAGTTGAAATGCTCTCGGGGAACACGATGCCAGCGTGCTGATCGTTTATCACTTTTCGGTGATTAATTTCTGTAATAGGGAGAAACTGATATTGGGTTGTAGCCGTTCCAAGGCTTTATGCGTAGCGCTTCATTTTTTACATATTCTTCATCATCATATCAGCCAAAGGACGTCCACTACTGAACAAAAGCCTTTCACATTGATTACACTAATGTGTTATTATTTAGAGGGGATTCTGCCAGTACTCACCCCGCTTAGCCGAGCACAGTATGGCTACTGCTCCACAGAAGGAAAATAAAACTACTCTTAACCAGCTTACCCCTCTGGTTTAGAGCCCCTTAAGTCACCTTTTGTGACATCCACAGTAGAACATGGAGGGGAGCTATAATCTTAATCCCGATACCACACGGTATTTGAATGTGCGTGTGGGATGTATGTCTGTAAACTGTAACCACGATACCCGCAGGAGAAATCCTAGTGAGGGGCACAGTTTACATAATCAGCCCGTTACTGTCCCACTGCTGGGCACGAGCCTTTTCTCACGATGAAAAGGTTTAGGCCTTAGTCCACCACGCTGGCCTAGTGCGGGTTAGCGGATAACACGTGATGATGATGATGATGGTGATGAAGGAGGGTTGCGTAAAATGTACAAAGGGTAAGATATGTGCCGATATGCCTTTTCAATGTCATGTTACTTAATTTAAGTAATCTAAGACACCGCTGCGTTTACGGGAAAGGAAAACATCGTGAGGAAATCGGAATCTATAACGGTTTTGTTGTTGCCGTGTGATGCCGGCTAAGAATACCACCACCCCATCTCATCCCGTGGGTGTCGTAGAAGATGACTTTGGGATTAGTCGGAGGGTGGGCCGCAGCATCCTTAGAGTACATTTATAACTCAACTGCGATCGCCAACCCGTCTGCCAAGCATAGCGTTATGGCAAAACCTCTCAATGAGCACGCAACACAAACCCATAGTGGTTGCTGTGGCAATCTTTGGGGGAGGCTTCCGTCCAGCAATGGACGTTTTTGGGCTGAATGATAATGATGATGATCGCCAACATTCGGTGATTAATACTCATTTGTTCTTTGTAGGAGAAGAGGCCTTTACCCAGTTTTGGGACTGTTACAGGCTGATATTATCAATATTTTATATATTTGGGGTTAAACCCACAATCTCCCGACGGTCATGTCAACGTAGGGCATTTACCCACCTTATCTGGAAAGTACGTAAGAAGGTTTTACGTGGGAGAACTTAGCTGCTATTATTTTCATACATTCTTTTAATTTCATCATCAACAGCCACGCTTGAACACAACATTCTATCACCTATAGCCATCTAATACATGTCCAATTATAAATAAGAACAATTTTGGAATTATTCAAATTTGGTCTCTAATTTGCATACGATATCCGTCCGAATGGATCTATGCCACTTGACCGTGAAATGTTGCCAATAAAAATATCATACTGGTTTAGGAATATAAACCTGTTTCGGTATGTTTGTTCTCATGTGTGGTGAAGTTTTAGTTTTAATATAACATAAAATGAGTTAAGCAACGAGATAAAATAAAAATTTATTGTTTGATTTAAAGATTTGTTTAATTAGGTGCTACTCTATAAACATAGACTGTAGATATAGAGATAAGGTAATTATTATATGTTAATGTATAGTTTAAGTATGGTTTTGCCAATAATCTAATAGATTCGATTTCTAAATTTTCTGTGTGTGACTTAATACACAAGTTAGGTATAATATTAGTCAAGTATATAGGCGGAAGAATTTACTAGTTAGTAAGTATATCTACTACGAACATCGTATACTAGTGGTTTTCGAAGTCAAATGTCGGACGCTCTGTTGATAACTAGAAACTATTTGTCAATAAAAATACTATACATACAGTCGATAAAGAAACGTAGAATAAGTACTCTTACCTTTATCTGGATATCAAATAATTAGCGCGGAATTTCCTCAAATCGAATTTGCCCTTCACTCAAAGACGTTTCAAACAAACGAACTCACGTTTACGTTTTAAAATAATCATTTTGTAGGGATAACGCAATTAAATTTAGTTATTTCGTTTTAGTTTAGTTATTAAGTTATTTTAATCAATTAGATAACTTCCTTCGCCGCGGGGAAGGGCGAAGGTTTATAAAGACTCCTTTTTTTTTTCTTTTTTTTTTATTGATGTCCAGTGGAAATTCTACATGGAACTTCCTTCACCCCGGGGAAGGGCGAAGGGGTGTGCCGGACTCCTACCGACTAAAACCACTGGAGCGGTCATCTTCGGCACCGAAGGGGGGCTCCAGGTCCTCGTAAGATCACACTAGAGCCGCCCATTGGTGCCACGCCTTTAGGCACATCACGGATATATGGAGACTCCTACCGGCTAAAACTACTGGAGCCATCTTCGGCACCAGGTCCTCGTAAGATCACGCTAGAGCCACCCATTGGTGCCACGCCTTTTAGGCACGTCTCAGAGAAGATGACCGTAAAGTGGTCACCCCCTCTAGCGGAGGGCAGGCGGCTGTAAAAAGGCCGCCCCCCAGGCACTTCTCGGGGAGGATTGTAAAGGATTCCCCCAAGTCTCGCTTTGCGCTATGCACACAGCGGCACGTGACCACGTGCACGCCACCGTCTTCCCGGGGGTCACTCGGTATGAGAGCACCGACTCCCCAATATGCGCGCTCGCGACCCCCGAGGCCCCTCACGATGAACTGACGGCAGAGGGCTTAGAGGTGTTGGACCTGTGTGCCGGGGCGGTTGTTACCTTGACGTCGTTGTGCCGTCTCGTCCTTCTCCGTGCGGGATCAGCTCTCTCGCGATCCCGCTCAGCAGTCTCCTTCTGGAGCATGACGCTCTCACAGAAGGAGACCACTGGACTCCAATTTGCGTGCTCTGCCAACACAGCCGACACTACTGCCGGCAGAGAGAGATCTTGGCCGATCTGATCGACCAAAATCCGCCGCTCGGCAGCCCACGCAGGGCGCTCCTTGAGCGTGTGCTGTGCGGTATCCTGGTCGCTTCCACAGTGCACTAGGCCGGGATCTCGCGTCTTATTCTGTGCAGGTACGCACCGAAATAACCGTGACCGGTGAACACCTGCGTTAGGCGGTAGGTAACGCAAGTAGGTGTGTATCAAGCTCGGTATAACCCGATACGTTTAACTTGCAATAGCAAATCATGGACAAACATTTCATAATGGCGCGTGTTACGAATAACTGTGGCTAAATCCTGATTGATTGACCACAAGATCCGCTAACGGTCAAGACTTGTGCCAAACCCACTCCAGTCATCCGAGATTCTAAGGAATTTTCGCTATCATGGTCTTTTTGCCGATACACTCCTAAAAATAGCAGCGCCATGAGCTCATTGTAGCGTAATCTCCATATTAAATCACCATCAATTTAAATGTTCAACAGAATTGTCCGATTTAACTGTAATATAAACAACTTGTTTTACTTTGGTTCTAGATAAATAAATCGTAGGTTTCTAGTGCCTATCGGCTCTTTGGGTTTGGTTCATTGCCTAGGAGAAAAAAATATTTTGTTTGTGACATTTACGGTCATTTACCCCATGTATATTTTTTAATAAATCGGCTTACCAATGACCGATCATTTTAGTGGTCATTGACATGCCTATGGTCAGCAGTAAACATTATCGTCTAGCGATGTGAGATTTTTCAATTTAAGTAATTATGTCAATACTCCCCAAACCCAACTCGTATATCTATCAGTATTTGAATTTTATAAATCAAAAATATTTTCTGAATAATGGAAGATTGGTAACATTATATAATTATGACAGTTAATGTCACGATATTAGATAAAAACAGAGGTATTGCTTTTCATGAATTATAGCTGGACCAGACTATAAGATATATACACTACTCAATTAATTTGTCATATTACGCAATATTTTGCTCCAATTCCGCAACTTATTCGACATGGAATGTCGCACCAGACAGGTCTAGTTGAGACAATGCCACTTGGAATTTCAATCAGAATTGCATTAACATTATAATATAATGTTTAGACTAGGCTTTAGTTGAGCTTGCTATTGGAATTGGACTGGCCTGTCCAAGCATCTGTATCTTGAGGGGTGCTCGACTAAGTACCTTTTATTTAACTTGGCTAGATACTACTTACTACACTGGAGCTTGTAATATAATTGAACCACCGCGCGTAAGTTTGGAATTGGATGCCAGTGATGCCCGGAACGTCAGGAAACTGACACGGTTCCTTTCCTGCTGAGAACTGGTCGGACTGGCAAAATGATCCTTATATTTCTAGAGGCAGGTATAGGGAAGACGGTTTGAATGGCAGCACAAATTACAAGTGCTTCATCGAAGGAATCAATTAACACGATATTTTTACTTTCCTGTTCATAATTATTTGATTGCTTAGATTTCTAATATCTCGCTGAAACTTGTTTCTGATTTGTTTACTTTAGTGCATTTCTGAAGTTTAAAGGTCAAGCAATCAAATTCCTTAAACTAGGGCATCATCAATTTCAAATCTAGGCTACAAAAATAAATTCGTGAAACTTAAGTATGAACTAAAATCTATTTCGATAAAATAAATACCAACTCTTCATTCTATGGCTAAATTCTACTAAATAAAATACAGTACGAGAAACAAATAAAATTCTCATTCATTAATATCTAATGAAAGATCCAAATAAAATGTTATTCAGTCATCGTAATCCATTTTACATACATGCTACATTGCAACACTATATCGTTAGAACAGACGACATGCCACAACTGTGTCATACAAAGCATTCTTTGAACCACGCCTTTGCCAAACCGCATAATATAAAGGTCTTGGATATCGTAACTCCTATTAATAGCTTAAACAGGTTCCCATATATCACAACTTGTCCGACTTAAGGCCCAATTATTCGACATTCAACTAACAGACTCGTTAAACACAAATGTGTCAACCGCCTTAATTATTGTCGTGGAAAACGGCAAAGTAAGAGAAATGAAATAATATATAAGAAAATGTCTCAATTAAAAAATACGCGTTTTCATTTTTGAAATATCTCATAGAGACGTGTGATTATGCTCGATGTGACCGCGTTAGATATATGGATGGAGCTTTAATTACTGGGACTAGAAATGAAGACCATCTCATGCAAGTTTAAATCACCTAAGGAAAATGAATATAAATGTATGTCAGAGAATTTTAACTCTAATGATGTTGGTTATGCAATAGTAAATGAGCTTAAAAAACCGGAGAATTCAAGGATATTTACTAGATATGGTATATCTAAAAGTATTTCAATCAAAGTAGCTAATATGTTAAATTATTAATCATCACGAATAGACGATTATCTAAATCAATGTACACTTTATCAAACGGCGGTAAACTTAGTACTACAATTAAGTATATTTTACGCACATTTCACAATAGGTGCACATTAACATCTGCCACATTCCTTGTACCGAAGGCTCGGTTACCCCATAATGTTAAGATTGGCTGATGATAATTGAACAAGATCAAATTTGCTTAGATCGAATTGATTTATTGTCTATAATACAATGAGAGAACAGGTATTGGCTTAGATAGATTATTGAAGATTCAGGATGAAGTGTAGGCTATACTGATACAACTAATGATTGTTATGTTTAATAGCGACAGGTGTTGACAATATGATGAAGACATTTTAATCGATTGAAATCTAAGTGTTACTACTGAATTTAATTACCGATAAAGAATCTAGATATGTGATAAGACATAATTAAAATATCATAAACTAAACTAGTTTATTACAAGACTTATATATTATAGCTTGAGACAGATATGGCAATAAATTACATTGGGTTCAAAGACCTCAATAATGCAGTAGCAATGACAAGTTGCTGGCTTATCGCTTACATGCACCTTATTACCTACTCAGTTTCCTTCGGCTGACTCCGAAATTTGCACGATACGATATACAGTTGCTGCTGTTAATTTATTATAGCGAAGTCTTTAGTTATATATCTACTGTCCACTATGGGAGGCTGTCGACAATACAAATTGCTGGTTTGGATACGGGATAACAAAACAATAAAAAACAAAGTGTATTGCAACTAAGATATCATGTCTAAGAAAATTGGCGTTATACAAACGAGGTTGATACTCAGTAGTGGGTGAATGTAGGCTGAAGATATAGAAAGACAAGATTCCTTTTGAAATAAAGAGGTCAAGTCTATGTCAAATTCACAATAAGATTCCGAAATCGACAAGAGCAATGGCATTTAACTATATGACTATACTTGTAATTGCATTGTAACGATTCTTATCTTAACCAAATATGAGATTCAATGCCAAATGTCCAAATATTGAAGGTCAGATCTGATGAAGACATCCTGTTTATTCAAGCAGATCTAGATTGTAATTGATTGATGGCCGAAGTTCGGGCACTGTACGCTTGAGTAATCATTGTTTAGATTGATCGATCACACCAGCTTTACTTTGTGGCTTTATGCAATTGTGTTGATTGAGTATTTTATTCTTAACATTATTACAATCAGGAGTATGAATTAGGGCAAATATTACGTAATGGCAAAAGCTTTAGCCATAACAGGTAACCTATCTAATTCGTTGAGATAGGAGTCAAAATCGATATTTAAAACTACGAGTGAACGACTGTTAGTTCAAAATGATTAAACCAAGACTAATTTCGTTCACTATAAAAGTGCTAAATATAGTGCTGAAAACAAATGTTTCAGTGCATTAAATTCAGTGGAATGTAATGCCACTGATATTGTAATGAGCCATTTTTATATATTTCAACGTTTAAATGATATTGCGCAATCACGCTATAGACTCTGAAGTAATTTGAATGAAATTTAGAAAAATATATTCTCGATTAGAGCATTGGGTACATTGTTTTCTTGAAAATTGAAATTATTTCACGGGGAACTGCGCGTAAACTAAGTGTAGTTTGAGTATAATATCTCTCAGTCCTATTTTCAATGGACATAAGCCGATCTGCATCTTTATGAAAATGCAAACCTGTATACATTCGTTTCCCAAGCACAAATGCTTATAATTTTGCAAGTGATATTCTGTATGCTGAAATAAAACATTAAAGAAAAAACTAGAAACCTATTTCTAATGAATCCATTATTTTGCAGGGGCAATCAGCAACTTTGGAAAGCATAAGAACGTCGCTATCTGCCAAGTTTCCATCAATGCAGACCCCATCGCAAGAAGTGGTCTACGACACATTGGCCCAACTTATACAGGAGAGAAAAATCTACCAAACATCGAGGGGCTTCTTTATTGTCACGCCCGAGTAAGTTTTTATTACCTGAATACGAATTTTAAACTAGTTTCTATACAAATTCGACAGTGGATCGGAAATTTAGTACGAAAGTTGTTTTAGTTTAAGATTCATTGTAAAAATAAAGCACTGAATAGTCAGAACCTTCAAATGTTAACATTTTTATATAAATTAAAGTTGAATTTGATCTTTATACGGAAACAATGCTATATAAAAAGTCATAAAGATTTTAAATTAAACTCTTAGTAAAAAAGAGTGAAAAAATCTGGAAAGGACTGAATCTATCGTCTAACTGGCAGTGAGAATTAAATCGTGCTATAAAACACAATAATAGGTTAGAATAGAGAAGAATATTAAAATATCACAATGTTTTGATCTAAACCCTCGTAAAATCATAATAATCAAGAAGACTTGTTTATTCCATTAGCTGTTATGAATACAAACAAAAATTTGACGTCGAAACACCAGCCTAATTCGACGAATGGTAACCTAACCCCAATAGAGAGCACAACACAGCTTTAATATTCATTAAATCTCAAATAACGTGCGTCACATCGCCTCTTTAGTACGTGGTGATCCCAAGCGGACATGTTGTTGAAATTGAACGCGTACAACGTTCAAATGGCACTTGGTGGCTCAATTTTGGAACTGAATAATATGTGACTGGTCTGATATGCATTCTGATAAATCAAAGTAAGCAGTTTGTAATACCTTAACCATTTAAAGTTACTTCGAGCTGTATTGATTGTTTAAAAACGTGTACTTGCTTGTAGTATAGTTCATTAGATATGCTCCTTATGTTTTTGATCTGCATATAACTTTACCGAATTTTGAGGCAGTGTAGCAAAATATATGATCTGTATGAAAAACCATAGTAAACGTATAATCTAATTGAATCAGATGTGGAACTGTGACTCATTTGATTAAATGTGGCGGATGTAATTTCGTGGCAACCATCTTTGATTTCGAATAGTTGTACGAATAATGTAGCATTCAATATTTGTATAATTGTCACACTTATTTCAATCGTACGCATGCAATCTTGACCTGACATCATTACGTCCGTTCGTCCTTCCATTGCCATAAAACACTATATTTCTTCCATTCACATTAATACTGTAACGTAGGTGTAATTTCATAATGTGTGAGGTCGATACATTATTTTTTCACGAAGGTGACTACTTATTATCTTTGCGAATCATCCATTACCTGCACTTTGTGAATTTTTGATGAAAACAATTTTGAAAAGCATCTTTAGATTTAGGATCTCAAGGTTAGCCTAAGCCCATTATTGCACTGTTGCAATATCGCTAATGGCCATATAGCCCACTAATTCATTGTCGATAGTTCATACACTATACTTATAATCAAATATAATATTATATGAAGGTTAAATAAAATTATGAAGTGATGTTGTTCTGTTATTTTATATTATTATATTTTCTATCAATTTTGGGAACTAAATCCGCGATTTCAGCCCGCTTTTATTATTTTACAAATTCTAAGCTATCTCGAGTTTTGTTAACTTTTCAAAACGAATTTTATTATTGAATTCCGAGCGTTGCTTTTAAATCTTATTATGAACTAGCTGGAACCCGCGGTGTCACCCGCGTTTAATTTCAAAGAAATTTAGAGTACTTCGACATAGACACTTGACATAGAAGGGTGTATTTTTTTGCGCGCAACCCTAATTATTTTTCCAAAATAAAAGGAGCCTAAGTTATTCCTTATAACATCAGCTATCTGCCAGTGAAAGTCCCGTCAAAATCGCTCCAGCCGTTTCGGAGATTACCGGAGATTACAAACAGACAGACAGGCAAAAAAAAATTGTTATATGTACCGTATATACTTTCATATGCATTTAGTAAAAAAGCTGTTATTTTGACATTACAAACAGACACTTCAATTTTATTTATTTGTATACATTAGCAGCAAATCAATTTCTTTTGGTCAATAGGTATGATCTCGCTGTAGGAAAGGTGTTCATAAGATCGCTATTGAGCTTTTACAATTAATACTAATTGTTTATGAGTGCCATAACAATCCATTGAGGATTACGACGTTTTAGTGATGTCTATGTGTTACCCTGAATTGACGCAAGTACTACATCCATAGCTCTGTTACTCCATACTTTGAAATACTTATTGCACACAAATGCAACAATTCGCAGCACCCATTCTACAATAAAATTAAATATCTCCATTGTTTCACATAATTTCATTCTAGTCATTTGAAGATTTGACCATTTATTATATAAATTTAACGTTGTTGACAGGTAAAATACTAGCAAAGTTCTTACTTTATAAATTTGCAATGGGTGTCAAAGCAATACCATTATTAATTAATGTGAGTAAGTGTCGACATTAAATTTTTAACAACTGAAATGCAATGTCTGCGATGTATCCGTTAACTGTCAAATTGCCAAAATATTAAATACCATGATGTTTTAATGACGACAAAAACTATCGCCATTGAATTAAAAAGTGGTAGAATGCGGCTAACGATGACCATACTTAATCAGTAGAACCAAAACCTTAGAACTATAATTAATTGTTTGATTTAAATAAAAAAAATATCTACGATAGGCATGCTACGAATGGCATAAAAATATGACGTAAGACAAATTATACCCGGCCAATCATAATGATAAATTGTGCGTCTTATAGCTTTGAATAGTGACGAATTTTAAGAAAACATAAATGATTTTACAGAGTTTATGAATGTTGCAAGATTTTACGAAAGATATGTATCTGGTAAATAAAATAATGTGTTGTATTTGACAATAAAGTGACATGCATATAGTTATCTGTGGAAGCCAGAAATACAACCTCGATCTCTTTCAACTATAAAATATTTGAATGTAAAAAAATTCTAACTAGCTTTTATGATATTTGTCACTCACTTTCGTGAAAGATGGGAATGTTTCACGAAACTGAGTTGATTGACTTTTATAAACACATCTTCGTATTTTAAACTGTGTGTCTTTGGGTCATGGTTAAGATATTTTTCTTTTAAAGAATGTTCCAAATTCGGGCTGTTTAATCGATTGCATAGCGACATACTTGCCATCTAACCTGGATCTTATCTTAAACTAGTTGCAACTGCAATCGGCTTCGACAAGTTCTTGTTATCAAAATGAGGTCAATCTAGTACATTTCTTGAATAACATAAACTAGTTACCTTACGATAAAAATGTAAAAGCTCATATCAGCTATATTTAGATTTGAATTAGGAGTGATCAACTACTTTTATCTGTAAGATATTTGTTTACATCCTCTGTTATATGATTTATTTGTTATGCCTCCATCATCATGTCGGTCGATGACTCTAGCTATCGAATGTAGGCTTCTATTCACTGCCACAATGGTTCTGGGTCACTCGTATTCAACAGCACCGCTTAGATAGCCATTTATAAGCATTATACCTTGTAAGGATGTATTCGTGTTAACATAACCGACGTCTTTGAAAATAACGGATAAAGCTTTAAATATGTCTGCGAGCGTTCAAGCTAATCAAATTCTCATGTTCTACAAAAACCATTTTAGACGTATTCAGTATTATCACTGCATCTGTTTATAATAAGAGATCCATTTTTTCTCATCGTATATGCATATATTAAAATGCTCGCAAAATAAACAGTCATAAGGATCCACATTTTCTTTTCTTCGTTTATCTTTTTTTTAAAAGTTTGCCCCACCATAGGATTTCTCCTGTGTCGTTGGTGCGTTTACAGACATGAATTCCACATACAGACCCGTAACAACTACCTGTAGATCAATACAAATATTTGTTCCGTGCGGGAATCGAACCCACGACACGGAGCGCAGCAGCTGAATGTATCAGCCTCTGCACCAACCGTTCCGTCAACGCATCACTCTTGTGTGCAAATTGTTTAGTAGTCATTGAAGTACGGCTGTCATGAACAAATGTGAACACGAGGAATTTCCAATACTAGAAATGCTAAGTAAATCCAAGATAAACATTATAACTTGTAATCTTCCAAATTACCAACCATTTCTTCCAGACGCCGTCGATCACGATCCAGATCCTCATCCCGGCACCACGCGAACAGCATCGAGGACGACTGTCCCTCCCCTCGAACTATCCTTATGTCGGACCAAGAAGCTTTGCACCAGCTTTATGGGGAGATCACGACCCTCAGAGATGGTGCGGTTACGCATCAATGCGTGCAGACGAACTTGGCTGATGTCATTTGTGGTGGTAAGTGACTATTAAATATGATTTAGACAATGATCAACATATACTACAAAATGATCTGATGAATCTGACAAAAGGGCCTGTCTCTCAAGCACATTATTTTTTAACCATATGCAGTAATACCTCTGTACAGCTAAAGCGCAACCACATATGTAATATTTAAGTTATGATGTCATCTATAACTTCACTTTAAATATCACGCAATCAAAGAGTCTTATACATAATGAACCAAATGATCTAAACGACCACCAACACACCCGTTTCATGTCTCGTGGTTGAATACTTAAAGAGACTTGATTCATAATACTATTTTTGAATGAAACAGACTGCAATTGCAGCAATTATGAAACAATGCAACATCCTAGTTAATCCCGCAGAATACATTTACGAATTTGTTATCCAAAAATTATAGTAACTGCTAACTTAAGCACTGAACATTTTATTTCCACGAAGTTAATAGTCTGTAGTACTTAGTTCAATAAAGCTATATCAGTAAGTAATGTTAAACGAATGAGTCTTCATAAAGGGTGTACCTTGTCTATCCACAACTGCATGCAAGAATATTTTGAGTGGCGTAAGTTAAAGTTGGTTTAAAGGCTAAACTCCCGTAATGAAGCTGAAAAACAAAGCAGAGTGGAATGTGGGCCAGGCACGCAATGCTCTGATTCCACACTGCATTGCTCCAACTACATGTTGATTTTTACTTTCCTTTGATATGCGGGATATAGCATCAGAATTGCAGTATCTACAACAATATCGAAATAAGCTGATGCAAATATCGTCTGATTTTTAGAGCATCTTTCTTAATACCACTTTTTCTTACGCGAGAAGGACTGTTAAAATCTATTTAACGTTCTTTCGTTAAACCAATAATCAGAAAAATTAAAATCAAACATAAAAGTTATCGATACTTATCTTCTTCAGGAATCTTTCGAAAACCTGTAGTTGCGGACTATGCAGATATGCTTTTAACTTTTATACAGTGGTTTACTTTGTTTCGTTTCAAAGGAACGCCGGAGTGAGCTATAAACAGCTGAAAATAGCCTGAATAGTGGCAATAGCTACCTATGAAGCATTCACTGCCATTAACAAGATAACGGTCGTAGTGACTAGATTAATTTAATGATGTAAAGGCTTAAATATGTTCATTGTTGAAGAAAAGAAATACTGTGAGTGCCGAATGGATTAACTATACAAGACTTTACAGCGGACAAAAGACGCAATATGTAATAAGGGAATTAGCGTTATTAGTATTTTACTTTTTCTACGAGGTTATTCTATTTCGCCATTCACTTTATTTATTATACATTTTAATTCTAGTTTTCAACAATACCAATTACAATTTCGCACTATTTTTGCATATTTTTAGGGACCTCTAAGGCCACGACGGTCACACGATAGTTCGTGACTTCGCCAATTTGTTTTAGGAAATGTTAACAGTAAAATATGAATACGTCCGATTGTCAGTCGCGGTCTAAATTTTATTACAGTAACATTTTCATTGTTTGAAATACAGTTCTCAGATAAATTTTGACCGATTGGTCATGATCGATTGATAGTAATCGATTACAATATTACTCGAGTGATAAATCGAATCAATGTTAATACAAACCGTTGTGAGAATTCACACGTTTTTTATGAATGTACGTTTTTATTGGAATTAGATTTCAATGCGTTTAGAATTTGAGGCTGACTTGCCTATATTGTTAAGATGATCGATTTTCAGATTAAAAGGTGCTTCATCATTTGAGCAACGGTTTTGGTGATAGAGGTCACGATTGGTTTTAAATAAATGACACCTTAATTATTGAAAGTTTTAGTACGATCATTTAATACCTCATCTTGAAGATGAGATATAATAGTTGTGGTAAAACAGTGTTCATAGTCGACAATATTTTCTGAGTATTTTCGATCTATATCACAAAAACGCACCTATTTCTCTTCACATCAGTCCAAAACAGGCCATCTTGATACACCGTGGACTTTAATATAGACTTTTATCTAACGCAAATAAGCTTCATAATCGCACTTCACCAAAGTAAGGCTCAAGTAGTCAGATATGGAGAAGGTTAGTAAAAAGATAGATACATATACTGACCCGGAAAGACGGTCGTCCGATTAGTTTTTAAGTTAAGTTCATTAGAAGTATCAATGTATTCCGCGGTGACCAGGAAGTGGGGAAAAAGGTTGTATGTGATCAGCTATTTATCATTCAGTACAAGTTTTTAGAATAGACAGTGGGAAGTGGGTTACGGTGTATTGATTCTTTGAATCTAGTGACGGATGTCATCGTTAGTTCACGGCACTATACCTGTTCTTATCATCATTTCAACCGAATAAAGTCCACTGCTGGACACAGGCCTCCCCAAAGATCGCCACAACGACCTGTAAGGGTGTTTTGTGCTCACTGGGGAGCTTTGCCATAATCGCCACGCTTGGCAAGCGGACTGGTCGCAATTAAGTTAATGTACTCCAAGGACGCTGCTGCCCATCCTCCGGCTAATCTCGTAGTTGCTTGTTACGCCACCCGCGAGATGATATGGGTTGGTGTTATTCTTAGCCTGCACCACAAGGCATATCATAACATGTTCTTATACCTGGTTCGTATATCAGAAATAAAACACCGTCTTGGTTGTTCTGGTTGGCGCAGTGGCTTTGTATGCTACATGTCGCGAGTTCGATCTCTGCACGGTGCTAATATTTGTATAATCTACGGCCAGTTCTTTCGGCTCTAAGTGTTTGTACCTGGGCAAGATCTTTCTCTGCCGGTAGTAGTGTTGACTATGTTGGCAGACCATGAAAATTGGAGTGCAGTGGTCTCCTTCTGCGAGAGCGTCATGTTCCAGAAGGAGACTGCAGAGCAGTATCGGGAGAGGGCCGATCCCGCACGGGGAAGGACGAGACGATAGGGGTTAGCTCAACTCCCTCCCGTCTCTTGCTCGCGCCGGCCCGTGCCAAGCCTATAGTTTTAACTGTCCCCTAATACATTATAATTAATACCGATTCAGCTGTCCCCAAAACCATAGCTTGTTTTCCGCAGCCCTAAGCCGAGGTCCGTGTCCCGCAGGGGGCGCCCTTAGCGAAAGTTGCTTAGTTTTTAATATTAATTTTAAGCCTGGCTGGAGGCCTCTTTTGGCTTCGCCAGAAATGACCGGTTAAGCAACCATATTTCCAAGAAATGCATGCGAGAAGCCCAAAAAAAAAACACTCCTCCGTGTGCGAAATTATGTTTTAAAAGGAGTACAAAGTTTTTTCTTCACGTTTTAATATATTCGTTTTAATAGATATACTATTTTTATCTATAAATACATTTTCACTTATGTCACATACTACTGAAGATATTTCACAAAAAAATGACCTATCTCTCGATATACCTATCTCACTAAAATCAATGGACTGGTTTCATTAGAAAAAAATCATAATCGGCTCTTCTAAAGGACAGCAAGATCGTACAGCTGCTAATGATCAGTCATTACTTTCAAATTAAAGGTGTCAGTCTGTGGAAAGTGTCATCCGATACGTTTTTCTCGTAAACTGAATACTTTCCATGCGCCCGCGCCGCCAGGAAAATCTTTAGTTTAGACCAGGAGATCGTTACCTGAAAAGTAGGTAATCATGAAACCAATAAATACAATCAGTTAATTGACATATGATTATGTTAAAACAGTATTATTGGTAAATATGAAATGGGTATTAACTTGAAATTACTTCATTTTCCCGTTTCTTTATTCTTTTATAGTAAATAGCTGATATATTACCGTTTTACCCAACTGCCCCAGAAGGACGGTAATGTCTTTCGAGTATATGTATGTATGATATTTCTTTGGTACGCCCTTATTTTATTTCTTTTTTATTGGGCCCAGTGGAAATTCTTCATGAACTGTAGCCTAAACGGCTTGATGAAACCTGTTTTCTGTAAACCGGACGGCTCAAATAGTTAAAGCGGGACCTAATATTAAGTGGTGTTTCAGTATTCGGCCGATAGGGTATTATAATATTTAAATGGGGGGGAGTAATTTTATTACTAACATATCAATTCATGTATTTTCCAAGTGTAGTGATTATCGCGATTCCCTCACAACCGTGTCAAGATCTACTTCAAAAGACTCATAATAATCATTTAAAGTTTAAGGGACAATCAATTCTACGATTATATATGAAGTTATTTTTTCAATAAGCAATGTCTATTTATACAATCTTTAACAAATAAATATTAGATTAGAATTATTAGACTTGACTGTTAAAACCTGTAATAAAACAAGAAGTTGAGCAATTAAATTTTATATGGCTCGAAATTCAATAGAGCTTTAAATTCAAGGTCCAGCATTTGTTTATGAATAATAACTATATATATAACTAGTTCAAAAGGTCAAATGTGATCATCAATATAATTTTTTATGGAGCAGAAAAAATATCTCAGGGCCCTTACTAGCTATGTGAAATAATTCCTCGTACGGAACGCGATATTTTATATACAGTTATTGCGTCACTATCGCGGTCTGAGCATGGAATTATTTCGTGTGGGAGTGATCGGCGAAGGGTTCGGCAGGGGTCTAAATTCATACACTCAGTTCATCAATGATGGCATTAGGATTCATATCACAGAGAGGGTAGCCTATCGGACAAAATCATATTAAAAGTTTAGGTATATGTTTGTTGGTCAATCACGACGGAAAGGCTAAAAGGAATTGACTGAAATTTGGCAGTTAGATAGATTATGTCTTTGAATCAGACGTTTTACGGCGCTATAAAATTCCCTAAGGGCTGAAATTAGTTTCCGCCTGGTAGAAGTCACGGGTAAAACTAGTAAAGTGTATAGTGTCCTACAAAAATCAGTAGTTTAAGGGGACAATCAGTAACCTATAGGTATCGTAATTATTACAAAAAGAAGTAATACCTATATACATTATATTTTATACTATAATATCCATATGTTCTTATTTCAGCACTCTAAAATATATTATTTCTCTAATTTATCACAGTGACGCGTGTTCTATATTTGAAAAAAAAATATGTTTTTGTGCTCAAATTGCAACTTTATTCACTAATTATTCAATAAAATTACAAAAATAAATTGGAATTATAAATTCAATTAAATACTTTTTCTTTAATAAACGCAATCTCTATAAAAAAATATTGTCCCTTAAAATTAAGTTCACTACGTTTGTATAGGTATATTAAAATACATTTTAAATAGTGTTATAACTTATCGAAGCAACGTTTCATTTTCTATAAAGGTCACAATAAATAAAGAACTACTCTACGACATTTATTAAAGTCAATACACCAGGTTTTGAGGTGAAGTTATAGGACTTGTACATACATAATTTAGTAGCTTTTGGACTTTGATTTTATCAGGAATGTCACGTATAATAATCATTTAGGCCTTGAATATAGAGGTCAAATATAGTTCTCGTACCTTCTTTTACAGTTTTAAAGTAGTGATGATATTCCTAATACTAAAATAAAATACCTCTCTTCAATAGTAGCAAGCCAACTCTCGCATACGCTAGATTATGATAAATTCCAACATGTCTGACTCTTGGTCTAACAGCTACCGGTTACTCTAAGTGTAGAATTTGCTCTACTTTAGTTTAATCACAGTATTCCTGTTTTGATGAGGTGTTAATTCACTTTCGTATTTATTATGTCAAGTAGTAAACTTAGTAGATATAATGCTGGACTAGTTAGTCGTGGCTAATGTCAAGTAAACAAATCAGATAACTGATAAGATCACGTGCAAGCAGTCTGTGGACGCTTCTACATTTTCAATTTCCTAATCGAAGGCTATGCTATACTCGGAGTTTCTTTTAAGGATAGAATCCGAAATGAGGATATCTGAGAGAGAACAAAAATGATCGACATAGCACACCAAATTAGCAAGCGGAAGTGGCAATGGGCTGGTGACGGCTGTCGAAGGATCAATGGCCGATGGAGCAGACGAGTCCTAGAGTGGAGACCACGTATGGGTAAACATAGAGTGGGACGCCCACCAGCCAGATGGACAGACGACCTAAAGAAGTTTGCTGGGTCCTGCTGGATGTGGAATGCTGATATGCTGTTATGGCGCACGCTAGAAGAGGCCTATGTCCAGCAGTGGACCGATATAGGCTGATGATGATGATGAATTTAATGTGTGATAATATACAATCCCAACAAAAACATAAAAGTGATATTTTTCAATCTAATTTAGGTTAATTCATAATGTTTCGTTCATAATGTACTAAAGTAGCCGTGTTAATGAATGTCTTCTATACCAACCCATAATTCACCTGGAAGAAGTATAAACTTTTTACAAGTGGATAAGTCAGTAAGTGGTAAAAATTGTGTTTTCTTCTGTGTCATGGGTGCGTTTACAGACATGAATTTCACATACAATGCACCCAGACCCAGAACAACTACCTGCAGGTCATACATGTATTTGTTCCGTGCGGGAATCGAACCCATGACCCGGAGCGCAGCAGCTAATGCACCAACCGTGCCGTCAAAGAATGGTAAGAGGTTTATTATTTAAACTAGAGATTTGGTAATAAGAGGAAAGTCTTACTAGACACCCAAATCGCTAGTGTGTAGGCCGATAACAATTAAAGTTATGAGTGTCAAAAGTGGCCCGAATTGGTTCGTGTAACCAACCGGCCGTATCCGGTCCGTCACTCTTTTCCTTTGCGGACTTACGAGTGGTTAATACACTGCAGTGTAGTAGATATTAGAGTCCTATAACAAAGAAATGTTGGCTTATGAAGCCAAATGTCCAGGAATGGTCAAAAATGTGTAGCGGATATCGCAAGACAATATGGAATAAACAAACTTTATGTACCTTGCAAAATATGTCTTAGTTACACATAATTTGAATGTCTTAGAGCGATTCCTCAACTCTCCTACATCTTGGCTGGAAAAAAGTTGGTAAATACTAAAATTTCCCCGGCGCCCAAGTCCAACACACCTGAGCTATCTTCGTTATATGGCAGAGGGGCTCGGGATCGCAACCGCACAGATTGGGGACTCTACGTGCTCATATCGAGCGACCTCCGGCAAGGCGGCGGCGCGCATCCTGTTACATGCCACCTTGTGCGGCACAGCTTACAGCTTTGGAGGGATCCTTTATATATCCCCTGAGATGTGCCTGGGAGGCGGCTATTTTACAGTCGCCACTCCTCCGCTAGAGATGGTGACCGCTTTATAATCATCCCCTCCGAGAAGTGCCTAAAGACGTTGCACTAATAGATGGCTCTAGATGGAAATTTGTCGAGTTCCTGAAGCCTCCTTCGGTGCCGAAGATAATCACTCAGGTGGTTTTAGCTGGTAGGAGTCCGGCCATGCTCCCTCCTCGGGGATATACATGATGGGGAGTATGGGGAGTACATGATGTATTTCCTCCGGGTTAAAATATAAAAAGTTACTTACATTTGCTATAAACCTGTACATTATAAACAGGTAAACTAACCATATTAAAAGTGAATTTATATGCAGTTATCTTATGGGTTGTTGATAGGATCTCTTCACGGTTAACAGTAATGATAGGTTGGTTCAGATCAAGCTCAGATTGAAGCCTTACGATTGCCTATCTTAATTATTCGTATCAATCTTAGCGAGAAATGTTTTTCCATATTTATCAGTCTGAAGTACAAAATTTTATTAATTAAAGCACTTGGAATACTTACTACTACTAGTTTAATATATTCCCGGTAAGTAAACGTGTGCTATCAGTTAATCTCCGCGTTCTTTCCGCATTTTTTAATAAATAATCAACGAAGTTATTTCATGATTCTTAATTAATTAAATTCTGCACACATTCAGAGGTCCGGATTCCAAAGTAATTTCCAGCGGAATAATGTTTATCGAGTCGTTGAAAGCTATAATTTATCATCATCATATCAGCCATTTATAAGTCCACTGCTGAACAAAGGTCTTCATTTTGGGGGGTATTGCCAATACTCACCACGTTTGGCAGGCGGGTTGGTCTACTTTTATGTCTACTTTTCCTCAGAAAGGACGCTGCTGCCCACCCATCTGGATTAGTCCCTGAGTCGCCTTTCACGACATGCACGGGAAAAGATGGAGTGATGCTATATTCTTAATCCGGACACCACATAGTTATAATTGCATTGCTATTATTAATGTCTAGGCTACATTATATACCTTAGTATACTTAACCTTTTTTTTTTTTATTGATCCGGTGGAAATACCTCATGTACTTCCTTCACTGAAATGATGAAAAATTATGATGACTTTTTTCGATTACTTCACTTCTCCCGTTACCCGCTCTACCGTTATTCACAAGCCCGATCTTATCTGTTTTTCTACAATAATACCATCAAACGTTTAAGGCCTAACACAAAAAGTAATTTCATTTATGTAGGGCACAATTCACTTACGCTAAAGTTGTTGGCATCTAGGCTAATCATATTCAGGTTTTGGCGCATAGATTACGTCACAGAATCGTCGCGCGATTGCAACGATTCCGCACGATTGTACACTAGTAGCCCGGATACGGTGGATACGGGGAGATTTGGTTCGGCACGAGCAAAATGGAATTTTGATAAACGGGCAGTACCTTTTTTTTTATTGATATCCAGTGGAAATTCTACATGGAACTTCCTTCGCCCCGGGGAAGGGTGAAGGGGTATGCCGGACTCCTACCGGCTAAAACCACTGGAGCGGTCATCTTCGGCACCGAAGGGGGGCTCCAGGTCCTCGTAAGATCACACTAGAGAAACGGGCAGTACCTACAGAAACCACCAATTACGAGCTCCTTACTTATACAAACATCTACCCTAAAATAATATTGCTATTAAAATAAAGTTTGCAGACCCCCTTAATTGATTAAATTTTTGCTGAGTTTTTAATCCTTATAAAGTAGCAAACTACTTGTCTATAATAAACAAAAATTATCCGCAAAATACCTTTTAATACATATACATCATCTTTTTTCTGCTAACGTACGTGGAGCTAGCAAATATATGCGACAGCCTACGATAAGTGCTTCCCTAGTGCCACTAAATAGATAATTAAAGAAGGTCTAATCTATTCAATAACAATATGCTATAAACTCAGTCGATCAATGCAGGGGATCATGACCTCTGATTAGGTCTTTACCCGGTTCGTCTTGCGCTCTAACACGCCTAATTGCGTAATGAATTACTATTTCCCGAGTACAAGGAATCTGAAGGAAATCCGGAAATCGTTCCTCTAGGCAAATTGGGGCCATGTAGACCCTCATCAGTACAGAACTCTCCACTTAAAGATCGTTCTCTACATTACACGTCTAAATTACCTATTGTCGTCTTATAGTTATTATCAAGGAGTAAGGAGGCTTTACAGTCATCCCCTCCGAAGTGTGCCTTTAGACGTGGCACAAATACGAGGCTCCAGTGTGATTGTTCTCGAGTTCCTGGAGTCCCCATTCGGTGCCAAACATGACGGACCGGTGGTTTTAGTCGGTAGAGTCGCATACCTCACCGCCATTGCCTCGGGCCGTTAAAAAATAACACCCATCTTTCAAACCCTCCATCTTTCTTTTTACTTTCACGAAGTATTCCGTCACACCTCACACCACAAAAGGGTGTGTGTGGAGTGTCCCTGTGAGTAATAAGGGTTTTGTTCGGTTCGCCTCAAAGTGTTCGCGAAACCGGACCTTCTAAAATTATTTATTATGCGCCAGTGCCCAGAGTTGAAAAAGCTTAAACGAGTATAAGTACTAGCCGCCCACAGCGACCGTTGGCATTTGCATGACCTACTTCACCGTCGAGCCTAGTTTTTATAAGTACCTAAGCCATGAACTATATTGCAAAATTTTGTGGAAGATTACGACGCAAAGCCTTTTGTAAAAAACTTTCGTTTGCAGTGGCTCAATGATTGCCATTCTGCACTACCTATAGCAGGTTCGATCCTCGCACGGGACAAAAATTTGTAGGCCTACAAACAATTCTTCCAAGTCTGGGTATCTATTTGTACTTGTGAGATTTATGTCTGTAAAATCTAAGTGTGAAGCTAGTTTAAAAAAAATATATATTGCCCTAAGTATTACATAGGTACGTAGTCATACATAGTCTGTGTTGACCGGATAAAGAATATAGAACCACTTCTTCTCCTCCCGTGGATGTTGTAAAAGGCTGAAGGAATCGAAACCAGAGGGAAGGGCAGCAGTGGATCCTTCCGTCGAACAGTAGCTGTACAGCGCTCACCAACCCGCTTGCTAAACATGGTGAGTACTGACAAATTCTTCTTGAAATGACAACACAATTGTGGAAATCTATGGGGGAGGCGTTTGTTCAGCAGTGGGCGTTCTTTAGCTGTTAAGATGATGATGGTGTTCGCCATAAAATGTTTTAAAGGAGTTAGTTATACTTAAGACCTGCTTAAGGTAGTCACAAAAACTATACACTTACGCATCTGCTATTAAGTAACAGCTGTAGCTGAAGACCAAATTAACTTGAAAACTTATACTTTAGTCGTTGCCTAAACACTATTACTAATGCCCGAATTCTCACTTCTCACGCTGTTATACCATATTCGTCCAGAATGTTCAAGTGCCTCTCACCCCTTATAAATAAACGACAGCACCTTTTATACCAAACTTATCCATTTAAATGCAAATAGCGTTCACAAATCACGAGAATCACGACCATCAAATATGTGCAGATAATTTGTCTTCGTTATCTTAAAAATTTAAGTATCATTTCTACAAAAGAATGCACAATAATTTTCTGGCAAGTCGACCGGCAACACAACCAAATGTGATCCAAAATAGGAAAGCGAAAAGAAATCGAAAACAACATTATTATTTTATAATTTGTTGCGATGACTTGTTCTTTCTTGAATGTGGTCTACCAATTTCAGGCTTTGGGCGCCCACATGAAATTCAACCTTATTTGAAAGTGAATAAAGAGGTAAATTATCTGAGAGGTCCGGATTGATATATCACAATTTATTGGAGTGTGTCTCATTGGTTAGTTAATCTAGCGTACAAATTGTGGAAGGTGCTATGCTAGAGGTGGACAGTATAGTGTATATATAAAATATATGTAACAAATTAAATTAAAATAGGCAAATAAAAGATAAGATAGATAATAGTTTTCAGTCCATATAACACCTATTGCAATAGAATTAATCTCCGTTTTATTCCATACAATAGTTCTTACACTTCATCCATACACTTTATTTTCTAGGGGATTATACCCCCTAGAAAATAAAGTGACCCATATTTTTTGAAAACCATCTGTAGAAAGGCCGGTATATACCCTAGTACATTTTAATAAAATAAAAATCTCTATATGGTCTCTGCGTATAATCCAATTAAGCGTCATTTCGGCCGAATAAAGTCCACTGCTGGACACAGGCCTCCCCCAAAGAACACCACAACGACCGATATGGGTGTGTTGTGGGCTCATTGGGAGGTTTTGCCATAATCGCCACGCTTGGCAGGCGGGTTGGCGATCGCAGTTGAGTTGTTAATGTACTCGAAAGACGCTGCTGCCCATCCTCCGGCTAATCCCTTAGTCGACTTTTACGACACCCATGGGAGGAGATGGGGTGGTGGCATTCTGAGCTTTTCAAAATACCTTACATTTGAGGTATTACCAGTAAAGAGCAACATGGAACAGATAACAACTAATAATAAAGACAAGCAACTAACGTGCCCATGCATACTTTGATACTACTTGAACATTTGCAAAAGAATATAACTGCTGTAATAAATGAATAACACACATAAATGAATAACACACATTTCAATAAAATAAAAACACTAAATGGTCTCTGCGTATAGGACTCATGTCCTCGCGTAAGTCTTTCAAAAAACCTTACATTCGAGGTATGGCGAAGAGCAACATAAAACAGATAAAAAAGAATAACAAACAAGTAACGTCCCTGTGCATACCTTGATAATGCTCTAACCTTTGCAACAGAATATAATTGCTGTAATTAATAGATATCACACAATTGTTCCGGAAGGCCCGTGGCATATAATTTTCATAATGTAACTGCTTGAAATTCTGTACAAAAACCACCATTTAACAACTTCGAATTCAAACAAGCGAATATAAGAAGTACACCGACTTTTGCGTGTCTTCACAATCGGCATCTTCGCCATTCATCGCATATTTCGGCGACGCAAACCCGAGATTTCGTAATGAGTGCTCCAAGGACGCCGAGCAATTTCACACATGACCGCTCTAATCTGCCACTGGCACGCCAAATTGTGCAGTAACAGTGCTGATTGACGATTTTTTGTATCAAAACAATCATCGCCAAACAAATTGATGATTCATTGGACGCTACTTCTTTAACTATAAATAAAATGCGACAATGCTCGTTTACGTAATTCGTTTCCTGGTTCATCAAAATAAGTTACCACATGTTTTTTTTTATATTACTTAGTTGCGAGACTAGCCAGTCATCCACCCGGTGATAAGCGACACGCCAGCCCATAACATATTATAATATATAAGGCTACCCGGGACTACTGCGGGATACCACATTGCGCTTGTCACCTTGAGACACGTCGGTAGCTGGGTAGGGGGGTTTCGAAATCAGGTCCTTTTGGTCACCAGGCTGAAACCATTGTCATTGATATCTCGTCGCTTCGTGGTTGATTCGTTACTTGCTGGTGTTTATGTAAAAAATGTTCTTTGACCACTAATTACAAACGGTAGTCTATATTTCTCATCATTTCAGCCGAATAAAGTCCACTGCTGCACGCAGGCCTCTTCCAAAGATTGGCACACCGACCTGTCTGGGTGTGTTATGTATTCATTGGAGGTTTCGCCATAATCTCCACGCTTGACAGGCGGCTTGGCGATCGCAGTTGAGTTGTTAATGTACTCTAAGGGCGCTGCTGCCCATCCTCCAGCTAATCCCACAGTCGCCTCATACGATACCCACGGGATGAAATGGGTTGGTGATAATCTTAGCCGGCACCACACGGTCTATGTTTCTACTATAACTGATACATTTAATTTAAAGCTTTAAATTGATATTATCATCCAAAGCAGCAGGGGTGACGAGAGAATAGGTAGTCACGTATGTACCCTAATAATTTTGGCGAATTAATTGGATTAATAATAATTAAAAAAACGTGTTCATCCTGTCTTCAGTTTACAAAACGAATTCCGCTCAAACTAGATAAAACAAAAAATACGATCAAATTGGTTCCTATTAAAAACCGGTCTTTTGAGGCTTCATATTCATCAACATCATCATTCACAGCTTTTTAAGCACTCACTGTAGGGTATAAGCGTCCTCTCTTTAACGCCATTCTTCCCTGTTTCGAGCCCATCTTCTCCAGGTCTTTCCGACAAATTGGATATCATCAACCCATCTTGCGATTGGTCTTCCAGTGCTTCGCTTGCCCGCTCTCGGCCACCATTATTAGGCTTTATGTTCGTTACGATCAAACTTTACTTTTGCATTTGCAAATTTTAGTATACCTTCGTATGTTACGTAATTACTCAGATTGTTTTGTATGTTTATTTTATGACAGGACACTTTATCACATCGTCACGCTTACGTCACCAAGGCCTTATCATCGCATGAAGATATTTGCTCAAAACCACAATAAGCTATCTAACTTAAGGAAGTTTTAGAGGTCAGGCATAAAAGCCAGTTTTTTGTTGATGATAATCGCAGGTCGTGATAAGAATCATGTTTTGCATAGATACTTTTTGGGACAAAAACTCTTAGGTAAGGTATTTATTACTTCTATTTTAGGGAAACATTTACGACGTTAAGTTAAAAATTTATCTTTTCCGAATTACATATGGTTACCAGTGATGACATATGGAACAGAGACGTGGTCACTCACAATGGGCCTCATCAGAAAGCTCAAGGTCACTCAGCGAGCTATGGAGAGGGGTATGCTTGATATTTCTCTACGAGATCGAATCAGAAATGAGGAGATCCGTAGAAGAACTAAAGTTGTCGACATAGCTGAAAGGATTAGTAAACTGAAGTGGCAATGGACAGGGCACATTGCTCGTAGAACTGATGGCCACAAAGGTTCTCGAATGGAGACCGCGCATCGGAAAACGCAGCTCGGGACGACCTCCAACGAGATGGACAGACGACCTGGTGAAGGTCGCTGGGAGTCGTTGGATGAGAGCGGCATGTGACCGCTCGTTGTGGAAATCAACGGGGGAGGCCTTTGTTCAGCAGTGGACGTCCTGTGGCTGATATGAAGATGATGATGATGAATTACATTCACTGATTACATTTTTATCATCATCATCATGGCAGCTAAAAGATGTCTACTGCTGAACAAAGGCCTCCCCCATAGATTTTCACAATTGTGTCGTCATTTTGAGGATAATTTGCCAGTACTCACCACGCTTGGCAGGCGGGTTTGTAAGCGCAGTATGGCTACTGTTCTACAGGAGGAACGCTGCTACCCATCTATCTGGTTTAGATTCCCTTAGACGCCTTTTCGACCTCCACGGGAGGAGATACAGTGGTGCTATATTCTTAGTCTGGACTTCACACAGACCTATTCCTACCTATTACCTAATTCCTACTTAAAAATGCGGAAGTCTGTGATCAACTAATCATGATAATCCAGAGAGGTTTATCTATTAAGTATGCGAATTTGAGGGAGCTTATTTAACATGCCAAAACATGTTTGAACATGCAAATAAAACGAGTTAAACCTGGCGAAGACCTTATAAAAGAGCCTTAATTACTCAAAATTGCTTTAAAAAGCACTTAATTTCGTGTGTACGAAAAACATAGCTATATAATCTTACACACCAATTTAATGATATTGTCATGACAGTGGCTAGAAAATTGACGGTATCTGGAGCCAAACCGGTACCGTATAGTCCCTGTTTTATACGAAAACGTGGGGTTTAATCATTTGCTTGTTACAAAAAAAAAAAAATAGGTACTAAATCGCCAAGACGTAGATGTGTAGAGACAATATCTCGACTTATGCTATCAGTTTTGTAAGATATTGTGTATTCATGTACTCACTTATACACGACGGGAATATGTGTGCGTGTAGAATAGGATATGTAGCGACCTCTCCTGGCCTCGTGAAGCACTATTGTAGTCATATTTAATACATTATTTTTTTAATGGTTCTCATTATCATTTTCTACGAGTCCAAAATAAAACATTTTCTTTCTTTGTTTGTATACAATTTTGTTTGTTTGTTTGTTTTTTTAAAAACGTTGCCCCACACTAGGATTTCTCCTGTGTCGTGGGTGCGTTTACAGACACAAATTCCACACACAATACACCCAGACCCGGAAGAACTACCTGCAGATCGTACAAATATTTGCTCCGTGCGGGAATCGAACCCACGACCCGGTGCGCAGCAGCCGACTGTATCAGCCACTGCACCAACCGTGCAATGTATACAAGTTCATTTATTTATATCTTTTGAAGTTCTGTCTCCTATCTCTAATAATGATGTTAGTATAATAACAATTTATTGTTATGAAACAACATGAAGATCAAAGTACAGGACGAAAACTCTAATCCGATTTCCTGCTCCATAATGCTCACAACCCATAATTATACCTGAGAGTCTCCAATTTGATACTCTAATTTACCAATGTGGTTCATATCTCTTTACAATAAGGTCAAAAGTTCTATAAATATTGTTTAATTAAACGCAAACCATGCCTGCTTGTCTGACACTAATTAATACCGACAATTTATTATGAAATAGTTTCGTAAATTAGGAAACACAAGTCCGTACCTTTTTCATTATGTTTGAAATGTATTTTCCTCAGGATTGTTTATTTGGAACATTTAAATCTATATCCGCACGCAAGATTTTAAAGATGTTAAATTATTTCAACCCAATTCCAACCCATTTAATTTTTTGTAAAGATAGCTCTAAAGCATAAAATTGTAGCATAGGTAATAATTATGTAGAGGTTTGATAACAAATGTAGCACATATTGCCCTGAAAAATCGATGATACTCATCAAAGTAACATTCCAAACAACAATTCATAAAAAAAGACACGAAACCGTTAAAAAATATTTCAACATTCAAAATTAGACCGGTACTAATTACCACGCCTCAGAAAGAAATATGGCGCCAAAAACATGCGCGTGGGCAATAAATTGGAACTCCCCTAATGCATTTCGTCGCGATCTCATATCCTGTTCTGCATTCCATTTTTCGGCGTTCCAATAAAATGGTAAGTTTTGTTGCTTATGATTATGTTAGGTTATTTGAAAACAACGGAATCCCTCGATTTTGACTCAAACTTACACCTACCTATGTTACTCATATCATTATTCTTCTTCTCTTCGGCAAGTAATAGTTTTAAATATTAATATACAAAAGCGAACGGTCATTAGTAAGATCATAAATGGACCTGTGATAAAAATAAATTAGATGCTTATGATCCCACACAGTTGTAAATCAAAAGAAAAAGTTGTGAGATGGGGGTCGTGTCGTAGGCGAAAAGTATTCCGTATAAATTAATTTGCAGAAAATTAGGTAATACCAAAATAAGACTGTTTCCTTTCTAAAACTATCTATTTTAGTATTTTCTACTTCCCATCCCAAAGTTTCAATAAGATGTACAGACGATGAAACGACCATCATTGTAGAAATCTATGGGGGAGGCCTCTATCCAACAGTGGACATCCTTTGGCTTATATGATGATAATAATGATGATCCCATCGCTCTAATTGAAGGACGACTAAATACCTACTTATATCAGAAAGAAGAGAAAGACACAGTGTAATACTGTGTATTTCAAGGTTTCAGATATAAAAAAAGAACCAACAAATGCTCGGATACAGAGACGGTTATACTTTTTATCCGCATAGAAATATGTTGGAGATAGCTTCAACCTAGATTCAGCTGAGTCTATACCAGAAAAGAGTGCCACCTGACTTCCGCAATCCAATTAGAGGAAGGTGCCAATATCCTAAGATTATATGCCCTCTCGGCTTGACTGAACTGTGGGACTTCACGTGCACGATGGAATCTCGAAGAGTTACAACGTTCATCATCATCATATCCGTCGAAAGACGTCCACTGCTCAACAAAGGCCTCCCCCATACATTTCCATCACATGTCGTAATTTTGACGGGGAAATTTGCCAGTACTTTCCTGCACGCTTTGCAAGCGGGTTGGAGAGCCCAGTCAGCTACTGTTCTACAGAAGGGACGCTGCTGCACATCCCTCTGGTTTAGAGTACCTTAGTGCCCTTTAACTTCATCCTCGGGGGGAGTGAGTGGTGCTATATTCGTAATCCGGGCACAATACAAAGTCGTTCATATACCCAAAAAAGTGACGACGGCAAGCGTGGCTTCGCTAATTCACCAATTGATCAGTGCTGAAGGCCTTTGCCGTCATGGC